>JANZLQ010000008.1:6439583-6460228 GCA_026212715.1 Elanus axillaris | reverse complement strand
GGAACCCCCTGCCGCCCACCATCACGCAGTACTACAACAACACCAACCAAAAACTGATCAAGGAATTAGATTTCCAAAGCAATGTGCAACTCCTTCAGCAGTGTATCCCTACTAGCTAACTGTCCCCCGCGAAAAAAAACCCAAAGTGCGGATTTAATAGCATAAAAGTCCTACAGGACTCTAACAACCACCTGCTAAATAAAACAGAATTCCTGAAGCAAAGAGACCTTAAGAACGCACTCTGTCTTCTCCTTGAAACACTGACAAATCTTACAATTATTTGACTCCCTCTTCCCATGCAGAAGATGTGAAACCCTCAGTACAACACCTTATGCTTTGATGGTAAAGGCTTATGTTGTTTTGCTCAGAAGAACAATGAGGATATAGTAAGAAGCTGTCCACTGTCCCTATTAAGGATTCTTCAAGTGACAAAAAGGCTGCAGAACACTACCTGAACCTCTCCTCCTTTTAAAGTCCAGGGCATTAACATAAAAAAATGCATACACCTGCATACCTGGTTTGTCGCACTTTCACTACTGCACTTCTACATTATATCCCAGCCAGAGAAACTTCCTGCAAGTTGCATAAACGTGCACTTTTGTACCACAATCGTACTTCTAGCACACCTTGTCTGATGCTAGATTATAAATAGCTCAGACATATTTATAAAGGAAAGGGGCAAATTCTAGAGAAAACATTCAAGGATAACAATGACCACAATTTTAAGACAAAACCAGAAAAATTCTATCATGCTTTGAATCACAGAGCCTAAAGACCTTAAATAGGCTCTAGCAGACAGAGAGAAGAAGGAACGTCTTGATCTGAGAAGCCAAAACTAGTTAACAAGTCCTGAGCTAATAGTTTGCAGCCACAAGCTAGCTGCTGAAGACTTACAGAAGTCAGTAAATAAGCAGAAGCAGGAGGAGGATGCCAGGAGCCGTGGGAGGGCAAGAAGAGCACTGCTTGGTGTTAAGCGGCTCAAAGGTACTGCTCGAACTCCAGCTGGCAGGTATCGTTTCAGAGAGCAGTGAGAAGTGTTTTAATGCAGCAGTCTGCAAACTCAATGCACATATACATACACCTCCACCAAAAGGCAAAACTACAAAGCCACACATGCCTGAGCTCTCCGGCCAGGTGAGTATTGCTGAGCACTGTTTTAGACAGGCAGGCCCAAACCAGCAGGTGTGTAAAAGAGAAATTGGGATAAGAGAGCGGTAGGCAGGGAAAGAAACTCCAGATACAGCATAAATCAGCACTGGAGTGTGTGGCTTGAGAAAAGACCTCAGAAGTGTGATTTGGATTTAGATGATGGCTGAAATACCACAGCAGTTACAAGCAAGGAATCGGTCTTTCGTTTTTTCTGCATTTATCAGGAATGTCGTTTCTGGCAGTAGCATTCATCCCAGGTATAAGCCTTGGCTAGCCATTTAACTCAAAAATGTTACAGTATCACATATGGAAGATATGTGATATGTTTTCAAACAAAACTAGTACAAATGAAGAAAAAAAGTTATATGGTTAACACCATGAATTTTAAACAGTGCGGGGGGGGGGGATTAACACTAGAAATAAAACTTAGGTTCTACAAAACCTAACAAAGCACTTTCTTTAAAAAAAAAAAAACAACAAAAAAACATTTTCAGTTTTGCCCAAATATAGCTAACCATCATCCTAATTATTCTTTCTGTATTTCCTACTGTGTTCTCCTAATTCCTTTGCACTATTTACATTTCAGTAACACATCTTTGGTCAGGCAACATCTTGTCGTTCAGTAGCAAGATGTCCAACCCTGAAACATTTTGGGAAATGGAAGCTAAAAAGTTGGTGACGGCAAAAAGGATGCTACAAATTCATTTAGGGCAATTCTTTGCCCAATGAACCTTGATTTGGAGCTGGTTTCCAAAAACCACAAAGAATCGTAAGTACAAGGTAGTTGGAGGCAGCCGTCAGAAGCAAAATCATGTGAACACTAGGATATGCTGGAAACAGAGACAAGAGGGAGAAAAAAAAAAAAAGGAAGAGATCATCACCACCTCTGCTCAAGTGCCCTTCTCCTGTTCCTAAGGCATCTTTTTCAGCCATCCGCGTCAACCTGTGCAGCTTGAAAGATCCCTGTAAAGAGCACTGTCCTGCAGCTCAACACAGGGTATACTGGAGTATAGAAAAGACAGTGTGCAACATCCAGTATCCCAAGCACTTCTCTCCCCTCCCACAGTTCAGTTTAAGCAGTAATAGTAAGCATTAGTGCCTGCAAAATATTGCTGTAGTCATGATTTTCACACACTAACCTTTTCTAACTCCATTTGTATCAACTTCCACAAAATGCTCTTTAAAGCGCAAAGATTACTTGTTTAATGCATAGTTTTTTTGCGCAGGCTTAGTACATTTAGCAAATTTATCAACAAAAAACCCCTGATGTATTATATTCAAGCACACAGACAAGAACATAAAATAAGAGATTTTTAGCTACTTTCATCAACAAATGGCATGGTGACGCTATGCAAAGCAGTATGATTACATGTGAAGTGTTTGTTTTCCCTATTCTAGATTAGATTAATCTGTTATTTTTTTCAAAATTAAGCTCTAAAATGGCTGGCATGCTTTAATTCTGTATTTCAATAACCTGAAAATTTGGGATTTTTTAAGTTTTAAATTAAAAATGCATTTTGCATTTAAGTCTCGCTCTTGCAGTTTATGCCAAAGCACTGGTACATACAGCAGACATGACTGTTTTATTCACAATGCACATTCAACACAGCAAACCAAACCAAACAAAGCCCATCTGCCAAAACTATCAGCCTTACTGATGTCCATCCTTACTGAATTTGAGTCTTCACTCCAGCCACAAGACACCAGCTAGGGCTCACACCTGTCCTCCATAGCTGACAGGGTAGTGCAGTGCACATGGTATATGAATCCTACAGCTTCCATCGGCCTACTTTGTCCTCCAGCTCTCAATTCCCATGTAACTGCATACCTATACGCATGTCTACAACAGCTCTTTGCAGATACATTTTTGTCCTACATTTCAGCCCGCCCTACAGTGCATGTCATGTTTTTGCACATGCATACACAGCAACATGTTCAGTTTTCAAAACAGGTTACTTCATGAAAAATCCCAAACTGCAAAACTACATTATGGCTGCTTTTGTTGGTGACACTAAACCAATGTTAAAATAAAGAGAAGAAATCCACATACCATTCAAATCAATAACCATACCTTGATTCGTCGTATGCTAACCACTGCCTCGGATACTCTCTCAACAGCCGAAGGGAAGAACAGAGTTACTGTCAGTCTTACTGCACCATACAGGGACACTGCAACAAACACCCGACTTGCAGAGATAACATTGCCAAGTAGTACATAGGCCATGAAAGTCATGAACACTGTTATTTTGCTTGCCACAAAAAATGAGGCTAAGTTCAGTCCTCGAAGGTAGGAGCTTTTCATAACCATGGCAATCTCCTTCCTAAAAATGCAAAATATAAACAATCACATCAATCTATCTCATTACAATTGCCCTCAACAATAGGATGAGGGAAACCCACTCTCAGGATTTTATTTTTATATACTTTCTCCTCCCCTTGCACCACCCGGACTCACACATAAAGAACTGTAAAGAACGTATGTTACGTGGTAAATAACAAAACAGAATTTAAAAGGTTTAGAAATTGAGTGCAGAAAATTATTATATTTAATATCTTAGTAGCTATAGAAAATAGTTATTTCTCAGAGACAGAAAACCAAAATATTCTTTTTTCTGCTTTGGTCAAACTAGTATTTTAACTGAGATTCTAATCTGCTTCAAATCTTTCTGGGTTGTGTAGAAGATCAAAGAGGAAAAAACCTCCATATAAGGGCCAAGCACCCACAAACTCCTTATCCTTCCAATATCCAAATCCAGCAGAGTATCAGGAGTTTTTGTGACTGAAAGATCAATAGATACTCTGTAGTTGAAAAAACAGGGCAATTTCCAAAAGACCAAGAGTTCACCCATGGCCCAACTATCCACCATTATTCAGCTGCTGCTCCTCAAGCTAGATCACAAGATTTGCAGTACTTCCTTTGATGTCAGTGTAAATCCTTTCTGATTTGGACACTGCTCCTGGCTTCTTTTGCTCTAGGAATTTTGGTTCATAATTTAGAAAATACTGATCTGTAAGGCCAACTGTTCTGCCAGCCATTATGCAAGCTAAATAGTGACTGAAGTACTGCACAGACATGTAAGTCTCCCTGCAGCAGCTGAAAAGCTGCTGATGCGTAACATTCTCCATTTCCACTTCAGTTAAATTTCAGTTTCCACTTCTAAATGACTCATCAAGTCCAATCCTCAAAATGTTACTGCACTATCTACAATGTAGATGCCATAAGGCTTCACTTCTTATTAAAATAATCATTTATCAAGACAGCCATAACAACTTACTCCTTCCCCATATATTCTAATTTTATCGGCTTGAAATAATACAGAATATAAAATCCTGAAACAATTCCTAATTTTTCTTTCCAAATATTCTGGCATTTCTCAGGGAAATTCTTGACCGTTTTGATGACCTTCCACTTGGAACTATACACTAAGATTAGAAACTCAAGTTATGATTAAACAATTTGAAGTAAATTAAGTCCTCACTTAACGGGGAGAAGGATGCAAGATGCACTACTGGAAAACTAGTTAAGCAACTTTCCCACTACACTTGCCAAATTGGCTGAATTGACAGACTTTCAAAGACTCATTTTTTTCAGCTTAAGGGCTCACAGTCTCTGATCTCCTCCAGAGTACAGTGAAAGAACATTTGTATGTAAACTATTTGAATTGGGTCTAATTCAATTACTTCTACAATCCTGGGTGAAACTCTTTTCCCACCCTCTAATAATCTGCGATAATCCTGTCACTATCTGTGGATAATCAGCAAGCTCTTTGTGCTACTCTCCATAAATATCAGATAAATTACAGCCTAACCACTGGCTGTATATAATATACTCCATGGTCTTATGGCATGGTGTTATATTAAAGGAAACCAATACTGACAGCCACAGGAAAAAAGAGCAACAGAGGAGTTCAGATGTCGTCTTAGCAACTGGCAAGGGCCACTGTGGAAATACTGGGCAATAAATCACCTGGCTGAACCGAACACTTTTAACTACAATTTTCCACAGTGCAGTTAAAGAAAGAGGGCTCAGATGTGTTTTTGGAGGAGCTTATTTCTCTACATCATTAAAAAGGAAGCCTCTAATCCTAATGAGGTGTTGAACTTGGAAATCTAAAGTTTAGTGATACACCCACTGAGGAAGCTTTCAATAAAGAAATATCCTCTCTGACTCCATGCAAGAGAGCAAAGCTTTCAATCAATCAAGATCATTCAATCAGTACGGGATCCTGTTATCTGAAGGAGGAAAGCATTATGTGCGTGGGAAGAAACATCTCAGGGTACATTAGCAAGTTTGCAAGCATGCACATGGATGTAAAGGAAAAGAATTCCTTTTAAAAGAAGGAATTAAAAATAAAACAAATTTTAAAAATAATAATAAAAAAATCAGAGAATCTACAGGAAGATAACAACCTTCTCACATGCTGGAGAGGAAGGTAACATGAAAATTAAGTGATGAGAAATATGCACCTTAACTCCTACAGTTTTCCTTCAGCACTGAATGCTCTTATACTGTCAGGTAAAAGCAGAAATACTGATTGAAATATCAACTTTATGAATAAGTTTTAATCAGACGCTGACAGACCTCTGAAATGAAGTGTCTTAGGATAGAAAACTCAGCTGGCCTTGGCAGTTGTAACAACTGGGGAATTTCTGAGCTGCTGTCTTTCTCCCCTCCACTCTTCCCAGATGGCTTGAGCAGTACTTGAAAACGCAGAAAGGGAAGCAGAGTACTACCTGAGGTTGCTATCATTTAGGACAGAAAGACAGATTCCATGTATTTCTCAGAAGGGAAACATCTCCTTATTGGTTCCTCACAGACTGTGAACATGAAATTGTTCAATTACAACTACTACAGTTTATTAGCTGCTGGTTTTAAACACAACCATAAAAGGAAAGCATAAAAAACCCCAGAATTTAATCAAAGTGGGTTTTTTTCATTTTCTGTCCCCTTCAGATATATTTTCATTCCTTCACTCCTGCTATGGGAAGTTTAAAAAAAAAAAAGCCAGAAGAAGTTCAAGTAAACTCCACTTTAAAGCACAAAATAACACACTTAGCGACATGTAAAAAAATGGAAACATATAGATCATATACCAAGGTGTATCTTTCCAGGATTACCTTCTTAAACCATTCACAAGTTCCGCAAATGATTTTTCCCAAGCATACATCTTTATTATCTTCATACCACTTATGACTTCATTCATGGTCCTAATCCTGACATCTGTTAAGGCAGCTGTCTTGCTTCTGTAAATAGCACAAAGTAAAAATTCTCAGAATCTCAAAAGAAGAGAGACTATTTACAATTGCGTAACATACTCATATTAACAAAGTTTTTACTTTTACTTGTATAATATAATAGTAATTGCGTTAAAGGGGTCTTCCTGAAACATTATCTTAAAGCCGACATACAGCAGACAGACTTGGTATGTCTGTATTCCTGGTACTCCCTATTCTCAGGGAACTGAGTTGATTCAATGTTCAGAATTGTATGTCAGCTTGTGCAAACACGTGGTATTTCTTAACACACTTGTACATAAAATAAAAACTCAAATAAAAAAATTTACAAATATTAAATTTAGAACTAAACAAAAACCAGAAAGTTACTTCTAAAAATTGTTTTGAAATGCCAACGTAACAACCCTTCTCAGAAGGCTCTTTTGATGTTGTTAAAGAAACTGGCCTCCATTTGTGTCTTTTTAAGATTAACTGTAGTTGAAGCAAAGATTACTTAATCACAGTACACGAGCAGTAATTTAGGAGAGCTAATCTAAATATGGTTATGTTTAATAAATAAATATTATTTAAACATTTGTTGTAATTAACACTAAAGTAAATACATCTATTTTAGTCCCACATTATGTTTGCACCGATGAACAAACTGTAAAATACATATAATTGCGTAATAAAGTCACAGTTTTAATTAGGAAAAAAGTGTAGAAAGTTAGAAGCCACGTAATCAATACATAAACCATGCTAATAAAGCCTATAACAATTCTGAATAGTGAGCTATGGCAGGCCTTATTTTGATAAAACATAACTCTTCTTGCTAAATTACTTATTTTTGTATATACCAATGAAAGTTAAGATTCAGAGATCATTTTTAAAAACAAACAAAAAACCTCTTTAGAAAGGATGGCTGGGTTTTGTCAGCTTAACTTGCCCCCTGTAAGATTTCTCTGATGCTCTGGAAGAAATAGACATGTTTAAAGCACTTAAGTAGAAAGAATTTCAGGCACCTGTGTGTCATTTAAAAAAAAAACTTCTCAGCACCAGCGTTCCATGTATTAAGAAATACTTATACAAGAAAACTGACAAGGAAATGTAGGAACTTGGCCCTAATACAATCAAGGCTTCTTACTAAGGCTGAGGAAGATAGCTTAGCCTAAACCAACCATATTGCCATGGAATGAGATTATTTTTGCTAAGTCCTGCTTTCCTTTTTCAGATCAAACAGTAGAAGACAAACAACTCCTCAAAGAATGCAAGGGCTCATCCTTTCTTCCCCATACACACACCACCACTACAAAAGGCAAAATTTAGCATGTGATGTTCATGTTTCTGCAGCAACAAAGAACAATTCTCACCTGCAATCTTTTGAAACGGTCACCTTTCAGACCTAACTTCCAGGCTTGCTCTCCAGGTAACAGAAGATTGGAAATGATTCAAAATAATAAACTTAACAGAGGTTTCTTTTTTAAATGGTGTGAATCAAAAAGACTATAGTTCTCACAAACCCATTTTTCAGTTTTCCCTGTGAAATGTTATCATAGTAACCATCCTCTTTCAAATTGCTTTAAAATGTTCAAGTAGGTGTTTCTTCGGGGGTATTTTTCTTTGGGTTTTTTAAGTTACTCTCCTCTACATTGCAAAAAGCGTATTTTGTACATACATACATACCAGAAGCCACAGTCTCAAAGATATTATATAATGGTTTAAAGTACACAGGCTTCCAGTGCACTGATGGCAATTCACAGCAGAGGAAGACACGTCCTCAGTTTTAAAATTATAAAGTTCAGAGTACATGCAGATCGGGATGACTGGGAAACACATGCTCACGTAGCATGCTTAAGAGCACAATAGGAAAGGACCTGAAAATTCTTCAAGTGTCTAAGTCCCCTCTATGACACTAATAAACATCCTAAATTAAGCAAGCTGCAGGATTCCTTTTTGCTGCCATGAGGCATATTTGGTAGGTTTTAATCATGTCTGAAACAACAGTTCCACAGAGTAATTTTCTTTAAAAAAATTAAAAGGGCTTAAAATAAAAGTATTACAGTTGCATGGCTAAGCTGTGAAAAGGTTGAGCTCTTGTGAATAAATATGTATCAAATGGTCTTCAGTCCAACAACAGAACTACTTCTGAAATAATATGTTAGGTCACATCTGTTTTGTAACACTTTTGCAGGTAAAAGCAATACTGCATAATACAATGTATACCATTCCGTAGGATACTGAGTCTGTTTCTGCAAACTCCTGCAGCACTGACGCTAATGCCTGCATCATGAACTGGTGTGCGTATGTGTGTTTACAAGACTGGGTCAGAAGTACAATGCTGAATAATAGCACAAATAAGCTGCCACACTAAGCATGCCTGGATTTTCGCAAAGGCTTTAATCCTTAAATTACTTCTTCATAGGCTGATTTCCTTAAATCCATACAGATTCCCAGAAATTGCCATGAGAACACACTCATCATTACAGAGCTGGAATCCACTCCAGTTTTTCCATTAACTCCTTCTGTTCACTGCACATTTCTATTCACAAAGATCTGTGCACACATAGACAAGCTGAAGTTTTTCTGGTTAACAAATTCTTTCCCTTGCACTGCATCCAAAGAAGTGGCTGTTAATGAATGGGGAAAAAACCCAAACAACATTACATTGCCACTGATTTAACTTTTAAAATACATACCTTCGAGAAGAAATTGTTGTCACCTTGTTGTCTGACCCTGGACAAGTCCCTTAATCTCTTTGTGCTTCAGTTTCCCATCAGTAAAATGGGGATAATAATACCACCATGGATAAGGCACCAGTTAAGTGCTAAGTATTTTAACTACTGACTCAAAGCTCAAAACCTCAAAAACTTAAAACTCAAGAAACCCAACAGCGAAGTAGCTTGATACTTATGCATGCATACATGTAGTACACATGCAGTGAAAATCCACATGTAAGAGTATATTGGAAGTGTTCTACAAACAGGCTCTATCATAAAAAAAAAACTTAGAATTTGACAAATAACACTGAATGGCTCATTATTTGAGAAACAGCACATAAGCCTAATAACTGAAGACTATCACAGCTGTTACAAATAGAAGGAAGTCCACAAGCTGGTCTCATTTTGTAATTCTCAGCTCGTCTTCATACCTAGCCATGCAATGGCAATGCCAGTCTCAATACCTCTGGAAAACTTATCTTAAAATACAACTTGAAAACAACAGTAACTCACTAAAAAGTTTTACTTATCCAAAGAGCAAGAAGGAACCCAATCACCCTGAATACAAATGCAACAAAGATGCATTAACACTACTAAGCATATGTATACACAGTAAAGGAACACAAAAACATTCCCATTTAGATGCAAAAGACATTTATAAACTCATGATGTAACTAGAGCACGATTAATTACACAAGAAAGTTAGGAACTTAGAACATTGAAGATAATTCAATATTCCCACTTGAGGCAAGTCTTTTTTTTAGGAGGAAAGTCACAGAAAAACAAATTAAATTTGTCTGATAATGGAAAATTACTGCAAACTCATTTTATATCTCCACAGCCTAGAACCTTACAGTTAGAAACCTCATAGCTGGCATCAAACCCAACATCACAATTTTTTTTTTCTTCCTTTCTCAGTTCCTTCCCCTTTTTCCTCTCTGCACCTTTGCCTTGGAGGAGAGAGCAAGATCTTTGAACACAAAACCTTCAGAGCTTTCTACTGCAACTCCTGCATCACCCCAGTAAGTCAAACTTACAGCAGGACTGACAGTATTGCTTTTGTCGTAACCACTCCCTAAGCATCAACGCAGGAAGGCAAAGCTCAAGGAGTTACACAATTCTATGCCAAGACCTACAGCAAGGTAGTAAACAGGAATTCAGAAATTTCACGTTAGCAACTATGAAAATCATCAGCAAAGAAAAAAAGACAATGCAAAAAACCTCACCAGACAGAAGCTGACCTCAGAGCAGTGCTCCACCTCCATCCAGCATGCACATTTTAGAACCCAGGACAGAAATACCTACAATCCAACACCTGCAACCTTACCTTAGGGAAGAAAAAAGCCTCCCAATGCAGGTCTGGATAGGAAGAAGAATAATCAGAACTGCCATTCCTGCAAGACATGATGGGCCTATCTCCATCCAGAGAAGTACTGTTACTGCTACAGCTTGAATTGGTCCAGCCCACAAGAAGTGCAAGAAAATTGTTACCTGGACAAATAGGTAAGAAACAAAAATTAGCTTTTGGTCTTAGCTAAAAAATTAAACCCTAGTAACCCTCCCAAAGTTGAGGAAACACCTTTGCCTGCAGCAGGTACTGAGGTATCCAGTAAGAATTCTGCACCAGATTCTGAGACCTAAATGTACACGGAGGTGCCTAACCTCCAGAAAGTAAGCAAATTACCACATGGACTTCATGTTATCTTCATGCACCAACATTTATCTGAGCTTAAGAAAACAGCAGGAAAATACTGGGGGGGGAGAAGTGTATGTTTTCCTCCCACATTCCAAGAGGATATTTCTCTTCCTATGAATGTTCAAGAAAACAAGTAGAAGAAATGTTCATAAGAAACACTTAATCACCAGCTGTAAACAAAAACTTCTTAACTCAAACCCCGCAATTTCTTCAGCCCCTTGGGAAAGACAGGTAATACTTCTTACCTGATCAAATTTGTTCACATCATTTGACAGAAGATTTACTATTTGACCAGTGGTAGTTTTTGCCATAGCTACGTTACTGAGACGAAGTGCCTAAAAAAGTCAGAACAGTCTCAAATTGTCACAGCTTGTAGAGCAAAGTATACCTATAGACAGAAGACTCAATACACAAATACAATACTGGGACAAAAGCTGAAGGCACATCCCAGCTTTTGTCTGAGGACATCTGGGCATAGTTCAAGAACCTTAGATAACATGTGGGTTAGGTTAAATATTCTGAAGAACATCCTGAAGAAGAGAATATAAAAAAAAAAGTCCAGGGAAGGACTGCAAGAACAAAAGCGGCATAACTATCTTCATGTCTAAAGTGATTAAAACCAGGAAAACACCAACATAACAACTTCTTAAAGCTAAACGAAAAAGCCTGTAATTTTTCATTTGCATTGCTCTCCCCCACGTTATGAGCAACTGTTCAAAATGGGAATGGAAAACTCTACCTGATGACAAAATTAAAATCAGGACAATGTTTGGCCCATTGAAAGAATTCTGTTTCAAATGAGATTCCTCACAGAAGACAAACCCCCCCCAAGTTATTTATTTTACACTATCAGTTCTTGCTAACACTGCAAACTGTGCTTTCTGTCTTTGCAAATCAGAGTTAATATCCCTTTTACAAATTAATAAATATTTCCCTTGTTAATAACTCTTGTAAAATCATTAAGATTTCTGAATTATATTAAAGGAAGTTTAGCACACGTTATGAAAAGCAACAAGAGTAAATATCAAACATATTTATAGGTTAATAAGTAAGTTAATCAGTAGAAAATAGTATGTGATTATAAAATGCCCCCAAAAATCACATCTGAAAAGATACAGTCTGAACATTAGTGCAAAGATCCAAACTGAAATAGCTCAAACGTGTGGATAACAGACCCTGCTTCCTTCTACACCTGCTAGAAAGAAAACAGTTTTGCAGCACAAGTAAAAAAACATACAACACCCATTACATATTTTCCTGTAACAGGAATAGTTCACTCCTCAAAAACACTTGACACTTTTAGATGGTGCACATCTACTTCTCCCCATCCAAACAATATCCTATTAGTAGGATTCCTTTTCAATCCATAATCTAATCTGAAAAGCACTAATTGTTTCAAAAATACTGTTCCAGTATTTTAAATCAGGTACAAGCTGGGTCTGTCTCAGATCTGCCACCTGAGTCACCTTTCTGATCCCTTCCTAGCTATTGCAGACAGAGGCAGCAAAAACAGTTTCAAGATGTACTCGCCCAGTTCATTTTGACAAAAAGAGTCTCAGGAGGAATAAAGCAACCTCCGGAGCCAGAAGGAGGGTGCTCATCTGTGACTGACTCGTCTTCTCAGGGAAGAGACTGCCACTCCCATCGTCAGTGGCAACGCAATTTTTGTCTTGTCTTCCATTCCTGCTTCAAAACTACTTTTGAAGTAGCACTGGGTTTGGGGGTCTTTTTAATTTTCTTTTAAAGTGAAATAAGCCTTACGTTTTCCTGGCTGAATGGACCTGTATAGACTGCAAGTATACAGAAAGAAATGGAAACATTGGACACAAAGCAGCAGTTTTACTTGTATAACTGATTCCTACTAAAAAGTCCTGGTTTGGTACTTTCCCTTTCTACGACACCCAAAACACAGCACCGTATGATGACAATTAAATCTATCCCACTCAAAGTCAGTATGCTGTGGCTTTAAATACTGCTGACTGTAACATTTATAAATTCACTCCAAAAGTAAAAAATACTACTGAAAATTATCTAGAGCTGCACACCTTTTTAAAAACCAACTGTAGTTTGAATTCACATTTTATTTTACATTTGCCAATTACATGTCTGTTTTCAGCATAAAGATCTGCTTGATTGTCTGTCTACACATTTACCAGCAAGCACCCGTTCTCAAGGGAAATAGGTTTTAATTGTATGAACTAATGATACCAGTTTGTACATTTGATGTCTTAAGTTAAACTTCTTTTTTTAACCCCAGATGTAATTGCACAGGCACAATTTCAATTCTTTAACCATTAGTTGCTATCCATACTCCCATCTTAAGTGTTTTAATCTCTCCCTGCCCCAAACAGTTAATTCAAAAGCACATGAAAAAGAAAGAACTGACCATAGAAAGGAATAATATAACTGTTCAGTCAAGTAACTCCTGACACCTTTTTGGCTGCTTTCTGTCTAAACCAACAACTCCACAGCTTAAACTGCTTCAGTGTTTATTCTGAACCTCAAAGAACTTCTAAAAGTTAAGTGTTCCAAAAAAAAAAAAAGAATATAATCAGCCTCCCATAAGTAGCCTTTGGTTTTAAAACATGAGATTGCGAGTCATGTGACAGATTCCATTTTCATTTTTGTTACAAGCTTCCTGCGTGCATCACTAATACTTCTTACTGATCACAAAAGATCTTGGAGTTTGAATGCAGGTTTTTTTGCAAATGAGATTTTAACTTCCCAGGAAATGAAAAAGGGTCTAAAACTAAAGAATTAGGAGCATGTGAAGTTCACCACTAAGGATGCTCTCTCATCCAACCTGTTCATCCTTGCAAATCCAAGTTTTTATTTACTAGAGCAATTAACAAACACCGCAAAAGCGCTGGTAAATTAGCATCCAGATTCTTTCAAAAGCCTGTATGAGGATAAGTATGACCTATCTATAAGCCTCAGATAATGAAGACAAATGATTAGAAAGGTTTATCAATGTTCTGCTGTGACCTCAGCCTTCACCCTTGGGAGACAACATTTATGAGATGAGGAGAGATTAATTTTCCATTTAATCACATCTCTAGAAAAAAGGGTGCACATTACAAACATTTCTTTTCCAAGCTTCTAAGCTAATATCAACACAGCAACAAACATTGCTATATACATATTTCATGAATTTCAAACTGTGTTATGATAATCAGTTTAGTAAATTAACACCTTAGAGAGATGTTTATGTACAAGAAAGCAGTGTGCCATGTTAGAGCCAAGTTCCCAGAGGATAATTTCCAAGGTATCAGAAGAGGGAGGAGAGTAAATATGTGCGTGAAAAGCAATCACCACTTACAACGGGGACAAGTGTTTGCCTTAAGTGCATGGCACCTATGTTTAATGGTCAAAATAACATGGATTTCTTTACATTCTAAAGAAACTTTACAGTCTGATCCTTCCTTTACAGTCCTGATCCTTCCGTTAAACAACTTTGCTGAGGTAAGAACTGGCAGGTCACTATTCTAGCAGCACTAAAGCTAGAAAGATGGGGCATTTTCCCTTGCAGCATCCCCAGCGGGGACCTCCTGCTTGGAAGCGGAGCCGGGTTCAATGGTTTGGGTATTGTCAACAGCTTCAGAAGAGGGATGCATACATTTACAGTTGGGTTGCTTGCTCCCCAGAGCACAGGACGGCCAGCATTTCATCCTGGATGTCACTCAACTCCTTCCTATAGGCAATATCCATAATTTTCTCTTGTTCCCTCTCCTGCTGTACGCTGACGGCCTCTTACCGTTCCAGCACGCAGCCCTTCCACCAGCAATGGGGGGCTGCTCTCCAACAGCACGAGCAGGCAAAAATCTCTAGCTCCTCCTAGGCTTTAGGGCTATTTAATTCACCACCTCCACTAGGAGGACTGAAGCTGCCATTCCGACACCGTATTACCGAAGAGAGAGCAAGAGCACACAAATACATTTACAGTCTGATACGTATTAGCACACATTACATTCCTACAAACGAGTAACTTCAATGGAATTGCAAGCATGAACAAATAACTGTATTTTTAAACTCCCCTAATGAAATAGTTGTCAAATGCCACATACACCGGTAAACAGGTTTGCTTACCTTCCGATAAATCATGTGACACATAGCTACCCTCAGCTTCATGCCAGCCCGCTGTACATGATAGAAGTATAAGTGGTGCATTATAGCTAGAATAAGCGTGCACACAGACAGAGCAGCTGCGTAGCAATATGCAAAATTCAAAGCTACCTCATCTGAGGAATCATAGTTTTCAAAATAATTAATAATTTTTCCCAAAAATATTGGCTGAATTATTTTGAGGGTTTCCTGAAAGAAAAAGGGGAAAGAAGTATTAACAATTTCATATCATACCATGCTACCCAAGTTTGTAACCGGGCAAACAAGAGCCGCATACTGCCACAAGTCACATCCCATATTACTTTGTCTTCTTAGTGCTCTAAAATGTCAAGCCAATTTTTATCAACACATAATCCAAAAGAAATAAGTTCCACATTAAAATTTAGCTGAATCTTTAAAAAGAACTCTCTCAATTACCAATAAAAAATCTGATATCATAAAAATTGCATGAATATGTGTTACACTCCTATTTTTAAAGATGACAATGTGTCCTTTAGAGCCATTCACACATAGCAAAAAACACTTTTTCTACTGGGCATCCCACTCATACATAAAATGCAGCTAAGCCTTAAAAAGTCAATGGCTTCTAATGTCTCAAAAATAATGCACCAAAATCAGCTCTCTGTTCCACATCCATAATCCCACAGTTACGACTCAGTTTTCCAGTCTCTGCAGGGCTATAGCTCTGTTTTCTGAGAGAGCACATGAACATTACAGGTTCTCTGAACAGCCCAGCATTAAGTCACCAGTATGCATCATGCAATCTCAGAGGCCAAGTTTCACATCGCTGTTAGCCAAGAAGTGTGTTGTGTGACATTTACACCACTTACCTCAATCATTGTGAAAATTCCAAAAACTAAATAGGATTTCCAGTAACAAAGAATAATGGCTTTTGCTAAATGTGGCGTTTTTCCTCTCTTTTTTGCTTTTTGCACCTCTTTATCCCAGTACCTGACAAAACAAAACACAAATATGCTGGAGGGCAGAAGTAAAATCACAGCGCAGTTACCTGGAATAAAATACTTTCAGACTTACAACCAGATTGCCATGATGACTATTATACAACAGCAACAACAAAAAGTTCAAAGATAGTCATGTCTTCCAATACACATAAAGAAACAGTACTTAGCATTATAGGCCTATTTGCTCTTGTATAATGACAAACAATTCACCACTGTTGACCCGTTCATTCTTTCTTCTACTCTCAGTTCAGACAGCCGCTCACCTTAGTTAAGAGCGTGATATCATATGATCTGACCATGGATAAACTGAGGCAGCACAGATTGTCTTTATCTTCCTATAAGCTCTGCACTTCCCCAAAAAGGTTATGATGCATAACCCTTTCTCATGTCTGGCCCTTTCTTTTTCCACCACGTTTCGATGAGGACGAGCAGATATGGCACAAGAGCAGAGGGAACTGTCTGCAGCAGTTTTGTCACTTAACACTCTGCACGTCTCTCTGAAGGCAAGGATTACAGCAGCAAAGTGGCAAATCTGCTCACAAGTAGGGCACAATCTGTTCACATTACAATCAAAGACAGTAATAACAAGCATGATTTTAACAAGAAAGTATCAGAACTTAAGCAGACTTCTTAATGCATGCTGTTGTCAGACAGGATACTCTCCCTTGCTTCTGGGGCCTAAGTATTTTCTGCCAGACCCTCCGACCTTGCTAGTTTAAGGGCTGAAATGAGCCTAAGGCATGAAAGCCAAATTATTTTGCAATAAAGCACACAAGTTTGAAGCATACAGTATGGATAAGAAAACTTTTTTTTAATTATTTTTACCCTCTTTTTTTTTTTTTGTCACAAGGATTATAGAGTTATTGTCTAAATGCTTCGGAATCAGAATCAAAACTGCATCGATTCCGTGGGGTTTGTTGGCGCAAAAGAAAAAGCTACTTCCTTAGGTGACTATTTATGAATTATATTCTCTGCTTCTTGGCCAAGTACACTAAAGGAATTAAAAACCACTCTTTTTTCTTTTTTGCATGCTGTATTTTATAACATTTCCTGACGCATGGGAAGTGTGTGCTTTTACTGTAAGAATCACTGGAAGGAGTCCATCTTCCTCCACAGCCAACTCCCTGAACTGCTTCAAGACACAGCCATGGAATTTGGCAGAGCTCTCCAGAGACAAAGATGTTAAAAGCTGCACTCCTATGAGCTTAGTACTGACCGTCTTTCTTGAGTTAACTCATCCAGAACAAGATGATCTAAGACCTGGTCATAACCTTTCGTTTCTGGATTCTTTTTACTTCTTGAGGAGCCTCTCACCCCAGCCAAACTATTACAAAAGTTGATTTGCTCTGCGTCAGCGTAAAGGCAAGAAATAGCAAGGCCACATTGAGGCCACTTTTCACTAGAAGACACCTCTTCCCCTACTTATATTTAACAAAAGATTATTTGAAGACAAAAACCTTCTCTATTGCAAGGTTCAAGACAATTTACATTAAAAATGTTATTCTTGGAAAATACTTCACTATTGAACAAAAAACATAGATCATCCTCAGTCCATAACAACATGAATTAGTACACAGTCTGTGAGAAGAGTATTTGCAACAAAATAAAAAAAAAAACAACCTCCTAAATGCAAGCTTTTAGATGTCCAAGGCATTTTATCCACTTTACCAGAGTGGCATATTTTCAACATATATATATTTATATACACACATATGTATAAAGGGTACACAGCTGTCACTTAACTCAGTTTGTGCTCAAAACCAAAAACAACAAAAGAAAAAAGCCTAGAACTTTCTACCCCATTTTATACAGAGAAATTTAAAGAGTTTCCATAGGTATTCTATCACAGGCCAGAAGACTCCCATTAATTTATTAAGGATTACTGCAGAAACAGTTGATGAAACATCTTCTTTCCAAGCATTCTGCAAAGTGTCAAATTAATGACATCATGAAAACTCTAATGCATCTTCATTATGTATAGCTTGAAAGAATTAAAATGCTTCCATGACAAACAAGTTCTAAATATTACTCTTAGTTCTTCAGCATTTTTAACAGTAGACCTTGTTAAACTTTACAACCTCTTTTAATTTTAGAATAGGACCGTCACCTTCACCAGCAGAAATACAATGAAAGAGACAATTATTTTTCTCCTTACCACTGCAATTCCTCTCCAAGCTTCTCTGAGGAATCTTCTGGCAGCACTTTATACATATCATCTTCTTCAAGCCTCCGTTTATGGCCAATAATAAATAAGGGATTCAACCACCTATTTAAATACAAATTATTAATAAAGTGATTGACAGATGAAAAATTTCTTTACATATTAATTCTTTCACCCCTTTCTTCCATCCTCTTCTCCTGCATCACTCGATAGCCACACATTTTACTGCACTTTCTCTTACCTAAGAATTAAGTCACTCCAATTTTACAAATGGGAAAGCATTTCCCATTTCCTAAAGCTGTTTATGCCCCATAGTACCTTACTCCCAGGCATCCAGACAGCCAGCACAACTCTTCTTGGCCTTAAGGCAACTGTTTTCTTACAGTGTTTCCTTATATTTAAGGAAAATTAGCATTCCTTTAAATATTTAGGAAAAGACAGAACTTAATCCAACTACTAAAATATTGACAGAGTGGTTAATAAAATTGTAATACTTATTAAATGACATTTTTTGTAACTAGTGTGGCTATTAATTTACATGAGAAAAAACTAACTGCCATTCAAGTGCCATCTTGACAAATATTAAAGGTCAGTAATTTAAAGACAACCACTCAAATGTCAAAATGGGTAAATAATGGACTATTACTAGAACTGATCTCACCCATGTTTGGAAACACAAACAAAAAGCGCAATGTCACAGTGTATAGGTTCAAAAAAGGAAAACAGCTCAGTCTCCTTAGCGGACAGATTTTTAAAAGCTCAGTACTCCATGAGAGTGCTTTGAAAACAAACTGCAATAGCACTACTGTAGGTTTATTGGAAAACACAGTATTTTGTTAGATCAAATAATACCATCAGGGAGCAGCAAGACTAGCTTTTATGCACATAGATCGTTCTTCAAGTCTGAAATACAGGTCAAGGAGGTGCAAACATTTTCAGCTGTGCTCCACAGAGCAGATGGATGCACGGCAGAAAGCACAAAAGTGACCAAGCTGTTCATGGGTAGGAGCGAAAGAGCACAACACCTCTGAAACAGGCACGGCTTGGTGGGAACAGCAAGTTAGGGAGCTTGCAGTTTGCCACTTAGTTTGTCTCTCTGCTGAAGCCATGAAACTTGGTTTCCAGGAGAAATGTGGATTTTGGCTCTCAGGGTTGTATCCTACAAGTACTTTCTCAGTTGGTCAATCAGAACCAAGAGGTCAGGGATGGACCTGTTTTGGAAAAAATACTCCTGCACTCACAGCAAGGTGTTTGTCTGATGTCAATTGCCTGTGGAAGTTCCTAAGTGCTGTTTAGTTTCTGATGCTTAATTATTCCCCGACTTCACCAAAGCGTTTTTTTTAAAAGAGCACCTGGTGCACTAGATGAAGTGTATTATTTTCTGGAAGGTCTACATGTGAGAATTCAAAACTGGAATGGTTTACAATGAGGGCATTTATTTATTCACAACCACTACAGTGGTTACGAATACCCATCAACTAGCTTTGTGTTTCTTGCTCAGGCATTTTCCAATTACATTTTGTATACACTGGCTCGTAAGAAATTTGTTGATTAGAGAGCGTGGAGGGGCAGACTGAACCCTAGAAGAGGGGGCTCAGAGACTTTCTTCGAAGACAGAACTGTTGCAAAAACCTTTTTCACAGGCTCCATGGCACAACTGCATGCAACAAATGCGATTAACAGTGGTTTTCCTTCACTACTTAACATGTTAGCACAGTGTTTGTGTGACTCACTCAAAGATTAAGTCTATCCTTAGAGTAGCATCTTTGATGCCTAACAGCCCTTTTTAAACTCTTGGAGCGAGTACTGAAGATCCGTATATGTGAGCTGTTAAGTCCTCAATGTATGTTAAAGGTACAGTAAGTAACAGAAAGTACTTGTCAGACAAGCCTGTTGCTTGGCCTGTATGGTCAAACAGCATCAGGGCCCAAATCACTGCCACAACTTCCCTACAGCTCCTGTCAAAATGTCTCAAAGATCAATTGCTCCAACCACCAGAAGAGCTTCCGCCTGGTTCAACACAATAAATCTGCTCCAGTGAAACATCTCTCTTTGGCCTCAGTTCTTGCTGCCGACCACAGGTATAGAGCAGACATGCAGTAAATAACCTCCAGGCCACTGAAACAATTTCTGCCTGCTGGACAAGAGGGGCTCTATTTGCTCCAGGACAGGCAGTTATGGGAAAGATCTGCAGACTTCAGTTGACTCATGTGGCCGATACCAAGTGTTCCTCCTCTTACAAAGAAGAACCTCCTCCTTCCTCTTCAGTATTAGTCTACAGTGTAGTCCATAAACAAGTCACAGGTCTCCTTTCTGACAGAGAACGAGTTATCTTCCCCAGCTCCTTTACCATGAGAATCAGGATGAGGCACCTCTTTCAGGAAAATACAGGGATAAATCCTTCTCATATCTATGGAAACTGTTACGAGATTCCACCAGCTACTGCTGCCAAGGTGGTGAAAACAAAAATCGTTCTGACATTTAACAAGGAGCACAAATAGGATATTGATTACAGAATCACAGAATGGCTGAGGTTGGTTGGAAGGGAGCTCTGGAGGCCAGCTGGTCCAAACCCCTGCTCAAGCACGACAGCCTAGAGCCGGTTGCCCAGGACCGTGTCCAGA
>JANZLQ010000008.1:6360671-6422314 GCA_026212715.1 Elanus axillaris | reverse complement strand
TGAATAAAGTTGAAGCATTCACCATACTCCTATGGAGACTGTGTCTGTATTCCGGGCTCCCCTAACTGGATCCCTGCTACAGTAAGTAATTTTGCTATTTCGATCTGGTCATCGGTATGTAATACCAACAGTCTTCCTCGGCTGCTCTTCCTATTTTTTCTTGTTAGCCCACTAGCCATCTCTGTTGTCCCCATATCTTTTTCTACATACCCATATGGATTTTCTGCATGCCATAGTTTCTTATTTATACTAATTGACTTACTCATTTTCCTTAAATTATGGTGCAATTCAGGCGCCTAAGCATAAGCGCCTTCTTCCATTTTAGACATGGTAGGGTATTCCACTCGGCCACAAGTTACCACTCCAGAAGGTTTCAGATCTTCTATTAATTGTGTCATATCTGCCCATCCCATGCTGGTGTCGCTGGTGCCTTATAAATGACAGTAGGCACCTGTGTTTAAACAACCGAATCTCGTTCCTACCATCTTCACTACTGAATCAGTCTGGGGTTTAAGCCGGAGTCCTCTCCATCTTTGACGACCACTTTAAGGTTATTTTGACCAATATGATTCTTCCTAAAGAACATCTAATTTCCATTCACATTTTTCTATCTACATGTCCACACACACGTACATGCACACACAGTATTTCTGTTAACTTTCATAGTTTAGTACTTTAGATGTTTAGATGTCCACTTATTTGCTTTACACAAAACTATGTTAAAATCATTTATGTACAGCAAAGAGTTCTTATTGATTATCTGCTAAGATAAGATTCAAACCAGTTACTGTCTATTCAAATATTTGATGCGGTAGAAAAGTATCAGAAAAAGCTGTGCTAAAAGTTAAAATTGACACACCTACCACCTGTTCAGTTGCCCCTAACAATATCATCTCTGTACTTCATGCACAGATACTGAGAGACTGATATTTCTGTAGGATGGCTTGGATGAACTTGCAGCAGGCCTTCAGCAGCACCTCCCTGTGCTATTAGTTAAAACACCAATTCATGTGTATTTACAATATTGCTGCCCTGAGCTACCTAGCTCTCTCTTCTCCATTCCTAAGCACCTAAGAGCTTGTTTCACTGTTCTAGTCTCACCAGGTAATAGACATTAAACTTCCTGCTTCTGTTCATTACAGTTTCAGCTTCCATTTTTTAACCCAGATTTCTAATATTGATAATACAGCTTCTGAAGAGCAAAGCCTTTCTTTACGTTCACCAACAACTGATACGTTGCAGAGAAACTTGCACTTTAATTGCCGCCTTCTTGTCCTGATCTCTTGCTTTTCTAGCTGAATACTGGCCTGCACAGCCCAAGATAATCTCCAAGCAACAGTGAATTACAGTGACAGAAATATTAAATTGAACTAGTTTCAGGGCAAGGGTGAGTCAGCAAACAGAAAACAAACTTCTGTAAGAATTGTGCAAACTGTGACTGAGGGCCTGGGGAAATACTGACTTCCCATGCCTGACATTTAAAAACTAGATTAGATTAATCTCTGTCATGATGTTCGCTCAACAAAGGCAACCTAGTCCAAGGGTGGGAAGTGGATTAACTGACCTCCTGACATCTGGGTTTTCTGGGAATGCCAGTGTCCATGGACTCATGACTAGGCAAGATTGCTAGGGTGTTGCCATGACTTCCACACAACAAAGGGGAAAATTGTATTTTAAAACCTCTTCCCAGAGCCTGGAGGTGAACAGTAGATGTCCACTTTGGTTCATGTAGGTCTGATTCCAGTGATGCTGTGCTCTTGCTGTACGGATGAGGATCTTAGGCATAAGAGTTTTGTCTTGATTTTCTAAAGCACCATTTAGGATATACAACACTGAAAAACATAGAATTCAAGTGGCTTTGGTAAGAAAGCTCTGTTTTCAAAAGTGACAAAGAAGACACATAACAAACTACCAACAAACAATATTCTTCTACTCAAGTTAGTAAAACCTGTGCTTCTTTCAAAGCTTTTCTTGATTATAGCGTTCTCCTGCATTTTCCACATTTATTTACATGAACGTGGTTTCCATTGTGTGATCTCTTTCATTTAGTGTCAACCTAAATAGGCAAGAAGGAGAGGGGAGACGTCAAAAGTGGAAGCATGGAAGTTCTCCCTTGCCTAAGGAGTAAAGAAGGAAGAAAAAAGCAGATGGTGGGCGCTCACGCATTTACAAGCCGCACAGCAAGTCAATCCACAGGTCTACCATTATGGCCCAGATGTTTCTGGTTGTTCTTGAAGCCACTCTTCTTCCATGCTAAAATCAGAAAAACTGACATTGTACAGATGGTCAAACAAAACTGCCTTTCTTCTCAGAAGAATTCATTTCCCTCTAGTAACAACACAAATAATTAACAACGTCCAGAAGAAAAAGCACATAAGTCACTTTTCTGAATGAAATGTCACTGTCAAGACCATCTGGATCTTGATCGTATTTCATTTGGCATTGCCAGACCTAAGTTTAAGAAAGTTATTTTTGGCAATAGCAAGGGGGCAGAAGACAACACAGACAAACTTGTAAGTTACTACATAGATCTGCATTTTTTCCTTCTGTAACATAAAGCCACAGCAAAGCTTGCTTAAATTGAGTGGCACAGTGTGGCTTTTGCCCTGCTGGGGGTTACCAACTGTGATGGGATGATGGACATAATTAAAATAATTTCTCTTGTTATAAGACAGTACTTCTGACCTCAAAATAGAAACTGCAGATGGTGCCAGCAGAGATCTTCAGTCTATACACTTTCTTCAAATACAAATGAACTTTAAAAATATGGTACCCGTTTTTTTCACTTTTTCTGAGGTGCTTTGATAGTATTTGCTGCCATCAGCGGACTAAGCAAAAGCCTAATGTCATCCAGCATCCTCGATGAAGATGGAAAAAAACCTAGAATACTGCTAGATCCAATAATATTTGGAGGTCACAAAATTAAGCACTTACATAAGTTTTAATAGCAAATGAAACACACTCACACTGCACACTGAGAACTTGATTTCTACCTTTAAAAAGAACCTCACAATGCAAAGGCAAATACAACTTGTGTGCATACACCGTTAGCTTTAGATAACAGAAGGCACAGAAGGTGACCGCACATTCTAGCAAGGTGCTAAGGGCAGGAAAATAAAACATATAAATAATTAAGCAATAAAAATATAAAAATAAAATAAAAAATTACCATTATTCTTCATTTTTCTGCTAAGAAAGGAGAGGATGATTTACTGGGGTTTCAATACTTTACTGGAGAGCTAGTGACAGGCGGAAAAAGGAAAAGGCAATTCTGTCCTAGCAGAAATAAGCTAAGGCCAGCAGAGCCATCTTCAAAATATGTCACATCTGACCTGGGTATGAGGCACGCACCATCAAGTAAGTATAGACAGTCAAAGCAGAACACAAACAGTGTCAAATGACTGCAAACATAGTCACTGTCAGCCTTGGCCAACGCAGTCTGTCAACACTGTTATCACTTGGCCTTCCTTAGCTCTTGGCTGCTTCATCAGGGTCTAGCACGTGTAGGTGCACAGCCTGATCTTTTGGTTACACATCATTTCCACCTTCTCTGGGGCACCCACAGTTTGAGAAGAAACAGAAGTTTCTCTGACACTTTTGGGCACAGCTGTCAGCAGACCACCAGTTACCTGCTAACGCAGAGCTCCCAAAAGGCAACTTTTTTTGGTCCACATATCCTTGGCCTACACATCTTTCCCACCTAACCACGCGCCACTGGGCAAGGCTCTTCTTCCTTAATTCTTTCTTGGCAGCCTGAGGCATCTGGGGTATTGCAAGCAAGGGTGGACTACATACCAAGAACACAGGAACCTTTTCCTGAATCAACTGCATTTTGTGAGTCAGTATTTTATATTATAAGATTCATAATGTAATTATTGTACTATATTTGTAAGTTCCTTATTTGATTTACTTTTAAATGGTAAATTTAAGCCCAAATACTACAGATTGCTTAGTCTGGAGAAAAGGAGGCTGGGGGGGAGACCTGATCATTCTCTACAACTGCCTGAAAGGGGCTTGTGGTGAGGTGGGGGCTGGTCTCTGCTGTCTGGTGCTTGGTGATAGGACGAGAGGAAATGGCCTCAAGTTGCACCAGGGGAGGTTTAGGTTGGATATTAGGAAAAATTTCTTCCCTGAAAGGGTTGTCAAGTGCTGGAACAGGCTGCCCAGGGAAGTGGTGGAGTCACCATCCCTGGAGGTATTTAAAAGACGTGTAGATGTGGCACTTAGGGACATGGTTTAGTGGTGGACTTGGCAGTGTGAAGTTTACAGTTGGAGTCAATGATTTGAAGGGTCTTTTCCAACCTAGACGATTCTGTGGTTCAAATGCCTATAAACACTGACTCACAGGCACCAAGGATATTTACATACCCAGTGTTTTTCTATATGTAGGTTCTTGCAACATCTTGCAACATAACCATTGGATCTGGGTATCTTCTAGCAACATGTTAAGTACCATGACTAACACATGTCAAGTGTTGTTTATTCTTGCTCTCAATCTGTTTTGATTTAGTGCAGCTTCAGGCTAATATGCCCACAGCTGTGTTTAGGTTAGAGAAATAAAGGTTGAAGCAACACATACTGCTGTTAGAGCAGAAGGCAGTCGGGTCTTCATTAGTGCTCCCATGCTGTGACTATTTGTTTCTCGGCCTCAGACAAACCAAGGTGGAAAATTTTGTCTCCTACACAGGGAGTCTTACGCTTACAGAGGGTTGTTCTACTTCCTCTGTGGTGGAAAGATGTTTACTTTGGTCGTTCAGGCATTTATTTAGACCTCTGAGAACAAGCCATAGTGCACATGGAGGGCAGGAACTGACATCTTGCATTTAACGATAGCGTATGGAAGACAAAGCAGAGAACAGACCACAGATATGTGTTTATAGTACTCTGTTACCTTGGGGGTGTGCGTCTTGTATCTGCACTTCATGCTGTTTCCTATGGGCTGAGGGCTTCACGTCCAAGTGCACAGAGTGGGTGTAATCTGGAGAGAACAGGCAAGTGGGTAAGTGTAAAAAAGAGAGAAGAATGCCATGGCTTCAGCTGCATCACTCCAGACTAAGTCACTGTCTCCTATTCTGTGGGAGATAAGAGAAAGACGTACTCATGTTTGCTAATAGGCAAAAGGTTAGCATCAGTGAGAAATTTGGGAGCACTCCCATGCCATGACTTGTACTGGCCAGATGTAAATTCATAAATATGCACCTTCTGCTCTTGCTTTTAAGCTGCGGAGCATTCCTGGGAATCCTGTGGCCATGTTTGCATTCATTCCATCTTAATCTTTTTTCTTTGTTAGTGTCCTCATCCTTGCCAAACAATTCTTACTTCTCTGATCAAGTCCTCTGCCTGCATATTCATTCTGATGGCCTCTCAACCTTTATACCCTGGGCCAGAAAGATATAAAAAGGCTGTGGATGTTTTCAGAAGAGGAGTGGTAGTTCCAGGCACAGCACGAGGAGGAGAAGCAACGGTGAAGTTAGAAATGCCATCATAAGGACAACAGCTGTGGCAATAAGGACTGCTAGGTGCACCACAGAGAATAAGAACAGAAGAAGGGCTGGGAGGCAAGTATTCTCCAAGGCTTGGGGAGGATGTGGGTCCAGATTGGTGCCAGAAAGAGAAGCAGGGAAAATGAAGTAGAAGGATAGAAGACTGAGCATGACAAAGATAAAAGAGGAGTGAGGTTAACCATGGAAGGGCAACAGGGAAGGAGGATGGTTGTGTCAGGTACTGATATAACCAGCAGATGGTGATGTGCGGAATAGCTGCCCTGTCCAACAAGCCAAGTGTATGCATCAGGTCCCGACAACAACTGAAATTCAAGACCAAAATGACAGAGACGAAACTCTTTTATAAATCCCCTCAGCCGTGACCAGGGGCAGGCAGGAATAGGCGGGATAAATTTGTGTGTATATTTATAGGCTCATATCTCTGCACGGAATAGCTTTAGGGTCTATCAGTAGTCATAGCTGTAGTTCTGTTTCTGTAACTAAATGCATTTCATACCCTTCAAAATACACTCTACAGCACCAAACTGTTATACCATCATCCCTCCTGACACAGAAAGTTGGTGCCACCACGTGTGCTCCTTTCTTCTCCAGATCATCTTCAAAGGAGATGCCAAGCTATCAGAGGGTTGCCCAAAAGTACCACCCCTTTCTCTGGCAGTGACTAAAGGAAGCACAAAAGCTTCCCATCTCCTAAGCGCAGGCAGCATCATGATTATCCTCTCCCAACAGGAGGCTTTGACTGAATCAGTTTTCCACAAACCTGCCATGATGCTAACAATGTAGATGGGATCTTTCTGAATTCCCCCTCCAACACGGTACCTGTGCTGATGGGTCTTCCTTCCTGCTCTTCTCAACAGAGAAAAATGGAGAGTAAGAAACCTTAGTGAACTTTAACAGTCATTTTCCTACCAGGTAACCTTCATAACACAGGGTTTTCAAAAGTATCGGATAAATCATTGTCTTCATACTTTGATGCTGAGCTCCTTTGGGGATTGAGTATCTTTTTCATTCTTTAGCTGTCCAGTAGTGGCATAGTGCTTCTACTTTGGGAGCAGTATTCCCAGGAGCTACATTATCACAGAATAAGAATAATCTTGCCAGCTTTTTTTCTACACATTAAATAATGACCCTTTGAATGAGTCATTTAACCTGCCAAATTTTTAAAAATATTTTCCTCTAGTAATTTTGTAAGAATGATATTTCCTTATAGGAAGGTCAGTCTTTGAAGTAAGAAGGCCCACCCAGAATAAGACAGCCGTGGCATTAGTAATTTCTGCATCGGAACATTCGTGAGTAGGTGAACTGGGTAAATGCTCTCCACTTCCTCCTGCAGAGTTTCTCTTCAGCAGGAGTGACTCAGTACACCCAGCTCTTTCGTTGGACATATCTGAAAAGAATGAGACCACCCAAACAGGTAAATAGGAGTAAATAGGACTTTTGGAAATGAAAACAAAACTAGCATCCTACTGAGCTCCCAGTAGGCTCCAAAGCCTGTCCCTATTCTTTATACAACCCGTCAGCTAAGTCCAAATATGAAATACCTCACTAAGCATCCCTGCAGCTCTTACTTCTTCAGAAAAATTTAAGCTGCTGGGAGTCCAGATCAGAAAAAAAGTGCTACAAGTTGTCACTTCTATGTGAACTAGATGACATTTCAGATAATGTCCTTTTCTTTAAAGGTGTGGCAACATTACAAAAGAAACATGGAAATATAGTTCTCGTTGTCTTTGCCACAAGGAAAAAAAAAATCACCCATCAACGCAGTGGTGATACAATATGGCCTAATTCCATTAATGTCTAATTGATATGAGCCTGCATTTCAGTTTCTGCTATTGCTGCCTTACAGTAGCCAGTAAACAAGTTTAGAGTTTTACTTCAAGCTGAGAACTGTTACAGGTCACAAAGCAAAACGCTTAGGCTAGGCACATCCTTATCTCCCTAATAGGATAGGATGCTAAAAGCATCATTTGCAAAGTATGTTTAGGGTGGACATAATTTGTACAAATGGCAACAGGGGACCGATACAGAGGGCAGAAGAGTACATGTTCTTTAGCAGACAGATTGCAACTTAAAAAAAACGCACACCTAAATTTGGTGGCAGCTGAACAAGTAGAGAAGAAAGTAGAGAGAGACCTGTGCTACATTCCTATGGCCAAAGAAGAAATCTGTAGTAGCAGGGGCTCCCAAGTTTGTGGCTTGGCCAGTCAAGTATCACCGCTCCCAACACTCGTACAGGGAAATCTGAGCTGCCATGGCAACCATTTTTTTCTGATTGACTGCACTGAATAAATATTCGATTAAACCCTTCTTATTTATGTCTCTAATCTAAAAGGTTTCTTTAGTGAAACAGTTAATTTGAAGATTTTGCTACCTAATCATGCAGTAACTAACACAGTTCATCCCTGGCTTGGATGAATGGCAGCACAATTAAATAATAATAAATAACAGAAGATAGACAGTCAAAGCAGTAAGGGAGGTGGAAAAAGGATGCTTTTTCAGTGGTTAGGTGGACGGATGGACCTATGTGAATGATACTTTCTTTTTTTTATTATTATTTGATGGTAATTTCACAGAAAAGGTTAATTTCAGTTTGAAGAAAGCTTTTTACTCAGCCTGTGAATCTGAGCACTTTACGTTTTTAATCTTAAAAGAAATTCGAGACTGAACAAGTAATTTCAAATAGAAGAATCAAACATTTTATTTAACATAAAAATAATATTTTGCTTTGCTTTTGCTGTTAGTCTCAATTGGGATTTTTTTTTTTTACACAATTCCATGAATCCAGAACAAATTGCCTTGCCAGAATTACCTTTTCTCCATAAAAGACTACTGAACATTTTGGAACACATTTCAAGAAAACTGTGATACAAGGAACCTTCAGAATTTTTTTTTTCTATTTAGCATATCTTCATCTCTGCATAACCCCTTCCTTGTCTTTCTTTCCACGCTCACTCAGCAATAGAGATAGTGCTCCTCTACCTATCCGCTCTAAAAAGTTAAGTTTAGAATTTGTTAGACCTGAAACTTTTAATTTAGATTTTATTAGGCCTGAAGCAATCTCTTATTGTATTTCATTCCTCTGGGCGCACATTTAAATTTAGCATGAGTTGGCTTTTTATCAGCATCCCCTTTCCGTGACTAGCAGGCATTTTTTCTCGGCTCCTCTAGGGCTACCGGTTCACGTGCTCTTTTTAAACTGACTCCAGACCAGCATTTCTAAAACTTGTGGTACATGGGCCACGTGGGTTTTTTCTGAATTGAAACTGGATGGCGCATGGCCGATATCCCTGACTTACCCTGCTGGGCCTATAACACAGTGGTCCTACCCCTCAGCTCTGGGGGCCACTGCTCTTGCCAGGCTCATGCTTCTTCTCGCATGAAACCTTCTGTGAATTGCTGCCCTAAGTAAGACCACAAGCAAAAGAGAGAGACTTTGAGCAACCATGGAGGAAACGAGGTTAAATGTTGAACAGGATGATGGCTTTTCAAACCAAGGATGTTATATTTATTACTGTATTTAGGCAGTGTCTGGTTTAAAGGTTTCTACTCTTCTGATCCAATAAAAGACCGTTTTTATCTTCTAGAATCAGTGCATTCATAAGCTGAAGACACAAGAGAGTGAAGACTTAACTGAAGCATGTATGTGAAGCATTAATGTAAATTATAAGTTAACATAATGTAATTCAACACTCCTGATTTCATTTATGTTTCCTATTTGTTGGTGGGATATAAAGCTTTGGTATTTTTCAAAGGGTACTCAGAATAGAATTTTTCTAATGGATGTGGTAGTGACAAGATTTTTTTTTCATAGTTTTTAATACTTGCTTTTTTACTCTGCACTCTCAAACTTTCTATTTTTCTTTCCCTTAAGGGTTTCTCTTTTTAAAACTTGGAACGGTATTGGGGTTTTTCCTTTCTTTTGTCTCTTTGAAAGTCAGACGTCTGCTTTGTTCATGTTCTTTCACATAAAAGGCTTTATCAATAACATCTGCACAGGCACTGGAATAATTAACCTTTTCATTTTTATTATAGGCAGATTTTTATGATTACTTAGATGCATTTCTATATTAGTCAGAAGATACAATCAAGATCGAAAGCATGCACAGCACATTCTTACACAGACGTAGACACAGCCACTTCCCTAAACAGCTATACACAACTGTCTCCATCCAGTTGGTCTCCTCTCCTGCCCAGAAACAAATCTGACATGAAAGATCACAGCACACACACACACACACAAAATCTTTAAATATTTAAACATGAATGTATTTTTCTTTGAAAATTACAAAGAAATAAGAAGCCACTCATCCCTGCTCTGCCCTCATGTAGAACTTTATTACCAACTGCCCAGTTTTAATGGGTACCACAACATCCATGGGGACATGCTTTAAAAGAACAGTTTCTCCCTAACTATGGCATCTTGAACATTAAATGCACACTTCATGCACAAGTGCTTTAATCATAGCTTGAAAGATGAGCAGCACCAATAACATCTCCAACCACCATTTTAAAAAAGGAAACACTGCTCAATTAGGCAGTTTTCCCTAGGAGAGAAGTGGGTATGCTGCAGAGCTCTCACAGTGACAAGGCCCAAAGAAGGAGCATCGTACCTGTACCACGTTGCCCACCTCTCTCACACGCTCCCCTTGTGCTCCATATACAGCTGCTATGTCACACAGCTGCCTCGTGCCTTTAGACATCAGGGTCTAATTGCAAAACAGGAGGTAAAAATCAAGAACCAGCCCTCCTGGTTAACAGCTTTCCGTATTGTCCTCCAAGGGTTTTACTGGGGTATACCTGGCAGCCCTGTTGGGGTCACGGACCTGAACCCATTCCCACAGGCCCAGCCTGACCAAATGCTGGTGAGAGCAGGACCTTTCTGCCTCCCCACCCTATCCCACAGTGAGCCATGTGCTTCCCACCATCCCTGGCTTCTGGCAGGACACCTGGATGCCCCCCTCTTTTTGGGTGCTCCAGATTCAGAAGAGCTCACGCCACAGGAGGGCAGGGGGGTCCATCCTTTTGGGGGACATAGGCGAAGCCAGGAGAAAGGGATTACTTCAGCCAGTAAGGCCCATCTGCAACAAAATGTGTTTGCAACCCAACAAAAGCCAGTTACCATTGCTGATACCCGGGATAGATAATTTTCATTCTGCTCACAAAGGCTATGGGCAAATGTAGGCCCTTACAACCGGTACCCAAAGAACAGCAACCCCATGCTCCCTGTGGGCCTCCCAAGGCAGTGTAACGTGGGGACTGACACTTTCAGACCAGCATAGAAAACTCAGAATTTTGGCACTGGATACAGGGGTCTGAAAGACTCTGCAACATCAGATGAAACTTTCCTGGCTATACCTTTCACAGAAGACTCCTGAATTAAATGTGCTTTTTGCCTATAGCTTTTAGCTCCAGCCAACTCAGAGCCCAGGCAACTCAGCCAGCTAATGTGGTTAGAACAACATACAACTACCTAATGAGAAAGCCCCGAGGATAAAACAAGACATGTAAGCTCCCTTCAGTGCCTCGAGGGCCATTCCTGCTTTTCACTCTTGTTGCAGAAGGAGCTTGTGGTCTGTTGCAGGCACAGCCCCCTGCCAAAACCAGGCTCTGGTATTCTTCCAGGACAAACCCATGAAGATTTTTTTTCTCAGACATGAGAGCGCAAAGTTTGTTTTCTGTCAGAGACGGTGTCTTTCCACATTGCCAGCTCTGGCAGGCTGCGTGCATTTCTAAGAGTCCTGGAAAGTATTTTTGCCCCCCCAGAGCAAGCAGCCTAGACTGCAGGGGCAGCTCCATCTCTGCAGAGTGCCAGATGTCCAACCAACACTAAAAGCCTTGTTGACCGATGCTGTTCTGCTGGGGATGCCTTTGACACAGCAACACCACTCCTGTACTTGTAAACTAAGCACTGCTGGGGACACAGTTTTAGGCTACCTAGGTGACACAGGGTACACCGAATGGTGTTTTCTTCTTGTGCGTCCAGTCTAGCCAGAAACTAGGTAGGAGTAAATCAGCTAGTGAGCGTGTCATCTTGTCTCTCTGAAGTGTGTTACCGCTGCAGGTTTTGGAGAAGATGAGGGCAGAGCCAAGCCTTGAGGCCTCTGAGACACAGGCTAGTTAGAGGCAGATGGGGAGAGACAGCAAAGACCCCTGGATTTGAGACTCGCAGGGGCATGTAGGTACCTGGGCCCTACATTAATTTAGATGATGTAATGTAAGTATCTGCATGACTAAGTCTGTGGGCTTTGCAGACATGAGCAACGATGATCAATGATACTTGCACATTAAGGCAATCCACTTGATATCACTGCAAAACAATTTAAAAAAAATAATCAACGTGCTCTTGCAGGATTAGGATCGTAGTACATATCCTTGTGAGTGACTACAAGACACTTCACGAGGTGCAATAAACTTCTTAAATACTATAATGTTACCCTCCACAGGCCCAATCTGTGGCACATTTGTAGCATGCCTGAATTGAGTCCATTAGAGATTTTTCAACAAAATCACCGTGACAGAGTTTTAAAAGAAGAACTGGGCTTTTTAAAGGCATGGTTTTGTTTACATTTTAAATAGAGAGTAGTACTACTGCCTATCAGTTTAAAGCACTCTACCCATTTGAAACTGCATGGAAAGCATGAGATATAGATTTTAAAGTAGACATCGTCTACATGAAGCCCAAGCTTGAGTTTCCAAATGCAGGTCAGGTCAAACATCTTAGCAAACATGTTGGTTTTGCTCCATCTGAACCCTAAGGTAATCAAAAGATTTATGCCCGTCTCCTGAGGAAGGTAAAAGCTCTGCTCCTATTCAAACTATTCAAGAAACAGGGGAACTGGTAGACCTGCTGTTCATTTTTTTCCAGCAAAGAATGGGACTTCTGTTACTTTGAAACATTTGGAAATTAGATTAAAAGGTCTTGCAGATGATACAGTCATTAGAGATGCAGGAATTTTTAATTTGTAAAACTGGCCTAGTGACAATGACTCCCTCAAGACCTTGGTAGAAAGAAGCAGTTCCAGCAGCATGGTCACACTGCAGGCACCTTTTGGAAGCTGAAGGATGCAGAGGCACTGAAGCATTGCCACAGGAGAAAGAGCCCAAATCTGCATCCAGAAAGCGAGCCCCGCACAGATTGCTTCTGCACCGTATGGCAGGAGGTATTGATTTCCTCACTCATGTGGAAAGTATAAAGATGTTGTGTCATTTTTGCTTTAATATCTCCCTGAAGAGTCTCAGAAAGTTTTGCACACTGCAGAAGGAGTTTGTGTCCCACCAAGTGCTGATATCAATTATGAGAGGAGAACAAACCAGATGGAAGCTTTTCTGCTTTACTGATTTTGAGGGATAAAGATAACACAAGCCTAGACTCGCTACAACAACCTATGTTCAGATGGTTCCTCACACCAAAATTATTTCAGCCTTTTATCCTGCTACACTGAATAACATAAAATGTGCAAAAGTGAAAGATGGGATGATGTTAGGCATGTCCCTACCGAACTACGTCCCTTACATGCTAGGCCCCAGGGTCAGGTCTGATGTCTTTTCAGAAATCATGAAACTTGCATTGGCAGCTGCGTGGCTGCCTAGGGCAGAGGCTGAAGTGTGTCTCCATCCCACTTGCTCCGTAATCCACTGGTCACGTAGCCTCCAGGTTTTATGTAGGAGCTGGAGGTTTGCATTTACGCAAGTCTAGAAATGGGACTTCCACTTCTTTGCTGATTGCTTTAATTAATATATTATTCTTCGAAACGGATTGTTGCCTTTTCCCATTTATTCCTCTTCCCCATCTTTGCTGAGGAAGCCATGAACCAGTCATCTGCATCCCAGTGTACAATGTATGTGCTAAGCACTGGACTGATCCAGGCCTCACTGGGGCACTTCCTGTGGCCCTTAATAGGATGCTTAAATCCAGGAGACAGACAGCATTTTAGACCATCCTTTGGTACTCTATATTAAGACTCACATATGTCTTAACTCTACAGCCTTCTGGTGTTACAAATCCCATTCGCAGTGCTTACCTCTCCTCAGTCAATGCGTAACAACTGCACGGGTACCTGCGTGGGCACTCCTGACTGGGTACTGTCGCACAACTCGGGTCCCTTACTGGATCCAACCCTTTATTTTGGGTTTGTACCAGCATAGCATTAATATTTACCTCCTTCTTTCCATACAGTTGATCCACATTTTCTTTCTTCGTCCTCTCTTACTTTGTACATCTGAAGACCTTCTTTCATTTACTTTGAAGTTCTCTGTGAGCTTTGAGTCGGTTTGATTTTTGGCATTCCTAATGTTATCCTACTGCATTCTGAACTACAGATAAGTAGTTTAGCAGGCTAAAATGGTCTCTGGTACTCACTTTTTCCTGTTCATCCAGTAGGTTCGAAGCTGTTTTTTCCCTTTTGTATAGCTGCAGGTACAGACTTCCTCTACACTCAAGTCCCTAAACTTAATGCCACTGATTTTACTGATAAGTCCTACGAATTCTTCACCACTTCTGCTTTCAAAAATCAGGGACCTTGGTTGCAAAACTGCCTTATTTTCTCCCTTTATCTTAAACTGAATCATCTTGTGACCACCTAATTTAAAGCTTTACTCCAGAACCAGATCTTCCATAAAGCACACATTTCAAAACCAAGTTTAAAATTAAATCAGTTCCTTATGTTTAAATCACTATTTGGAGAAGAACCTGTGATCTCTCGGAGTCAGAAATAATATGCTTTACTGCTACTAAGGAAACAGGAAATGCACATTTTCAGTATATATCTGGAAAGCCTGTGAGCACAAGGAGTAAAGCAGCTCAGGTAGCTAACATTTTGAGATTACATCCAGCTATGTCTGCCAAGGTTTTACATTACCGAATGGACATGTAGTAAAGGACTGGTCAAGAAACGAGGGACAGCTGGCACAACAGGATTGACAAGAACACAGATAGAGAGCAAAAAAGGCTACTCAAGAACACACAGAAACCACAAAGGAATTTGTTACCAAAACATCATGTCCTTTTTGGATTCCCCAAAATTACATTCCACCACAGTCATTCCAAACTATTGGAGCCATTTACGTTTCAGGTACAATTGCCAAGGTTTTTGTTCCTCCACAAAATTGAGTTAGGTGGTCTTTACCAGCGTTACCCAAGCAGGTCATCTCTGAAGGCACTTTGGCCTAGGTGGTTTCTTGTCTAACCACATTTTCCTTCCTTATATTTTGCAATCTTATCACATTAGTGATATGGACTGCCTTCATATTTTCTTTTTCTAAAGAGGTATATAACCCCTCAGATGAGTATTTCACCCCTAATTTCTGTTTCATTGTATGTGTAGTCACATCCTTATCTTAGTTTTATCAGAGGAAAGTACTCAATGGCAAAGATGCAAATTCCATGTTTTCATTTAAAGAAGATAAAAGATACATTTTGTAAGCATGACTTTCAAAACCTTAGCTGTCTATGTTCAAGAAGCAGCATTAGTATTCAGCCCCCTGAAGTGGGTAGAATATATGAAAGGAAAATAAAACAGGTGAGTAACGTCAGCTTTGTGGAAGGTGTTAACACTGAGGGCAGTTCCACTGACCTTGGTGGAGCTATGGGCAAATGAGGCTCTGCTCTTGGAGCTGAACTTTGGATGGAGATCTGTGACGTATGTGTGTAATGCAGCTGAGCGTGGTGAGTAGACAAAGAATTCTACATTTTAAAATGTGTTTTGTCTCTCTTCTCTGAATGTGATTTTGTAAGTTTCCACAGCTGAGGAGGTGGCAATTCAGTAGTTACTCTTTCACGATTGCCCCTCTCAGTAAACATACAACTCTTGCTTCCATCAAATCCCAAATAGACCAGTGATTTAAGATTATAAATCATCAACCAGGAGCCAGACAACGGGCATATGTCTATCAATGAATGCATTTTCTTGTAAGAATTAGCATGATGAATTGAAGTGCATTGGAACAATAATGAATACCAGGAGAGAATGGTAAATCAATATTTTTTTTGCAAAGTCATGTTTTCCACCACGACTGAACTGTACATGCTATTATTGATAGGAAACAAGAGATTATACTGACATCTAATTGCAGCTGTCTAAACCAAACTCCTCTACTTTCTAAGCCCACCGCAAATCTGTTGAAAGGTATAGGGAGAAACACTGGAACATTTGGAATGCATGTGTAATGCAACAGAGACTTTGGCATGGCATCACTCAGCTGTAAAACACCTCCTGCAGGAGGTGTTTCCATTTAGTCCCTTCCAAATCTCTGAGAACCATTTGCTTTTCAAAATTTGGCCAATTCTGAAAAGCAAATGGTAAGCTAACAATTTTGGCAGTGCCAAGGAGATACAGAATTTTCAGGAAGACTGTAGTTGCCAGTCCAAATGAAAAAGTATTTTTTGTTCCTTGCTCACCAAAGCAGTGTCAACAGTCTTATTTTCCCTTACATCTGTACACAGTCTCTTTTACACATTTTTAGAGTCCTTCCTCAAAAATTCCAAATCTTCCAGACTGAATTATCTCTTGGCTGTGAGTAAAGAACTCAATGTTAAAGAAAGACAAAAAGGTAATTTATGCACGCAAGATGAAAGATGATTGAGACAAGGAGGTGATGTTGACTCAGACAATTTGAATGTTTTCAAAGCTCTTCCACTCCATCAGACTCAAAACTGTAGCGCTGATCAGCTCAGTCACGCAGGGTGAGGCTCAAGGTTTGGTTCAGGACGTCCAGGAACAATGAACGCAGGCAGTAGGCTTTTGGTACATAACAGAGAAGCTGTTGCTCACACTATGTGTTAAACATGGGCTTCAGCCCTAGACACTTTTCCCACAGAGCATACCAATGCACATCTATATTCAGGAATGGATCAACACTAGCCAGGGACTGTGACTGACTGCAGAGTCCTACCCTACCCTATCCTCTGCTCCCCTTCCCTCTGCTCCGTTTCTTGCCCTGCGATCAGCTTGTGTTTCAAGAGGGAGGAGGGAGGGAGAGGGAGAGGAGAGTTCCCTCAGCCCAAGGCCAAGGACCAGATGGGAGAAGGCATGGCTCTTCTCACTTGCGCTCTGCTCCTGGACTCCTTGGACTCCTCACGGGAGCACAAGTGTTCGTTCCTGCCAAAGCTCAGCCTCTGAGCACCGTAACTATCGGTTCTCAGCTATTCCAGCAAAAACATCCCAGTGGTATCGTTCCCTGTTCCCACCCCATCCTTCCCTTCCCAAGCCAAATTAAGTAACAATAAACTGCAAACATCAGCACAATGTATAATCACATATAAATACCATCATCCCGCTAACGAAATCCCTTTAGTCTCTGAGCCTGCAGAGCCCACATTGCCATAAGAAAGGGCGAAGTTTTTCCTCAGACATCACCACTTCTGTCATGAAATTGCAGGAGTAATTGCATTAATCCCTGTCCTGAAGTATTCTGGAGTTTGGCTTTTCAGTCTGTCTGAGAACTTCTCAGGCAAATACCCAAACATGGCCAGGACATGAACAAGTACAGATAGAGAGGCGGAAAAAACACTCTTTACAAGAAAGCACTTATTTTGCTCTGGCTGCCAAAGTAGGTAGCACCACAAGATTGAAGTACGACAGTCATGTATTCCCCATCATAAACTGTAACACCATGACAATGGTTTGCTTTCCAAGCACCATGCAACACATTTGGCTACTTATGTGGAATTAAGCAGAGCACAGGATGGGAGAGGATGGTCAGTAAATCTAAAAAGGTACCTCTGGCATGATTTCAGTGGTTAAAATCTTTAGGAGGAATATGTTTTAATGTTGAATAGTCATAGAAGTACTTGTTTTCCAGCTGGACTAGTTTTACTTTGCCAAAGCAGCTGCTCACATGCAAGAGCTATTCGTCTAAAATGGCTTGCTTCTTAGTTTCCAAGGACTATTACTTTTACCAAGTCTTTTTTTTGTATTTTTAAATATTACTGTCTTTCATTTAGGACAGTAAATGAGCAAGACTTTCTTTGACATAGCTGGCATCAAATATTATTTTCTTTTAACAGAGTAATCTGTAAAATAGCACATGGAGATTACTCAATTTGCAGTTCTGGAAAATAACGCTTTTAGAAACGGCTCAAGAGTCATAACTGAAAATGATTGTTCAATACAGTACTGTGGAAAATAAAGTTAATCAGATTATTTTGGATAAAAAATGGAATTGGCACTGGAACAGGCAATACCAGACTACAACTTTGCATTTTGGTGCCCATAATTTCACAAGAATGTTGAAAAATTGGAAAAGATGCAGAAAAAAAGCCCCAGAAGGTATCTGAAAGTTCAATAAAATACTTAATGCAAGAGACTGAAAGAGCTTAATGCATTTAGTTTGTGAAAACCATAACTGAAGGTCAATTATACACTGACCCCAGCATAACATTATTACATAGAACACCTCAGGTTGGAAGGGACTTCAGAAGATCGTGTCATTGAACCTGGTCCATTTCCAGGGTAGCCAACAGAAAAAGGTTGTTTACTAAAGTGAAAGAAGAGACACTGAATGATGAAGACACATTTAAGATATTAAACAAACTGCCCTTGGAGCAAACCACTCAGTAACACATTCCTGTCTACATCTTCATCCATTAAATCAGAAGCAAATGCCTTCTCCAAAGATAGACTTTAGTCAGACTAGCCTCAGTGAAAAGAGGAAATTGTTGAAATCTAATCCATGTTGTGACACAGAGAAAGATGAAAAGATTTTAAGGGTTCCTTCTTGCCTTAAAGCGCTGCAATATCAAGAGCCAGTAATCCACACGAGAGGCAGCTCGCGAGTGATGGGCAAGACGCAGCATTGCCACTGCCCTCCTCTTCAGTGCTTGCTGTGCTACAAACAGAGAGCTGAGAAGGACCCAGATCCCACCAAACACCTTGCTCCTCTCAGTGCCGCATTCATCTGCTGGTTTTTACAGGACAGGTGAAGCTGGGCTCAGCCCATGGAAGGCTGTGATCATGCTTTACCAGCTCCTGACAATTTTGGAAGACATTAATGCGGTTAGCCATTCTCAGTCAGGTGTGTGACTCACGGGTGACGGACTGCCTGGGTATGTTTATAATAAGCAGCAAGACTGGATTTAAGAAAAGGGCTGTAGCTGGTGGGCCTAAGTCCAGTTGGGTGGTAAGCTAGGAACACACTAGCAAACAAAGAGCTGTGCCACACCTTTAGCTCCTCACATATGCTCTCCACCTGGTCCATTTGGAGGTGTGAGACAGATCAGTGTAATCACCTCCCTCCTCCTGGAAAGCTTAATGGTGTTGGCTCAGTGGGCTGAGACATTCAGAAGGGCTATCAAAACAATACTGGCTTTCTTCAGTGCGACAGACGTGGGCTCTGGGCGGTGTCAGCTGCTCTGAATCATGGCTTGGTCTAACACATTGCTACCTGAAACTGAAGAGGTGGAGGATTTCTTGAACATTGCAATAAGCTTCCCTTTGAAAGGAGGACTGGAGACCAGCCAGACCTGAGAGCTAATTTGTATGTGTTGTATGAAACACTAGGTTTGGGCTTTCTGGTAGGGTAAGCAGTACTGCTAAGATTCAAGAAGGAAAAGTAGAATATAGAACCCCAAGAGTCCTTGCCTGCCCTAGAGGAAATGGTCTGAGGCAAACCCAGCTGGAGCGAGAACGGAGTGGTTTGGGCTGCTCCCAGAAGCAATCCAAAGAAGTTGCAATAAGAACCTATCCAAATCCTGGTATTAGACCTTGGTTAAAGTGATGAAGAGGTGTGTCTGGCATGTCATGGATTTGGGATGTCAGTGGTGACAAGCAAATGTGTTAACGGTCTTACTGAAGATGATTTCTCAGTGACATAAGAGTGCTAAACTCTACCAAATTCTGCTTTCAGGATCATATGAGCAGGTCACAGGAACTGATGCCTGGATGTGTCGGCATAGTTCTGTGGTTTGTGCATCAGCTTTAGGGGAAATAACCAAGCCTTCGTCGGCAGCACTATACCAGCTACTGGGAAGACAATTAACTCTATCCCAGCTGAAACCAGGACAGTACTAAAAGGCTTACGTGACCAGGAGAGGTTGGAGTTCCCCAAAGGAACTTGCATGTCATGTTCAGTATCTCAGTTATTTGCAAGAAAAGGAGTACATACATGTGCTTACAAGCAGATACATTTCTACTGCCTTTAGGGAAAGAATGATTAGCAGCATAGCAAAAGTCATTAGAGCTGCACGCTGGCAGATGCCCAACAAACGCAGTAATTCAGAGGAGGGGTTGCTTCCCCACCACACCAGAATGGGAAGTGGGCTGGGTGGAGGCACCCTCTTGAAGGAGGCGGGGAGGTGAATTGGTGCAGGAAGGCAACAACACTTTTTTCCTTCTTGCCTAAATCCCATGTGAAGTGACAGCATCCTAGAGGGCTGGTACCACGGCAGGCTTGTAGACGCAAAACCAGATGTGTTTGCCACACTCCTTATGAGATAGGCTAATGAGATGTGGAGAGAGTTTTGCAATCTGATTATGTGTTGCTATTTTAAAGAGCTGTATTATCAGGTGGAATATTGTGAAGGTACAAAAACCTTTTCTGATCTGCAAAACAAGGTGTTAGGAAAGTCATTCAGTAATTCATTTGCATTATTAGTTTTCATAACATCATTACTTTATGTCAAAATATTTTATGCAAATTTGATTACTTTGGCAGAGCCGGACCTTATCTTCAAAATGTACAATATTATTTCAGGTATATTCTTCATGTTAAGCTTTTTTCTCTCTGTGTCCGTACTCAATAACACAGTGCAGAACTCAAGAAGGGTTATCTGCATGTACTTTTAAATATACTCATTCAAAACCACTAACACAATCAGATAACGTGAACTATGCATAGACAGGATTTCTGATTCCTCAGTTCTACCACGGTTTCTGCCGTTAATGCCCAGACATTTGGATAATGGCTTCTCAGGGCATGGTTCCCTGGGGGCTGCCAGGGCAGGACTCTGCAGCCAGGGCCCATCCCAACCCATCCAGGAGCAGGGCAGCCAGGGGCACCAGGGCAGCTCCAGCCCTGGGGAATCGGGTACCTCCCTGGGGATGGGGACAGGCTGAGGCCCACGGGTGGGGGTCTGGGTCAGGGTCAGTGGGTCCCACGGCCAGGCACAGGCTGGGCTGCACCGCAGTGGAGTCCGTGGCTCTGCTAAGGGTCAAGCACAAAAGTCCTGGCTTCGAAGCAGCTCCCATGGGATGGGGTGGGCCCTGGATTACCTCAACAAGGAGTGTCCTCACACTTCGCGCAGCCCTGGGATCAGAGGTGCCGGGCGTGAGGCATCCTGGCCATGGGCAGGGGGTCTGATGGGTCCCAGGCCGGTTCGGGAGTCCCCATGGAGCTATTTCCAGGGTCCGTGCAGCTCCCCGGCTCAGGGCGGGGTGGGTGGTAGATCCATCCCCAGAGGTCGGTGGGCCAGAGCGGATATTGCTGGGGAGTCGTTACAAGATCCAGGCCAGGCAGCGGGATGAAGGGAGCCAGGCCATGCCTGAAGAGCTCTGGGGGCACAGGGGGAGGTTGGGTTTGCCTCCGAGGGGCTTCAGGGCTGCTCAGTGGGGTTCGGGTGCCACTGAGGAGGTTGGGACCCGGGGCTGAGCCGGCGGTCGCAGAGGGCCAGGGGCTTTGGAGACCCTGGGGCAGGCCTGCAGCTCTCAGCCGGGGAGGATCGGCAGGGGCCAGGCCCCATGGCACTCAGCGCAGAGCCCAGGGTGGCCCGAGCTGGCTGTGGGGCGGCAGGGGGGTCCCCAGAGGCGGAGGCCGGGCAGGCCCTCACCGGCCAGGGCCCATCCCCGGGGGAAGCCCGGGGAGCGGCAGACCACGGCGACAGCGACCATGGTCAGACACAGCCCAGCGATCGCCAGACAGGTCCGTGGCGATGAGGCAGGTCCAAGGTCAAGCTGGGAAGTGAAATCGGCAGGTCAGGGACAGGGTCCGGCTGCGGATCAGTGGCCCATGGCCCAGGCAGCGGGCCCTGTAGCTCCGGCAAGGGCAAAGCTCTGGAGCCTCAGCTTAAAAGCAGATCCCACAGGGCAGAGAAGGACGCCCGCCACGGCTGCACTGTTTGTAAGCTGGCCCCGAGCCCCGGCAAACACACCTCCAGGAGGGGAGGATGCACTCAGGGCCCTTACGTGGGTTTTCTCGAGGTTGAGTTTACTTGGATGGCAGACTAATGCTTTTTTTTCGGCACTGTGATGTTTTTCTTCAGCGCTTACGTTTATCTGTAGCACTCGTATCACTTATTTCTGTAGCTACCCTCTTTTCCTGTTTCCCAGCCTCCTGGCTTCTTTATCTGTGTTGCAGTCATTTCACTTTGGATCCGCCATCTTTCAAAGCATGGAACTCTTCTGTCCGTGGCACCCTGGTGCTTGTTCATGTCCAATACTACTGCTTCCAGTAATGCTATCAGTATACTGTAGCACAGGCTAATTCTAATAGTGGCTGGGTTTGAAGAGTTCGTGCTATAAAAAACATGATGTCTTCACTGACCCCATCACGTCATCGGTGTCTGTTCAGAAGTTCTCAGCAATGCACGATGACCTTGAATTTCACCCTGGCTTTCAGCACTGATCAAACATATGACTCATCCTAACATTTCAACCTCTCTGCATTTTAGTGTTTTGCATTTTGCAGTTTTATGTAGATGTAACTGTTTGGGTTTTCTGCCACTTACTGCAAGTCTAGGCAGAGTCTGCCAACAATAACAATACGCTTAATGCTTGGGAATGTCTTTAATCCAAGTATGTTTGCTAGTGTCCAGTGTCAACAGCATAAACTAAGGAGTCTAATGCTAGATCATCCAGAAGTAACATTTTCAAATCCATGTCTTGTCCTTAGTGTCCAGTTAAGGAACCTGATGAACAAAACAAGCTTAATCCTGTGTATTTGTAGTCTCTCACCAAACACTCATTTGAACCAGTTCAAAACCCCACCCATTCCTAAGCAAATATTCAAAAAGTGCTTATGTAAATAATGTACATGAGTAAGTAGTCTGCCCATTAAACAACTGACATAAAATGCTTAAAAATATACTAAAGCAAAGTTTGTTTCTATATAGATATTAAATACATACATTTATGTCTATAAATACTAATGTATATTTCTTAAACAAACATATACCTAGCTTGTCTGAAGTTAGTGTAAATATTGAACTAGGTTACCTGCTGTATCCATATATTCTCAAAGCAATTCTCCTAGTGGTGACTATATGAAGTTTCTGTTCTACAGCAACATAGCAACTGTGCTATTAATAATAGGACTATACTTTAGTATGTAACACTAATATTATGATATTATTGTATTGTGACTGCAGTGCTCAGTAAGAAGCAATGAATTTGGAATGAGCATAAAACTCTGAGATTACCTCCTCTAACGGTGCATGTCACCCAGGACTTTGTGAGTAACAAGATGAGCAGCAAACATCTCAAACTGCAACTGCTTCATACCACTATAACCTGATGTTGCCCTTTTGCTACAGCAAACTGTGAAATTGTCTTTTCCCCCAACATTCCCATTTCCAGTGACTTCACTGCTCCTTGAAATTCCTCTCTAGGTGATGCCCCTTCGGCCTTTGCCTGCTCTCCTGTTTACACAGAGTTTCTGGGGTGCACTTATCTGGAAGAGGCAGCAGGATGTGGCACTCAACTGGAAGGCACCCTTCCTACTTTCACCACTATCTCATACTTCACTGCCGGTTCTCAGGAACCCTTTTTGTGTTTGTATTATTGGCCCAGCCGTACTGCCATACAGCTTAGCCCTTGCCTGTGTTGAGCAGTGATGTCTCCAGGCTTTTGGATTTCTTTACCACTTCACACAATGCTTTTACTTCTTCAACTTCTCCAGAAGTCTTAAGTCACTTACTCAACCTCTGTAACTTCTAGTTTTACTGCTTGTCCAACCTCTCCATGGTTGTTTTGGCTTCCTCCACAGAGCTCAGGACCAATTTGCATTGTCCACACACTCTGCAGAGGGATATCTTCGGCATTACTAGTTATTTATCGGGCACATTGTCTCCATGTTACCTTAGCTACCTCCTTTGCAGAGCTCTCCTTTTTCTCATCCAGGCAACATCAGGACTGATTTGCACTTAGTTCTTTTTTTTTTAATTTTACCATAACTTTCTTCACAACTAATTCAGTTTAGCTAAGTGAGTATGTCTTCACGAGGGGAACATATATTGTCAGCAGTCAGATCTGTATCAGCCACCATACCAGCCTTGGGAACTCCTCCAGCTAGTAGGTTACAACAATTAACATGGGCTGAAGTAGAATTCACAAACTGGAGGCTACAGCTTACCTGTATAAACAACATTCTTGCCCTGCTTCAAAGGTGTCAGCTGTGTTTGAAAACTGACACTGGACTGATTTAAAAAGGGACTATCAGTAGTTACAGAAATATTACATGTTACTGACACAGCGTTCAATTAGAGCCAGCAACACAGCACATGATCAACTAGTGTATTTGTGGAGTTTTGGGAAAATAGTTCAACAAAGGCCTGTAGCAATGTTTTCCCTTTTCCAACTCTGTATTTAAACACTCCCTAAGCTCCCAGCTGTTTTCTAACTTCTGTCTGTTCAGTAACAGAGGAAAGAAGCCTTGATATAATGGAAAATGCCATTAACAGGTTAACTTTCAACTTTGCCTTGAACTTCTTAAATGACTGATTAACTTACTTCCTGACAGTTTATAGAAGAAATGAGGGTTGTAAACAGGACTGCTTACTTCTTTCTTATCACTTAAGTATCTGTTTAATTTATTCATCACTCACACACTAACTGCCTAGAAACAGTGCAGGGTGAAGTGCTTGTAACCATGAATTCCACAGTCATGCTCTAGAGAAGAATCAGGATAAAGGCCAAGAAACCACTAGTCCTCCTTTAGCCCTAAAAGGGTAGTCTACAGTTCGAGTGGTGCCTACAGGCACGTCCCACTAAAGTAAGTGGCTTTCCATGTCCCACTAGCAGCGACAAGCACCAGTGACCGCGTGCTGGCTGGGACCTTTGCATGTGATCGTCTAAAGAGTGAGAAGGGGACATGACTTGGGGGTTTGTATTGCAGAAATGCGAAGCCCCTTCCTAGAACGATACTGGCTTAAAAGAATGAGGTCTCACCGAGGAGGCACTGCTGCTGTTGCCCAGGTCACTAAGAAGCAACCAGATCGCCCTGTCCTGCTGAGCCTGGGTAGCTCCTCACAGGCTACGTTGATAAGGCACACTGCCGCGCGTAGCAAAAAGCAGAGCGGGGAGGGTTGGAACAGTGTTTGCATCCATTCACCTTTGATTTTGCAGCCCAAATGAGCAGCCTCTCAGGTTTTTTCTGGATCAGCAAGGAGAACATCCAGGGAAAGCCCAGAACAAGGCCTGAATTTAGCATCAGATGTGAAACATGTCTTTGAGCTTCTCTAAGCACTCTGCCAACATCACTGACACTGGGCTGGTTGGGTTTTTTTTAAAAAAAAGGTACCTAGTAACATCTCAGTCTCCCCTGTGAACTAACACAGCCTTTGAAAAACAAACAAGCCAAGAAAACCAAGAACAAGCACAATTCTGTATGGCAGAGGCAGAACAAAAAAATAATATTAGCTTTCAGGAATCTGCTTCAAAGATGGACACATTTCTGTATTCTTTCCTATAACCTTTCAAATTTAGTGAAAAGATATATGAAGGATTACATGAAGGTTGACCCTTGGCATAAGAAAAATATGTTACTGCATTATTAGACAGCGAGGAAAGATGGCTTGCTCTCTGTGTGCTATTGTCCTCATTGTTCAAACAACCTCCTATATTATAGCATTGCTCTGTAGCAAAAGCACTTTCCATGTCTCTCGGGTTGGCTGTATTAATAACAAGCTTTCTATTTGCTCTTGGTGTGTGGGATGTGAGCCTAGTAATTATTCTGAAAAGAAACTCCCTCTTGTAGTGTAATTCTCTGGTCTGTATAATCATCCTTTTGGGTCCTGCTTCTCAGCGCTGAGCCAAAGGCTGGTTAAAGCAGAAGTATCAGGTGATGGTTCAAGAGGACACTCTCAGTGAAAGTCCTCTTGCTCTTTACGTGGAATGTCAATGATGTTCTGGCATCCTTGATTACCCCTCCTTGAGCTCTGAAAAATCTACAGAAAAACTCCGATGCCGATACTCAGCCTGGTGTTTATCACAGCTGTAACAGGGAGCAGCAACGATAGAAGCACCCAAAGGAAAAGAAAATAGGCTATTCTCATTGTCGAAAGTGATGATGTATGCTCAATATCCAGGCTGTTCTCATGTCACCAAGTGGCATACAGTAACACCAAAGAGAAGAGACGCATGCTCCTTCTTCAGAGAGGAGACGCATGAATAAAGCTGGAAGTTGGCATCTTAAAAGAGTGAAGGCCACACACGTCTGCAAAACCGCGTGTAGGTTCCACACCAGTAATGATAGTACATTCAAGAACTGGAAGTAGAATAGCTGTTTCAGCGTGGTGCTGTCAGCGCCTACTACTTCAAAGATGACATTTTATTAAATCAGTGATATTCTTTGAGGGTTTTTCATGGCATTGAGGTTGCAGAAGCTCAGTCAGTGGTGGGACAGATGTTTCTGTGCTGTGTTCATCATGCAGAGCACACCATAAGAAGCAATAAGTTTTCTACACTGACCAAAGAAGAAGTCTCAATGGGGGCTACGCGAGGTTCATTCTGCTGACTACTGCGGCTGCAGCACTGCTCAGGCACCACTTGCCATTTCTGTTGTTGCTCTAGATTTGCTATTCTACAAATACACCCACAGACACTGCCTCCAAGATGCTTCTGTTTTAGAGCTGCTGGTATGGTGGCTAGTTATGGCTGAATTAATTTCACAGACTTTTACAAATTTATTTTTCCAGTGTTGTGTGATCCTTCTAAAATGTTACGGTAATCTGTTAAATAGCGCTGAGTTTGGACTCTGAACTTATTTTGCTAGATGCAATGGTTGTAAGTTTCCAATTAACTAAAAATTAAGCATTAACTGGAATACCTTAATTGAAAAAAATATGAAAACATTTTAATTAATTTTTTGCAATTATAAATTAGTAAGTAAGTACTAGTAATTAGCTCTGATAAAGTTGTACCTTGACTTTCTTTCTAAACATTTGTAATGCCTAGGGCCTTTCTTAAATCACTCAAGCATGACAATTTCTTTCAGCCACATTAACTTTCTGTAGCAAGTGTTACTGAACTTGTTCAAGTATAATTTGCTTATGTTATGCCTTTTTGCGTACTCACATGACTAAAGTACTTTTCTCTCCACGCAGTGGCATTACTAAGTCCCTGGGTTACAGAGAAACATGCTAGGAATACAGATTATAGCTTTCATATTTTGTTTCTGTGGGCTGGGAGCTGCTATTGCTGCTACTGCATCGAATGAATGGAAAGTCACTAGTCGAGCATCATCTGTTATCACTGCAACCTGGGTTTTTCAGGGTCTTTGGATGAACTGTGCCGGCAACGCACTGGGTGCTTTTCACTGCAGACCTCACCTTACTATCTTCAAAGTAGAAGGTAAGTAAGTGTAATTTAACTGGAACATATGGAGAGCTATGTGTATTGCAAGATGTGAGCCTGAGGAGAAAAAGATTATTTTGGCTTGTGCAAGAGATTATGATTAAAGCATTGTGATGAATATAAGTAAAGGATATTGTAGGCAGAACTTCAGAAACAACTTTGTAGGCATGATATGTGTTCCAAGAAAGACAGTAAGCTCTGCTCTATGGTTGGTAATATGCGATAAGTATACTGGACAAAGTTCCAGTAAGTACACTATCAGTAACAAACCACTGTTAGCAGAGAGATGGATGAGACTGTCTTCCAGCTCTAATTTCCATGCAAAAATAAGCGTCCTGCTTGCTGGATGGGGAGAGGAGGAAAGATAGCAAGGTCTGTGACAGCTATCAGTACTCTTTTTAGTAGCTACGGAAATTAGATAGCGAAGAACCACGTCCACAAATACCATGCAAATATACATATGCTGGGAATTAAGTGCGTGCGTATATACTTGCTGTATCACAGGCGAATATTTTAACTTTAAAGATCAAAGTTGTGCTGTTCCAGAGTGTCCATTTTAATGGAAAGCATTGGATTTGGAAGCCATCTATCAGAGCATAAAAACAAGCGGGGTCTTCTTGCCTTATCTGAGGAACAGGTTTTCTCAGAGACACGGACTAACTAAAAGTTTACTACGCAATGTGTTTTCTGTTTTGCTCTGCGTGTAAAGCAGTAAATGAAGAGGTCTGGTTTCTATTTGCTGTTAAGCTTTGAGACAATAGGCAAGAAAGTGTTTTCAGTGAAACTGCGTGTAAGTACTCACGAGGGCAAGGGCAGAGGGACTGCTCTCGCCTGGATGTGGGCAGCACACAAGCAAGATGGAGTCAGGCTAGAGCAGGGGAAAAAAGGGATTACGACACTGGTATTTTAGGGAACCAGAAAATAAATCCAGGCTAGACCGAACCAGTCTTCCAAAGCTTCTATGAGACAAGAAAGAAGCACAATTCTAAGATATTAACAGCCAGTGGCTGAATGAGACATAAAATGTACTGTTGCACGGTTGTTACCATAATACATAAACCGGGTCAAAGACACGCACACACCTTGCACACACGTGAAAACATGGAAACACGGGGATGTTACAGATCCATACCTTTCCTTGCTTCTCATGCTGCTGCCACGTCAGACTGTGTGCTGGGACATACAGATCAATGCTTACATGTACAGAGGATTTTGAGATAAAACTCAGCATCATTTCTGTACACATTTTATCACGCCCTGCTCCAAACCATCACAAATCACACGAGGGATGTGAATGGATAAGGATAGTTTTACTTCTTTTAAAGAACGCTGTTCATCAAAAATGACTTAAAAGGCATAGAAACTCACACGTACACTTTAAAATGAACAGTGTATCTTTGCAAATAACCATTTATGCATTATTTCTGCTGAGATTTAAAGAAAAAAACCCAGCAATTCTTCTCCTCAGGCACATATGATCAAATTTGTTTAAAGCAATGTAAAGTACTTCAGTGGCTAGAAACTACCCTTATTGCTCTTATTAGTAGTACAAAAGCTGCTTTCAGAATAATCAGCTGTAATCCATTTGCCACTTCGTATTGTTACTATTATTTTGATCACTGGCAGATTGAAACTTGAATAAACAAAATACGCATCATTATGTGTGCATCCTTTAAATATATACTTAAGCATCTGAGTAAGATTTTGCTTATTTGCTGTTTAGAGTAACAGAGACAAGAAATTCACAACAAATTAAAGTAGCGTGCTCTTATTAAAGTAAGAGAGTAGCAAGCTGCTGTCCTGACATTTAGGAAGTCTAATTTTAACCTGGCAGTGCACGTACCAGCAAAGGGTAATGTTACATGTAGCATAAACACTACTGGGAAAGAGTGAGGTATTTTGTCTGGAAAACCTGCTAAACATAAACTCCTGGTAATCCAAGGAAAACAAGAGTTCAACAGGGAAAGAGCTTTGCACTCTCCCTCCGTCCTACATTGTAAAACAATAAAACGCTCAGATTAAAGAAGCTCTGTCCTCAGAGCTTCGATATGTCATCATTATTGGCATACTGATGTCAGGGTGTGCTGGCAATATAACTTTTTCTTCTGCACATTTATGTTTTTACGGAATCTATTTGCAATTTGTCCTATAGCCAAAGATAACTCTGTTATACAAGCTCCTCACTCCATTCCTACCTATCCGTCTTCAGGTTACCCCACAGCAAGTATTAGCAGTCAATAACGTAAGTCACTTCTACTCCAAAGCAGATTCATTTGATCATTAAAGTTTTGATTGTACTTTTGGGAGGATTTTTCAGGAGAAGCTTCTACATAAGCTCTATGAAGTTTTAAGATTTGTTTCTATTCAAACCACAGTAAACAAAAAATAGTCTCCCGAGGTCTTTCTTTGAGCAGGATTACCCTGTGGTCATAGGCAGTAGGTAGGTATTTACCAGAACTGACTTTCAGCTAAAGGACTAGTTGTGTTGATAGGAGCACAGCCGAGGCAATAAGAGCTCGGGTTCTGCAAGCCAGCCTACCTAGACATCTTGAGGGGTTCATGTTTCTGGAAGTGTGGATTAGCACGGCCACACTGCTAACAGTGTCCAAGCTAGCTGGGCTGTTGCCAAATGTACGTGTACAGCCACAGTGTACTCCACTGCAGTGACTGAACCATTCGGATGAAAGATCCTGGAGGGGTACAACGTATTTACTGCAGCATGAATAGTAATAGTGTTGTAGCTACAGTCATTTAAGGCAATGTTTGTGGGAAGAAGCAATATCTTTTATTAAATCAACTGCTTTGGGAGAAGTATGCAATGAAGTCATTCATCAGCTCGGATACAAATACTGCAAGCTTGAAGCTAAATATTATCTGGGAACATTGTCTCTCCAGCTAGCTTGGTTATGATTATCAGTGCACCAGATATACTGATGGAAATTATATGATAAAAACCAAGGACCATTACACGCAGGCATAAACTCACACAGTCAATAAATACTAGAAATTAAAACTAGCAGAGAGACAGTATTGTTTAACAAAACCACTAACCTCCGATTAACCTCTCAGTCCTTATCAGTAAGAAAGACCCACAAAGATCCTTCAGAAGCTGAGCCTGGGAACTAAAGCTCCTGCCTCCACTGGAGTCAGAGCTGCTCTGGACTCCAGACAGATACTGACTTTTTATGGCAGACTTTCCACCCATCCTGTCTCCTGCTAACTCCTCGGTGCTCCACAGGCACTAGTTACCTCTCTTCTCGTTCCTCTCATGTTTATCATCCTGAATTCTTACAATCCCAGAACTATCCAGATTTGACAACTGCCTTTTAGTTGTCTAGCACTGCTTAGACATGTTATTTAGGTTATTTTGCTTCCGGTGATGCTACAAAGAGCTGTTTTGTTCACTTAAAATACAGAATTGTAGACAGTAAACGGAACTGTGCCCACATCCCTCTCCTATGACATTCCCCTAGTCTGTCAAGGCAGCTACTAGACTTCTTCAAACAATTAGTTCAGCATTTGGCATGCCTAGCCTACGGCGCTCTTTCGTGACTCCTCTGCACTCTCTGCTTTTCCATGCCAGGCACTGGGGAGGCGTACCAGAAAGCAGAAGGAATATTCTGCCTTGAACCTTTGCTTGCTTGAGCCTCAGATCTTCTGCTGGCATCCCTTAGTCTTGCTAGTGCCTGTTTGATGGAGGCAAGTGGGGCAAGTAGCGCTATCCTGATGGTAGCCAATATGGAAAGGGCAACACCCCGGCCTTCTGGGTCGCATCAGCAGATTCAGAGCTGGTGTTTCACGAAGGTGCCGCTGTAATGCAGCCAGAGGGTGGAAGGAAGCTGAAACAAGGCGACTGCTACCGCAGCACCTGTACCCAGAACAGCCTGGCATAGTCAAACACCATTTGAGTTCATGGGGCTGTGGAGAGGAATTCCAGCCTCGCTTCAGCATGGCACCAGCCACTTTCCCAGAGGGCTCTACCTAGGACAGGAAAGGACTGAGTAGAGTTTCCCTCACTAGACAGAACCTTACTGCCAGGGAAAATACACCATCCATTTAATTGCTGCCAGTCGACAATGAGCCAGGCACGGCTACATCCCAGTGTCCTGCCTGTCACATCCCCATGTCCTGCCTGCCACATCCCTGAGTCCTGCCCGCCACATCCCAGTGTCCTGCCCACCACATCCCAGTATCCTGCCTGCCACATCCCCGTGTCCTGCCCGCCACATCCCACTGTCCTTCCCTCCACATCCCAGTGTCCTTCCCTCCACATCCCCCTGTCCTGCCAGCCCGCTGCCCTCTCCATGGTGCTGCAGGCGCGGCCCCGGGGCGAGCTTGCCGGGGTCGGGGGCAACAAGGTCCCTGTGGATCCTGGCCCCGCGGCGTGGCTCGCCCCCGGCTTCCCCCGGGTGAGTGTCCACGGGCGAGGAGGGGTTTGAGGGCAGGCAGAGGCACGGCAAAGCAGCAGCAGAGGGTACTTTTAGGGGAGTGACAAAATCCTTCTAGGAAAAGTGCTAATCAAAGAGAGGTATGGCTGATGTGTGTGCGACAGACGGAGCCACCCCTCCGTTAAGTTGTTCTTCCCAACGAGCACAACACCCATTCGCTGGTTTAGAAATGCAAATTCAAAGCAGCATTGGCAAAATTGCATCAGTATAAAAAGAAATATACACTAGGATCAATACTGCAAATTTGGGAACGGTGACCATGAGACGTGGCCAGAATTCCTCTCGGAGTTTTATGGCTTAATTCCAAAGTACTCTCCATTTCTCAGCAGGCAGAAGGTCGCTGTTTGGACTGATTGAAATGCTGATTTCAGCACGGGGACTTCTGTGTATGCAGAGAAATAGGGTGTTAAATCTTGATAATGAAAGGATCTCCACTCTCACAGTTTGCCTCTCCATTGTAGCAAGCCTCTTTCCAAGCTCACGGCCTCCGTTCTGACATCGGATGACTAGGTCTGCCCTCCGCTCAAACAAGATACCCTGAAACACGTTTGGTCCCTAAAGGAAGCTGGTAATGCACCAAGGTCATGAGACATCATGACAATACACATCAAATGGTTTTGGAATCTGTTATATTGTATATTATTGCCACCCTCACCCCTCCTCCCACCCCCCAAAAGTGAAAGAAGAAAGTAAATTAGACAGTTCAGCCCAGGGAGGAGTTAGTCTGAGATATAATGGGTCTTATTAGGGTGGTTTCAAGTAAGGGAAGGAATTAATTCGTACGCAGCAGAGCCATTCACAAAGCAGAGATCCAGGTTTGACCTAGCAGCCCCTGGAAGAGCAGATAGGAACTGAAGGAGGGGGCTAACTCCCAAGTATCTGAGAGACTTTGCCCCAGGGAGCTCCAGCAGCAGCTTTGCAGTAGATCCAGAGCAAAACCCAGGGCTTCCGTGGGGGTGGTAAGTTCCAGAGAAAGCATCCAGAGCCCAGGAATCCCCTAAAAGGCAGGACAACTCTGTGAAACCTGGACTTTTGGATCTCAGAGCTGAAACATAGGTTAGAGATTTTGAAGTGGTTCACAAGGAATCCTGCTGCCAAATTTTGTTTTCTCTTCAAGCTCTTTGTTTCCAAGATTTTAATCTGTAAGCTCTGGAAAGTCATGAATCTAAACCACAATGAATCACTATTTACTGCTATTTACTATGAAGACTGTCTGGCTCTGGCCAATTACTTGAACCAGAATAGTCCAGAGCTATGGGGCAGACTGGGAAGAGGTGTGCCTACTGGGAGGTCTGCAACCAGAAAGATACACAAAGGGAGTCCAAGAAGTGCAGGACTAGACCGCACAGGGCCAGCTGGAAAACACCGATGGTGGAGGCTTTCACAGACAGCTGCCAGTTTGGGAGGAGAAGCTGATGGCAGGTTACAAAGGGCAGGCTCTGACATTGCTTTAGAATCTGCAGGATTCCAGCAAAACATAAGGCATTGCAGAGCAGCCCTCCTTTTTAGCTCTTGTTTACACGTGGCAATTCGACAGCATCTCTGCAATCCTCTTTTTTGTGCTATAAGCCTTCTGTCATCCCATCTCTGTACAAGGACAGAGGTTACAGTGCTGAGATCTTTTTCACTTTTGTCAAGACCTGGACAAGAGCAATGCTGCTTGTGCTTCTCTTCAGTCAACCTTACAGATTTTTGCCTGGTGGACGATCCCCCAGAGGTGGTCTTCATTAGCAGAAAATCAGTGAGGAAACCTGGAAGGTGCAAAGTGCTGCTATTTGCTAGTGTGGTTCCCATGCAGCTGGTGCAGGGATGGGAATGCAAAGCTTGTTATTGGGGCATTAATAACAAAGATCTTTCATCTTCTAATACTCACGCCAGAATAGATTGTTATCTCTGCTTTGCTTTTAGCTTTCTTTGATTACTCCTACATAGCAGCAGAGAGGGTACTGCAAAATGAATAGGACTCAGCAGCAATTGGTATGCAGCCAATGTCTTAAAATACCTCTGTTCAAACAGGTTTTGTACCCTGGTCTGCCTTGTGAGCACTGAGGTGGGTGAGGGGAGCTTCCCTGCAGCGTGCGCTGAGGAGCCGAAGGCCAATGTACCTCTCGTAATCTTTTTAGCAGTCATGCTACAACTAGAGCTTGATTCAAAGTTACAGAGATACAACCCATTTCAATTTTTCAAGTCCCTGCAGCAGGAGGGGAGAGGACACCTGGCAAAAACAGCCGAGGTAGGCGGATGGGTGAGAGAAGGAGACTGAAGTACAAATCATTAAAGCTGATGATTTTGGAATTCACACTGCTGAGATTTAAGATTTTAAATCTCTAGTCTTCTAACACATATGACGTTTTCAGGGAGTGGTGCAAGGGGGAGAAGAGAGGCTGAGCAGCAGATGGCTTGGGAAGGGGCATGGGGGAATGAGTATAGCCCATGCAGATCATGAGATGTGAAACTGTAGATAAATAAATATGTGTACATAAAAATCCCCGCTGTGGATGCCACATGGAGTTGGCTGGGCAAGTGTAAGTTAAGGGCCAATTTGGTAGAGAAAACAAAGCGCTACACAGACAATAGGGGTATTAAAACCCTCAGTGTAGTTGTTATTCTGTGTCTCCTGGTACTTACACATAGTTTTGCAATGTCAAGCCAGATGCCAGATAAGCGCAGCCATTTTAATAGAGCTGTGCACACGGGATTCCTCTCCATATCCCACATGCATCAAGTCCTGCAGTGTCTGGTTATCCTTATAAGCCTTCTCTGGAGCGGGTCCCATGGGACTCTGGTGGTTTAGAGGCCGACCGATGTATCATCTTGGGTGTTACACTGATTCAAATGAAATCAAATGCTTGGAGCAGAGATGTTATCAGGGGTGTTACTGAGGGCTTCAGGTTCCCACTTCTTCAGGACACTTTATTCCTTGACTTAGTCCTGGTGCCAGGACTGCGAGGGACCTCTGGCTGTGCCTGGCAGATGCCTGCAATCCACTCCATCCATCTTCTCTCTATGGACTGGACACTGAAGCCCAGGGCTCCTGCGTGGCTTTCCTCTCCAGGGATGCATTTCCTACCACAGGAGAGAGCACATCAGCTCCGATGGTTGTGCCTTAAAGCAGGGCTTTGTTATATGCAAGGGCACTATTTTTTTTTTTTTCCCACTCCATGCCTCTCAGTCCATGGCATCATCTGCCCAGCACAGCCGCACAGCAGCTCATGGACCTGCTGACCAAATGATCTTAGCATGGGGGTGAGCAGCCAGGGATGCAGGAGGTGAGGGAGAGGCCTGGAAGTTGGGCAGCTGAGAAGGGTGCCAAGCTGCATGTATGAGATGGACAGGCCTGGCAGTGGGGTACCTGGCAAGAAAAGGGGCAATTCTGATGACATTTCACTGTTGAAGGGAAGAGGCAGCACCTCCCTTTTGATGGTATTCAGGATTTAATAATGGTTTTGTGTCATTAAAATCTGCTTGGATTTTATTACTTTTCTTTTTTAAAACACACATATATTCAAAACAAAATTCAGGTTGCAAAGCCAAGCATTCAAATCTTCACTAGTTTCACTGTTAATAATAAACCAGCAAAGTCCTTCTGTCCCAAGGGATGCTTTTTGTCAGAGAGAACTGAACAGAAATGCATGAAACCGGGGCCAAAGGAAACAGAACAAGAGATGTTAAAAAGAGTCACTTGATGAGGTGGCACAGAAAACCAACAACACTGAGCAGGCATCTACCAGAACCTATTAGTGTAGACCCTACGAACTGGCATTTAGCTACCTGAGGTCATTCCAGAACAAGGATAGTAGCTAAATAGGATGGCCCCATACAACAAGATGGCCTTATATCTACTTCATGTCCGGTGCGGGACTGATGGGGGGGGTGAGCGAATGTGCTGGCCTGGAGAGAAAGCTGAAAAGCCAGATTCTTGTTCTGCCCCTACAATGACCTTTTATGGGATGATGGGAGACAATGTTGCCTGCCCAAATACTGAAAAAGCTAGAACTGAAACATTTATGGTCTTAATTAAGCAAAGCACATATTGAAATTTCAGGCACGTGTGAAGTCTCCTGAGAACATTTTGTTCATCTCTCACCTTAAATACTTTGTACTAGTCACCCAGACTTTTGCCCTTTAAATTTTTTAAAAAGGATCTGAAACAGTTAAAAAAGCAGAGGCATTGAAGACTTCTAAAGACCATGTCCAACAGTCATTTTACAGTTATGTTTCTTTTTTACTGTGCTAACTTTCCTAAGGAAAACATATGTTAGTCTGGAGGCAATTAACCAAGCTCTAGTAAAACAAGTCCTCAGGATTAATCTGCTTAAAGACAGAATTTTTAAACTCCACATCCTGAGCTAAGATTTATTTTGTACTATTGAACAGTTTTCCACAAATCAAGGCTTCCATGTGGTAGATTTTAATACTGTACACCATCAACTGGATATGTCATTAATCTTATTTTATAAGATTATTTTAGGTTAGATTCCAAAATTTCCCTTCTAGACCCCCATTTTCCTAAAACTTAATTACACAGGCTCTACTGGTGTTTGAAAGAGTACAATTACACAATCTGACAGTCAAAATGAGAAGCAAAGCTCAATACCTGAAGATTCTCACGAATTTGCTTTCATAATAATATATGCCGGTTTTCTACCAGGTCCACTCTACCGATTTTTATACTTGCTATTATTTTTGGGTCCAGCTAAGATGTGAGGCTACTCTTCTGCAGATACCAGTCAGACACAAAGATGTCTCTTGAGCTTATATTCAGGGCAACGCAAGCTGATTCATATTTCTAAAGGAAGTGCGAGCTCAGAAGTTCTAAATTTCCGCTGCATATGGAAATCTGCCAAAATCTTCTGTTATTTGGAGACTGCCTTTTCCTTCTTCACAAATGAATTTCTAAACAATAACACAAAGTCACATAAAAGCCTTTCTATTGATATTTCATCCTGTAAGCAGCAAAAGCAGAAACCAAACCCCAGCCACTAAGAAACAGTGAAAGTGACTCACTAACCATATCTCAGTACAGTGTTTAATTGAGTGTCCAGGAGAACGGGACTCTCCACAGGTATAAACAGCTTCTCCACTACAAGCCCACCATGAGCCCAAGCTGCTGCCCCAGGCTGGCACCCCATCCCAAGCAAGCATCACACCACACACTGGGCCCTGAGTCAGCCGCTTTTTGTTAATAACAGAAGTAGTTATCTCACAAAGTGGGGAAAAGAGGTAATTTAATTCACTGAGTAATCATTAATGGCATCTGGCTTTGCCATAGTATATTTCTAATGGAAACGATCAGCCTTACAAAACAGATGATACAATTATATTCCAGCAAAACCAATGCCACAGGTAGTTTTGCTTTACTCAGCAGCTATTACAAAACCTCCAATATCATATTTACTTAATGTTGCCCCTAGAAACTCAGGTCTTCACAGAAATTCAGCATTTTCAAGTGTCGGTGACTCTTGTGCCTCTGTGCGCAGCAAGGCTCAGGTCCCCTTCGAGCAGACCTATTTGCCTGGCTTGCTGCAGGGCTGGCACCCAACATGGTTTTTGATCCTCATGAGTGCGTCCTCATCCAGATTGAAGCTCCCTGCAAAGACAACCTTTCAGTGCAAAAGCTTCTTCAGCTTTCCTGATGAGCTAGGTGTCATCCTGCTAGGCCACAAAATCTCCACATCTGGTGTACCCAGAGGTGAGATTTGTTGAAATGGTGATGCGACCTGACCAAAAAGCCCCACCAGCAGAGAAGTCACCCAGTCTCCTAGTCAGAGCCCTGGACCTCAACTTTTAAAACAAGGGCACCCACCGCAGCCAGGGATGGGATATGAATGGAAAGCAGAAAATTTGTTTTCCTCCCTGCCAGGTATTTGGGTCAATTCCTGCTGAGTCAAAAAGATTCGCTGCTGTCCCAGCCAGCTGACAGCAGCCAAGGCTTCTCGCCCCATGGTCCCAGAGGCTGAGCAAGCACCACAGGCCGGCACAGCTCACCAAGCTCTGCTAGGGAGGTCACTGCCTATGGCACTGCAAAGAGGGCATGGCCATCCTGCACACCCCCTGCCAACCCCACAGCCTTCATATTCTTTGCTTTTCTCCCTCAGCACTTTTCTCCCAAGGGCATCTCCAGCTGAGACCACCACAAGGCTCCTCTTGTGTTTCTGGCCAACACTGCAGTCCAACAGCACAGGCTGCAGAGGGACCATCGCGTTACAGCTGCCTCTGTGTAGATGTTTGAGATGGGTACGTCCTTCCAGGAGGTGCGGGCAGCTCAGCTGAGGTTGAAGGTGGGATGGTCAAAGGCAAAGACATAATCTACAGATGGAAATATACGTTCCTGAGGGAGCAGGAGGCCATACACGGTAAAGCCACCTTCCCCCAAAGCAAACGAGATGCAACGTGGTTGGAGATGGTGGGGTTCAGTGCAGGGCTATAGCAGGGAGCGAAGGAGTTGTACTTCTGCAGCTCTGTGTATCTCAGCCACTTGCCAGACTGTGGTACAGGGCTTGCTCTCAGAGGGTCGATGGCCAGCTGAATCTCTGTGGCTAGGACATCCTGCACTGCCATAGCCATCCTTTGGCCTGGGCTTCACTGGAGGTGCAGATACCCCCAACCCATGGCTCAGCTAACTCCCTTCCAAGCGGCGAAGCTCCCTTGCCCTAGCTGGTTGTGGTGGTCCCTCTCGAGGGGCTGTGCTTAGCACGGCTAGGGAGAGAGGCACGAGGAGAGATGGGCAGCTGAAGCCAGCATCTCTCCCTGTCTGCGGGCAAACTCCTGCCATACACTCGGCGTAGGGATGCGGTGGGCTGCGGGGGGATGGCTGCACTGGGTGGGGAGTCCTTCCCATCCACATGCACGGAGCGGAGCGCTGTGTGTGTTAACAGGAAGAAGCATAAACATTTCCAGCCAAGGTACTTCATGCAAGTCTGTTTGCCAAGTGGCTTTACTACCTTCTTTGTTTAAGGTTAAGAGAAATGTTGTTGCTCAAAGGAGAAAACAAGTGGGGGTGTTTTCCCCCCTCACCCTTCCTGTCTGCAAATCCAGGTCTGCAGTTCCTTATAAACAAAAGAAGGATCTTTTGTGGAGCCTGTTGATAAGAGATACTCCACACCACCCCACATCCCACAGATTTTTATGACTATTTTTATGTTTGCGATACTATGCAAATGTTTGAGCCTTTCCTAAGGTCACTTGCTAGTTGTGCTGCAGCGTGGCGATTGCACAAGTTACTGCAGAGACGTAAGGGCAAGCCCAGGCCAGAGTAAGGCACGACTGGTTTTCTGGGCCTGCTGATAGGATTTGCATTCAATCAGCAAGATCTAAGTGCACAGGACTCAGATGCACGCCAGTGAAAGGAGAGTCAGGGAGACAGGAATGGCTTTCTCTTGCACTCCTCTTTTCTGGGACCACTTTGCAAGGAGGCAAAATACTTGCGGCCAAGGAAAGCAAGGCTGGTGTACAACAGCTGGGGCATGGGGCAGGGAGAGAGCTCTTGACAAAACACATAGGTCACAGCCGCCCAAAATACCTAAGACAGCTTGATGGAAGCAGATCATTAGGAAAGCAGAAAGTGAGCCTGTGAGGTGCGAGGCTCTGCCTTGACCTGGTGGTGACAATTTAGCCACCACTTTTAGTACAAGAGGGACTGGGCCCAAGGGTTCTGCAATCTCAGTGAAGGCTAACTGCTCAACTGGAAGAAATGAGATCATTTCCAAAAACTTCTAGCATTTAAATCAAAAGAATGAGTGGCAGCTCTTACTTAAGGAACCTGAGTGGTTTCAACCACCTGCTCTTTACAATTTTACCACCTTGGATCATTTCAAATAAAAATCTGTGTCCCTCAACAGAGTTCCCTGTTGTGCCTGCTTGTTCACACAGCCTTGCAGCAAGGTGGTTATAGTTCATAATACTGAAGGGAAAGCACTGCTGAACAAGGAAGAGGAACTGGGAAGCAAAGAAATGTATTTTAGGTGTGGAAGGCTCTTGAGTAGCTCTTCAAAAGAAGAAGGAATTATGAGGGAAAGTCTGTTTCCAAACAAGACTCATTTCTACTATGCATGAGTCATACAAAGTGATTTTTAGAGCCAGAGATTTTTTCACTGGCATTGCTCACTTTTCTCAGTAAGCGAAAGAAATAACATTACTTCAAGGTCTGAAGGTCACTGGGTTACATCTGCTTTCACTCAATTCTACCAACAGCAGTATATTCTAAATGGATTTCTTTCTTTTCTTTCCCCTTTTCTCTCAACAAATTTGCAGCCTTACTGTCTCCTTCATGCCACTAGCAGAGACAGGATCATAAATTAGTTCAGTGCTAAGGCTGACCTGGTACTGCTGCTCAAGTAATGTTCAGTTTTTATAATCTATCCCCTCCTTTGCCTCAAATTATCTACCTTCTCCTTTCTAAATAACTTACTGGAAACTCAACAGAAAAAATTCCCAGGAGCTTCTGGTCAGCTGTCGGGTCTGTCTAGATGGACCAGCAGGGGATCAATCCAGTATCCAGGATCCTCTCAGTTGGGATCAGGCAACGCGTGACATATAGATTGTACTGTGTTGCAAAAAAACCAAAACCAAAAACCAAAAACCACCCCCCCACACCCCACCCCCCCAAAACCCAAGTCTTTATAAAAAACAGACTGCCTGTAAGATCTGAGATGGCTTCTGCTTGGCCCAAGCAAAACCTCTGCTGCAGTACTGTGTCCAGTTTGGGTACTACACTTGAAGCAAGATGCAGAGCTTACTTGGAACAAGCACACAGATAACAGCAACTAGAATCCCTCAAGTTTACAAAACATGACCTATGAGGAAAGACTGGAAGAGTCAAGACTGTTTAGTCTAAAGGAGGGTAGACTAACTGTAAGCACAAAATTAGCCTTCAAATACATAAAGATTGGCTGCAGACAGGAAGAGCATAATCAGTTCCCCATGTCCAGTGGCAATACCACAGGAAATGGTGAACCTGGATTACCACAAAGACTATTAGAAGTTTTAGCATTCTACCCTAAAATCAGCCATCCTTTTTTGTCTGACTACGGACAATCTACCTCTAACCCTTAGCTGAATTTTGTTACTCTGTGGTTGTTTTACTCTGTGGTTACCTGAATCAGCTCAGCCTTATACCCCATGGTCAGTTTTAGCTGCCAGAAGTGAAATGTGCCCCATGAAGCCCTCATCTCTTCTCTCTTGGACTCCCCCTTGCAGCCTGCTTAGGTAGAAAGCTGTAATTCAGAAAATACGATTTATAAAGTGTCTAAGGTCCACTTGGTAGTAGCCTTTGGTCTACAAAGGTCTTTCAGGGGACTTCTGGTCTGTAAAGGTTGGTTGGTATTAAATCCCCTTGCGCTTTATATATATTTCCTACTTTTTGTCTGAATTTCGAGTGGGCATTTTGCTCTGTGCTTGCAGAGCATGTAGCTCTGTGTAACGCATTTGGTGCCCATGATTTGGCCTAGATAATGCTGAAAGATCTACAGCCCTGAGCAAATGCAGCACACTCCCATTCACCCTATTTCACTTCTCTGTGCTATTTTCACTGCCAAACAATATTCTCCTAATGTATCTGAAACAGCCCAGAACAGAAGAGGTGGGGAGACAATATAGGACCAAATGCTTGAAGTTCTCAAACTGTACATTATCTTCTTTGTATCAAACACAAACAGTATTTAGACTGGAATCTAAACAAAAACGATTCAGTTAATGGCCAGCTCAGGTAACAGTCAAGCAAGGCTGGCAGGGAGAGGCAATACTTTGAATAAGCTTCATGTCCTCTGTAACAGCTGAGATTTGCCATGAGATTGTAAACTTTTGTACGGAACAGAAATTCACGCATTAGTAAACTTGAATGGTGTGGGTCCCATAGTTCTCTGTTATTCCTGCTTGGGAGATGTCCTGCTTTATCAGGCACCTGCAGCTGAGTACAGATGAGGTGCTAAAATTGCTGTGCTGGATCTTAAGCACAGGTGTAAGATCTATCCCAGACCACTTTAGGCATCTGTGGTGTGAAATGCTGTGTGTGAGCTACTCATCTGTGATCATCTTATAGTCAAGAGGAATAGGGCATTCTGTCCCCTTCTAGGACACGATCCATCTTATCCCTGGGAGACACCTACACCAGGTCAGAGGAGCAGTCTACACATCCCAATTGGCAGTAAAGCAGATGGATGATCAGTGAAGGTAGGGGCAGGATTCAGCTGAATCCCACCCTGACTCAGCAGATACCTGACGGTATATCCTACCCTACCTCAGATCAGTTGGACATAATTTATAGCCACAAATTTCAATCCAAACCAGAGTGCACATAGAGAGCAATTTCTTTCTTTCCTCCTGCAGCTAATTTTCCCATATCTCACATCTCTCCTCTCTCCCAATCTGTGCCTGAAGGGAACAACACGTTCACCAAAAGCTGCTGGAAGAGTAAAGCACTGCAGCCCTTAAAATGTCACCTCAGATTGAGGAGCCCCTCTCCATCCCACATTATTCAGTCTTCATTTAGCTTTACCAGGGCTTTAGCTGACCAGGACTCAAACTGTCCTTGATGTGCAAAGCCTTTCCTCCCTCTCTTTCTTAGCCTAGATGCCCCCATGAAATCCATGTTCTTCTTTAGCCATAGCACAGTGATGGGCATGACTAGGGAAAACAAGTCTCTGATAGGCATTTGCTGACAGCTGGGATCTCACTCACGCAAGACATAACACCAGCTATTTCAAGAACTAAGCCTGCCATTTATTCTGTTGATCAAGCTTTTACATAAAACATGCTCTGTGCGCACACATGCGTACACAAAGTCGAGCTGTCCCTCATTTTCCTTGTGCAGAAATAATGCTATCCTTCTTGAAAGATGCTTCACTAATACCAGGCTGGTGAAGTAGTTACAGCAGGCAAAAAGGCTAATCAAGAGGAAGGGCTGGTTAAGCTCAGTTGTTTAAGGCTATATCACTGCCAGGCAGCTTTTGGGAATCAATGGACATTTTCATAAAGTGTTTAATAGTTAGAATGCACTGAGACAATATATCCCTTTCCAAAGGAGCCCTTTGTTGAAATTTTTGGCAGTATGTCTCTGGCTGGAGTCAAATAAATTAGTCATCAGATAAATCAGTCATGCCAGCTATGAGACTGATACCAAAATAAACAGAATGTTTTAGTCAAAGCCATGAAACAAAAGGATCAGCAAATCTTATTTAAAATTCCCCCATGTAACTGATGCATAATTAAGCTTCTAAACATGAATGCAAGTGTGCTGTTCCAGAGTATGTGACGATGAAGATTGTATCTTTGAAAGTAAATGGGGATCTCCGGATGCGATTAAAAGTAATTTTTGAATTGCTAGGTCCAAGTTCCTACTGGCAAAATCCAAGAAATTCCAACCCTGAGTCATTCCTAAATTACTGCAGTTTTGATGCCAGGGAAACTCCACAGATTTTGATGGAGTTACATCAGACTGAGAGTGAATCGGGCCAACAGAACTTAGTCCTATTAAAAATGTATTGTCAAGTTTTTTTAAAAGAAAATGTCAGGATGAGTTTACAGAAATCACATTCTACAACCACAACCACAATAGAATTTGTGAGGTGTATAGCAAGTGGCAACATGAGTTGGGACAGGGCAATGTGACTGCCTTATCCCAAACATGTTGCCTTAAGTAATCTACCTTACTACATCTAAAATACACAAACAATCTGAACTCTTTAAATTTTTCTTGTCACAGACAAAATAATAACAGTGATACCTTTGTAATTATTCCTGCTATCCTTATGTTTAGCTCATATATTGATCATTCTTTTCATATACAACACTTTTTAAAAGCTACTTCTTTTACTAGTGTCCTTAACCTACTCCTTAGGATGCCTGTCAGTCTGGCAAAGGACCCAAGCCCTGGGAGAGGAGAAGTAGGACAAGAGAAAGAGACCTCCTTCAGTTGTAGCAGTGTGACCAGGCGGCAGCTTCTAGGAGGGAAGAAGCACAGCTTTTAAATGGGTTGAGGAAGTTAAAAATGTTGTGAGGAAGCTTTTCTTACCTAGTTAGTGTTTGTTTCCTAACAGCTGCTAACCCAGCCCAAAATATTATACTTTGGGTGCCTAATGTCTGATAAGTAAGCAGATTAACTAGCCTTGTGCATAGAGGATGCAGTTCTTGCTGGCTTCGGTTGTCCAAGCCTCTGAAATCAAATCTGGAAGGGTTCAGGGGCAGATTCTCCTTTAGCCACAGTGCATTGAGATACACCAAGTCTCGCAGCTTTGACATGAGTCTCCCACTGTCCTCCCACCCCATGTTTCCCTGTGCCAGTGCCGGTGCTCCCCTCCCGTGCAGCTGTGGCCACCTCTGTCCTGCTCCAGTCGTCCCTGTGCTGAGTGCAGCTGATGACCATGTCCTTCAGGCAAGGAGACCTGCGAGGAGATGGCCTGGGTATGGATGACCCTGGTATTAAAGCAATTAATATATTTCAGCTCAGGTTGGTGATGAGATTCCTAACAGAAGCAGTACAGAGAGGTCTCTCAGAGATGGGATTTCCCCTCCTTTCCATTACTGAGCACTTGTTTCCATGAGATACCTCTCCCAAAACCTAAAAATGCTCCTCACTTACCAAGTCCCTTAGTAGGACATATCCTACAAGTAACAGCCTTTGTCACATTTGTTCACTAGTGTTGTATGCAACATCCGTATACAAGAAAGGCCAGGCCAACACCTCTGTGCACTCTTGCCAAACTCCACTGAAAAGAGACTAGGGAATAAGGTTCAGATGTTTATTCTTTGGTGCAATATCCTCAAAGCACATAAATTTCACATTTCCTCATGGAAATGTAGGAGCCTTGCTGAGATTTGGCAATGTGGCCAATAGTAGTGCTAAAGTTTGATTTATGTTACTTCCCCTTCTACAGTTGCTTGTATACTATTGAATTCTGTATCTACATTTTAATTCCAGCAATAATGTTGCATTCTTTCTCTTCGAGGATCAAACTGTAGTCAATACTGTATTTGCATGGGAGAGGCTGTGCCACTTTCATTATTACCATAAACCACACAGCTCTTAGAAGTAACAAGGACTAGAAGGAAAATATTGCTCTGTAGGGTGCTTAGGGCATTTGTCAGTCTGATTCTGCTTCATGAGATATTTTCACTGCTCTGCTGATGGTCAGCTATATTCACATATTTTGAGGATTACATCTCTCTCATGCAGTGCTCCACAAAGGAACCAAACAGGGGCATCGTGCTCTGTTTGCACTTATCAGGAACCACTGAAAGTAGAACAAATTTATTATTATTATTATTGTTGTTGTTGTTGTAATTGGCACTTCTAGGAATATATCTTGTAATTGGCACTGTCCAAACACAGAACGCAAAGGACAGCTCTGTCCCAAAGCGTTTATAATCTACGGAGCAAACTTCAAAAGAAGTGAGTAGGTTTATGCTATAAAGGAGGAGGAAGAAGGAGGTAGAAGAAGATTGGGCTGTTTCATGCTGCTTCACAAAAAACAAAAGAAAAAAATTCTTTGGATTGTTTGGGTTGGTAGGTTCTTTGTCAGGCTGTTTCTCCAAGGCGCTGGGAGTTACTCCACCAGTCGCTGCTGCGTTTCCCAGCTTGGAATCATTTCTGTCAAAATCAAGAAAGGTACAGCACCCCGGCTCTCCTTCTGTAATGTTTTATAGTTTATAGTTCTCCGGCATCTTGAAGAAAAGGATCAAAATGTACAGTCAGACCACACCCAGAAATGAGATGGGGCCCAGAACCATTGGCTGCAGCCCCCACCTGCTCCACAGCACCAGAGGGGCTGCAGAGGGCACCTGCCTCTGCTGGCTGAGCAGGTGGCCAGCCCACGAACGGCAGAGCGTTCGACATGGCAAACTGCATGCAGTCCTCTCCCAGTCTTGAGTGTCACACAAAGCCTTAGTGCATCTTAGGGCAAAACACAGTCTGTATGATGAGAGGGTGGTCTTGGGTGGTTGATCAACACTGGAGCTGGAGAACAAGCTTGTGATAAAGGGACTAATAATGAAAGAGAGACAAACTTAACTCTGAAACCCCATGGCCACTTTTGTTTGATGATTCCTGAGTTGGTGATAGCACCAGAATACATTTCTGGTACCAGTACAAGAAAGATTCAAATGGTGCCTCCACTCACCACCTCAGAAAATTCACATTTTAAATTGATGTATCTGTTTTCCAAGGAAGAAATAATTTAAAAACATAAAGGGTTTGACTGCTTAGCTACAGTCTATTTTACACAGATTGTATTTAAAGAGGGGGTATGGGTTAAAATAATTAGAGTTTCTTGAGGAGAGGACATAAGACAACAGAGATTTCCTGGGAGAAAGATGTCTCTAACTTCTACTCTATTCAGACAACAAATCTGAGGCTGAGAAGAATGTGGGTATAGAACATTTATATAAGTGGATAAAGACTGATGTCCTGATCATACAGATTCTCAGTAACCACCATGGAGGCAAAAAGTCTTAGTGGTGGAGACTCCCCATGCTGTCCCTCCAGAAAGATTGAGGAAATTGTCCGTTGATACAACCTAGGAAGAGATAAAGACAGTAGTCCTCATCAATAATTGCAAAATTTGAAACCTTTATCCCATAAAAGCATTTGGATTTTCCTCTTCGGTACAGTTCACATATCTTACACTGTGCTCTTATTTTTTTATACATGTGGGGAGAAATTAATCTGCAAGCATGGGAAGTAGGTTTTGATGTAGACACCAGTCTGTTCCTAACCATCTGAGCAGAAATGAGCTGGCCACTTATCCGACCTTCTGTGTTCTACCTAAGAAAAAACAGATGATTTCTTTAAGTTTGCATCTTGCTTTTGTTCTAATAATTCATTCACCGTTGTACATTAACATGTATATGACAGAAGATCTTGTATAGTCAGTTACAGCTGAAACTGTTAAGAGTCCAAGAAACAACCATTAGGGGAAGAACTTTATGTAAATGCATCAGAAATTGGCTTGGTGGTAGGATTAAAAATTTTGATGTGATTCTCTGGGATAAACATGTCTAAAAATGTGATTTTGGGATCTCCAAATTACTGTGCACACAGAAAATGAAATCTTTCTCGCCTACAGACAAAAAGGAGAGGAAAGTGTCATATTACACAGGCACAGGTGTTTCTTCTTTCTCCAGTTTCTCTTGCTCTTTATGCTGGCATGTTCCACTGGACTGTACTTGGAAAGAAAAGAGGTTTTATGATGGATAATCCTCTTTGTCCTTGAAATGCCCAAGAATGTGAACCTTGTTGTTTGTCTGGGCTTTTCCCCTATGAATTTAACTCCTGTTTCTAGAGATTCAAAAGTTCATTGGTGAAAAACTAAAATAGTTCTGTTAGGATGTTCAGTCCAATTATGACTAAGACATGTAAGAATATACAAACCCGGTAACGATTCCACAACATGTCAAACATTATCACACGTTGTTTACATGTTTCATTTGAAATGCTTTCTTGCATAACCCTTGGATGTTAACATATGTGATTAAAGTTTAAACTTACACCCAGCGCCCATTAATCTGCTTACAGCTTCCCTCAGCAACATCAGTGAAAAAGTATACACCAAACCGGATGTAATTAACCTGGGTATATGTAAGTCTGGGCCATGACAACCCATTTAAAAAGGGACTAGCACCTCCTTTCGTAAGCCTGGGAACTCCAGAGGAGCCTTAGCTGGGAGCACTGCGGCCCGGTGTCGTCTAGGGCAGCACCCACACTTGGTGAGGGCCGGCCCTACCAGGGAGCCAGCTGCAAGTCTGGAAATAGTCTCACAAATAATGTGACAGAATTGGGAATACTTCAATTTACATGTATGAAGTTTCAATAGCTCATGTTGTAGCTTGGCCAGCAGTAGCAGAGTTCCTATTTGCTAGCTATGCTAACAGAGGACTGAAAAGCAGCATGTTCGGCACGGATCCCTGCAGATCTCTTCTGAGAGCATCAGGGACAGAAAGCTACTGACAATTCAGCAAGTGTTTGGAGTCTCTGCTTTAAGGTGACCTCAGCAAACCTCATATTGTTTTTATTGAGTCTGAAAACTCAAGGTATACAACATTTAAGTAGATTCCTACCCAGATGGCCTTCTACTCTATCAGGGAAGAAGTTAGATTGATTTGACATGACTTACCTGTACAGGCTGTTACTCATCTCATCATTGTCTTACAGGTACTTACAAATAGATTATTTCACTGTTCCAAAAAATTACAACAATTGACATTAGGAGTATGAATTTTTAATTCCTTGACGTTTCTGTTGTGTTGGTTTTATTTTTAAGTTTGGCCCTGTTTGTCCTGTTCCAAGCTTCTGCCATTTACAAATCTTCCATGAGCCTATGAAGGCTCCATCCATGGCACAAAATAAAACAGGCCAGACTGGTGTTCAGGATTGCTCAGGGCACACTCCAGAGCAGATACATCTTGGGAGAGCCAGCTGCTGTGGCCTAAACTGAGCCATAAAGTTGTACAACTGGCAATCAGAAGTCCAACGCCAGAGCTGATTACTTGGACCTTCTTTCTCTAGAAGTATGCATGTACCAAAAATTGCGTGAACTTCTCTAAGACTGCTTCAAACTCATTATTTCATTCCAGGCTAAATATAGGACACCTGCCTTCTCCTCATAAAACAAGAGCTCTGGTTTGCCAGAAGTGTGGCACACAGGCGTATTGCCCTGGCTGAATGCCCACTGGGGAATTCCTGCACCACCAACGTGCCACCCAGACATAAAGAGGACGTAGCAATGGCAGAGAACTTTACCCACAGAGATTTTGCTGCCTCTTCTGATCTTTAAAGATCTTTAAAGTAATCTTCTGTCTTTAAAAAACTTTTTAGTGTAAAAGGAATGCTTCAAACAGGTAGAATTACAGTGGCACACATATCACAGCCTTTCAAATATGTACTATTTTAAAATCACCCTTTAAGATTTTGGCTCTAAGTCTGTGTCTAGGTATTTTTCAGACAGCATTTTTGCCTGATCCCTCATAGGAGAGCAAACATAAGTCAGGAAGCTTCAGGTCACAGATTTACTTCAAATCATGCCTTGTAATGTCGGACAGGAAGGTACCTCTTTCCAGACTTGATGAGTACCACTTGCACAGTGCTCTGGATGCTCCTGTGGTTCTCTATCATCCCCAAATCCTACTCTCAAGCAGCTTTTGAAGGCTAAAGGAAGACTCCCTGGATAACAAAGCAGAAAGGTCTCTTGACACTAGCAGATTAAGATAATTTAGCCCCGGCTTCCTTTGTTCAATGAGAGCTTTCGGACTGGAATAATGTGGGGAGTGTTCAAATCTCACCTAGTAACTACACAGGGACAAAGAGAACAAGCCAAGTGTCTCAGCTGGAGGTTTCGTTTCCCAAGACCTGGCAGTCTGTTCTTGCAAAATGCTTGCCTCTCTCTCCATGGATTCTTTGGATCTGCTTCCCTCTAAAGGCCGTTAAGTGAATTATGGTATTGCCCTGAACATCAATCAAGTCTTAACGCAAAATCAATTCTCAGATGTATTCCTTATCTGGAGAGGTGTTTGAGCTCTATGAAGGAGAGGAATAAATACTTTAAGTGTTGCTTCTTGTTGTAAGAGAGCTTACAAGAAATAAGATTTAAGTGAAGTCATAGATTATATCAGCAAGCAGAGGTTTTAATGATAAAATTTATCTAAAATGGAGTCTGAAGCATGCATGCTTTTGAAGTAGTACCTTACTGCATGGTAAAGTGAACTACAAAGTTGGCTTGTCCTAGGCAGAAACCGGGATCTGGCCATCCTTGGTCCCAGCCCCGTGCTCGGAGGCATTAGTGATTCTCTCCAGACATGCTAGGGTGTTCAACCTCTCAGGTGTAGCTGCAGTACTGCTGCAGTTTCGCGTGATCCCAGGTAAGGAACTTTCTGGTATAGCAGAGTTTGGGCAGGCCGTGTCTTATCTCAAAAGGTGAATTGCTCCTTCAGCTGAGAGGCTCAGATATGCTATGAAATTGAGACCTTTCACTGAGGCACTGGGCTCCCACTGCACTCAGTGTATAAAGAGAAGCCCAAGCTGGAGCTGCACACTGAGAAGTTGGTTATTTTGTCTGCTTGGTTAGGAAAAAAAAAAGGAGGCCTTTAAAGTTTACCTGTTTGTTATTTGGGCAAACTGTGAGAAATAGGATAATCTCTGAGCATACTTGTAATCTGAGTAATAAACATTGTCAACCAGCAATTCAGCACTGTATAGACATCTCCAGAGGGGAAGGGATCGAATTTTAGGTAAATTGAGTACCCTCCTCCAGTTCTCTCTGCAGGAAGAGCACAGGGCAGTTACACTCCTGAATTAAATCAGATGAATCACGGCCCAAGAGGAGGGCTTATCTAACTTAGAGAGAAGGGAACAACTCAGGTGTTTAAACACAGGCCATCTTAAAAGCCCTTAAAATATCTGAGACTTTCCACAGGCATGGCAAAGATGACAGAGGAGACTGTATCCCACAGTCAGGGCACTGGAGGATACCTTAGGGCCATTAAAATGGCACTAGCCACATATGTTTACGTACCTGCGTTGCTCCGTAGTTGTATTGTCTACTGGAATTGCCCTAACCTGAGAAGGGATTGTCCTTTGGGATTGCCTCTTTCTCTCTCTGAAAACTGTAAGAATCTGCATGACAAATTTGGGGTAAATCTTTTAGCTAAACCTGGCTGAGCTGCACCCTGTCCTGATAGAAGGAAGCAGCAGCAGGGCTCCTTATTAGTGCTTTAGCTCCCACCAGATGCAATGGAGTAACTCCAGACATCTCCGGCTGTTTGGGGTCCTGTTCTTAGGGATTGAAGTCTCCAGGTGCAGAGTTGCCCACGCTGCCACTGGGTCTTCACCAGGCCCTTCATCATCCTTCCCATCATCGTCCACACTATGTCACTGAGTCCACTTCCAGGATCTCTTTTGGAGATAAATAATTAATTTGGCTAAAACATAAACTGTGATGTAATTCTGAGGACAGCAGGCTCCACAGTTTGGCTTTACCAATAGGCAGTACCTTCTCCCACACATGCCGAGATACTATACTGGGATGTGAAAACCTGAAATTCAGTTTCATGATATAAAAACACTGCAAAAAAACACCTTAAAATTCATAATTATATCTTAGAGCTATCCCATCACATCTGGAAGAGATCCAAACCAAACGATATACAATGAGATCCCAGAGAATTTGCTTTAGCGATAGCTAGCGGGCAGATAAAAGCCACCCTGGAAAATCTGGCCTGAGAGTATCTTCTCAGGAGTGCTCGGGAGTGCCTGTAGCTGCCTTCAGCTATGCAGAGGCAGTCCGTAATTCTTACACCTTTAGGAAGGTACCAAAGCTGTGCATGAATGCAGCATCGACAGCAGCCAGCCCAGCTGACTCTGCAGCTCACAACAATGCTCTCCCAGTCAATAGCAAAGCCATTGCTACTAGGGACCTGCCAAAGGTATTAATCACGAAGGAACGCCTCCGCAGATCTTTACCCTCTTGAAAGCAGACAGAAAAATTCAAAATTAAGCTACCTTGGTGATTTAGGTACGTTGAACTAGACGTGAATCCTGAGCTACTGCATCGCTTTATGAGGGTGCACCTCCTTTGCTTTTCAAGCTGATCCTGAATCTGGTTTCAGTGTTTCTTAAGACTGTTCGTCTTTGCTTTCTGCATCCATGCAGCCTGCCCTGCAATCTTCTGTGCTTAACTCCTGCTGTTAATGAGAGTGCTGCCACACGCCTCATGCTTTCAGGGGTCAGCCCAAAAATACAAAGCCTATACAAGCAACAGAACATTTAAACTTAATAAATGAGAAATTGTTAAAATAGGTGAGAGAGCAGATATTGCCAAAGGTGTTTTGGAATGGCTACAAAACATTAGACATAACCAGTTTTGCAAGAACTGTGTCCAGAGTATCTGCAGAGTCCAAACCTCTGTGAGACACTTCTGTGAGAACAGAGAACAAATACAGTAAAATGAGATATCCTGAATACAGGTAAGTATTATTTACAGAAAACATTATGTTCTTCAGCAGGTGATGGGGGCACAGAGAGGTGTTAAAATGGGGAAGAATATAAGATAAATCTTCTACCAGGAAGTTCCTTATAAAAAGAAGTTATATAAAAGCAGTAAGATTGAATGACTTACGACCCAAAGCTGCCTACAAGAGTAGCTCAGTGCAGCAGAATGAGGAGATAAACAGGTTAGTAGCAATTAGGTTCATTAGAAAGCACTGTTCATAGTATGGCTGGCTTGGGGGAAAACTGTTCTCAAAGATATATGACAGACCTCAAGGTCACAGAAGATTAGCCATTCACTTGTCCACCTAAATGTGCAGAAAGTGCAAATAACTAAGACTCTCTCTCCCCAGACAGGTAGATCACTATCCTGCAAACATAAAGAAAAAGATACTCCTTTCTTTCAAATACTGTATGATTGGAGGCATCAGGTTGTCACAGCTGAAGGTGGAAATCCTCTGGTGTGCAAAAAATGGATGCAAAGAGGACAATGAGAATTAAATTACTAGTTTCTGCTCTCCCTACTGTCAAGAGAAAGACAGAGGCAGACAACTATTTTTGGATATGATGTCCCTCCCCCTTGCCTATAGAGAGAGCCTAGAGAATTGGCATAAACTACCCCCTGAAATTTTAGTCTTCTCAAGGTGAGCTAGATGAGACACATCTTAACAGTGCAAGTTTCTTCAGCAGTGCTTTGTCCTGGAGCTAGGACGACCACCTATCTGTGGCACTGGCAGATGGTCAGTGTGTGCTGTTTGTAATGGTCATTTGGTACCTGTGCACCATCCATAGCTGCCTGTGCAGGTAATTTTATCTCCATAATCTGAAAGCACCGACTGTACAGTCTGTGTGTTGTGTTCCCAGACAGCTTGCATCTCAGGAGCATGGAATACAAAGGAGCTGCAAAGGTTAATTTTAGTAAAGGTTTCCAAGGAGTAAAATTCCCTCTACTCAAGCCAAAAAAAGGTCTGGTAAATTTGAGAAGAAAGTTCATACAGGCCTAGTTTGGTTATCTTAGGAGAAGTTGGTACCAGATCATTATCCACAGTGTCACAAGTGCCTTAGTTGAGAACTGCTGAAGTCCTACCAAGTCAGGGCCACCAGGACCCTTGCCTCGGCTAAGCCTTTTAGCTAGCGCAGGGCCACAAACATTATCCTGCTAGTGGAGCTCCCCTCTGTCACCTGAGGAAAAAGTCTGAGTTTAAATAAAGGTTTAAATATTCCTTCCAGAAGTGCCCCAGTGAAGTGCTCAAGGTTAGGGAAATGAATCTGTAGCAGTGCCCCAGATTTGAACTCCAGGCATTTAACACGTGCATTGCTCTGCAGCTTTGCCTTGTTCCCCCGGTGCCTACAGAGACCATCCATTACAAAGGCTGAGCAGAAGGCAGGAGTAGCTCCACGCACTAGTGCTGGGATGTTCAGACATGGGATTCTTGTAGCTCTTCAAGTCCAGCCTGTTACGCATTGCCTGGTAAATGTCAAATCCTAGATAAAGTTAGGAAAGGTTTTAGAAAGGGAAAATATAGTATACTGGGGCAACTGAGAGAAAAATCTACTCATAAGAAAAAAGATAAATCCAGAAGCCATTGAGAAAAGATACGGAGTTTTGTTTCAAATACTGCAAGACTCAGATGTGAGAAACAAAATGATACGGTATGAGGAAAACAAATGCTTTCATGTGCTCAAAAGGACCACCGACCAGGTCGTTTACTATGATATAATTTTGATTCTGGTGAAAGGCTGAAATGTGATAATACCTGGAGAACTGATGCTTGGGAGGTCAAGCAGACTCATTCACCAATTCCAAATCATAAAAGTAGCATTTACAAAGCACTATCAAGAGGATCAGACAAATACATAGGGAAAAATGGGCAGGTGTAACAAATCAATACCATGTTGGCTCAGCTTTTTTTAATGGCAGGGGGAGAGCAGCAGAACTTCTCCCATGTACACAGGTCTCCCCCTGCAAGAGCGAAGGCATGCCTCCTGCCCAGGAAGCAACGGGCTACCAAATGTCGCTGCAAACAGAGCTTGCCTTAGAAGTGATGGTGAGGGACGGCTTTATGGGACCTTGTGAGAGGAAGGTAGCCATTTTATTCTGTTACCAGCATGTTTATTCCTGTGTTCCTCTCTCACATCAAAATGAGAATGAATCCCTGCATCCACAAAAGTCTTGCAGCCATTTTACAATTATGGTGCAGAGGAGACAGATGAGTCCTCAAGAGCAGAAAATAAAGTTCTTTGAAATACAAGGTGCGCTATCATAGGGGACATGTAATTTGCCCTTGTGACATCTGAAACCCTTCAACACAACACAGAGAGAGCCGGGGCATCTGAAAGAGAAAAAATAAAGTGTCACTAGTGTGTGTAAAGTTGAACAAGTCAGTGCAGAGGGAAGGAGTGATCCATATTCTTGGCTTAGGGCTGTGAAAGGGAAAAAACCAAAATACACAAGAAAACCAAAAGTGATGACAGAGGAATAAAATTGTAGCAAAGGACTTCAGGGAGGAAATGAAGCAGGTGAAAAGCCCTTCCCTCCCCCACAGAGATGCCGTGAAGTGCAAACGAGTACATGTAAAAGCCCATCAGATAACTTAGCTGAAGAGCATCATGATGGTTTGACCAACAAACCCTCAGGCCCACTCACACAGCAAAGTTTGCAGTAGACCTTGCCTGGGAAAAGCATTATTTTTAGGACAAACCCATTCACACGGGAGCTTCCCTACCTCCCTACCAAATGTCAAAGAAAAGAAAAAACCCAGACATTTCCATACAGATCACTTTGCACAGAGTACATTTGTCTCAAAAACTCGCATTAACTCCTGCCATTCCACACCAAAAAAACGTAGCACTCTCTTTAACAAGTGGCAAGAACAGGTCCAGAGCTACTCCCAGTGGGCACCTTAGAGGTGTATGGTAATCAGCTCCCAATTCTGCAAGCGCTGAGTAGTAAAGCCCTCGCTCGTCTCCCTCCCTTACCGCCCACCAAGCACCAGAAGGACCCAATACCGGAGACTGGAGCTGCAGCATTCTGCCATGTCTTCCTCCCAGAGGTAGTGAATGACTCGATGAACGAGATCTGCGTGAATAGATATCTGAAGAGATGGCTGTAATTCAACTGAGGGCAGTGAGAGGACGTGCCAAGGCAAACACATTCCAGATGACTTGCAACACAGTGTGAAATTTCACCCTATCATAAATAACACAGTAAATGTGACTGTTGTGTTTCCCAAGGTACTGATCAGACACATCCCTTTCTCTAAGGAGCAGACATGGAGAAAACATAGCATCCCTGCTCCTTAGCCCTGAAAGGCAGATCAGAGAGATTCCTGCTGCGAGGATGACCATGTTGCCCACTGATCCCACCTGCTGCCCTGCCTGGGTAAAGAAAGATGCTTCAAAAGCTGTGTGCTCTGGCAGCCAAGGCACACACAGCCAGCAAAGGACATAAATACCGGCAGCTCCGGGGAAGACAATGAACGAAGGGGCATTCCTTCCCCTTTCCCGATGTGACCTTTTTGCTGCAGTCAAGCTGTCTGCAGTACAATACATCGATTCCACCACAATTTGAGGCCATATCCTTCCACCCATGTAAAAGCCAACCCACTTGTTATGCTGATTTTTTGATTGTGTCTATACGTTACTAGTCAGCGGTCAGGCTCATCCAACCATGGCTGGAGCAGAGATCTTCTAAGAGGAGAGAAATCCTTCCCAAGTGTGACCACAGGGTCTGTCCACAGACAGAAGACGACGCAGACAGCGCCAAACTGGGCAATAGGTGCAGTTTATCAGCAGTCCAGAAAGTTGCTCTTCCAAACATGCACGGACACAATCACCCATTTCAGCAGCACTACCTCTTGAGTTGAACAGTGCTCAGGAGGCAGGACTCACCTCACTAATTTTCACAGTCTAAAGGGGTTGTCTAAGGTAATAATCTTAAATTCCTTCTGCAATCAGTGAAAACAGACAGGCGTCCCCAGAGGGCAATTCGTATGAAGTCAATGGGCTAGATCACCCTCTGGAAGTGTCCATCCACTAGACATGGAGTATAGAGTCAGTGGCTTAGGCCAAATCCTAAACTTCAGACAGCTAAGTTGAGAAACAAATCCCATCCAAAATGAGTAGGTGGCTCAGGCTTGTGGCTTGTACGTGGGTTCTGAGGTTCACGTATTACAGATTCCTCATGGACTCCTCCATATTCATAGCTCTGTTACATGGAGACTCTTTCTTACAAAATGACCATATATCTCATTTTGCTGTGCCTTCCTACCTCCATGCCAAAACACTTCTAAGTGCTGAGAGGTTCTTCCTCAGGGCTTGCTACTATTCATGCCTATGTTTTCCCTGCCCATGGGCAGCATATTCTCAAGTGCCACACATTTCCATGTCTCCTGGGTCCACAGGAGACAGGTTTGTTTGAGGCAGGTTTGGTTTTTTTCTTCTGCTTTCTCACTTTTTTCACCTTCCATTCCTGTTGCAGCCTCTGCATCCCCATGGTCCCATGTTGCTCTTACAGAGTATCGAAGTGTGACCAGACCTATCCCTCCATCACAGAGAGGAATTTGGAAACTCACAGGAAAACAAGTTCCCAAAGAACAGATTTTTCCCATCCTTGAAAAGGCTAGGTGCCCTGTCGCTGCAAGGTCCCAGTAACAAAACATGTTCAGGTCCAAGATCAGCTGGGGCACAGGAAGCTGAACTGCTGATCAGATCCGCAGGAGGTGGGAGCCACCACCAGTTTCCACAGGCAAGGCTGGGAGTGGGGAGCAGGCACGTTCCCTGGGCACAGAGCTTGGCCAGAGCTGCAAGGTCTCATTTCAGGGGATCAGATAACAGTTCTGGGGATAGTGGGGGGCCCAAAACTAACACCTAACAGCTCAGCAAAGCAAAGCTAACAGTCAGGGTAGTGTCTGACTTGATCCTGCCTTATCCAGACTGGAGAAGAGAACTGGCCTGAAGGACAGCTGATTTCACAAAACAGATCTCATTTCTTCTCCCTGGCAAAGCTTCTCTTCTTTCTGAAGCTCAAAATGACTGGAGGAAACTGATTATTCCAGTGACTCTTTTCAGACCATTGGCCAAGACTCTGCTGAATGTGTTATGACCAGGGTTAATACACATTATTGTTCTGTCAGCAGTACAAAGAGTAGTTTGTGATCTTTGCAATTGTAACACAGTAAATCCATCTGTTCATGTAAGTGTTTATTTGCTATTCACTTGCTGATACCTAGGCAGCATGCAGCAAGCTTCTGAGCAATCATACATCTCCAACACGTGACCGCATAGTATCAGCGGAAACCAAATACCCTGCAAACACTTCTGCTGAGAGCATACAGACCGGGGACGCTGGTAACTGCCTGCTCCATTTTAGTTTATCCTGTTTAAATGAGAAGTTTGGAAGAGGTGTCATTCAGCTGAATTGGACAAAACCACTCATAGACAAGAATGTGCAGATCCCACCTGGAAAGTTGTCCATACTCTTCTCATGCTGCTTTTCATACATGTTTCAAGTTTCAGACAATGAACCTCCCACATAAGTGGGTGAACTGGTATCTCTCTCTTTTTTTGATAGCTGAAATTACCATTCTTTCAGGGTCAGACACTCTAGGTCCAACCATTTCTTTTGCTTGCATTATCCATCTGCCACATTTTGGCTTGTTCAGGGAGATAAGGTGTATGATGTAGCCCTGAAAAGTGTCATTGCTTCTTAGAAGTGAAATAATAGTTGCTGTTTGCTGTGACCAGATATAGGATCTGATTATGAACTCAGAGCTGCATAAATCTTAATAGTGTAGAAGCTAATCGAGTGATGTCGCTGTAAAACTGCCATACTTGAGATCATATTCAGATTTGTCAGGTTGCTTTCTGCCCTGGATTTTCCAGGTGAACAGATACCAATAGACTTTTTAAAATATATATATATATATCTTTGTTTTCATTGAGCTTTGGTGTATTCACTTGGAAGTCATATTTCACAAGAGACCACAGTCCGGTTATTAACTTCATCAGCAGATACATTCACAAATCAGGAGCCATATGTACCAGTACTTGTAAATGATCAGAACTGAAGGAACAGTCAGGATCTAACAAGTTGTTCATTGTGCCATGTCTGCTCTAGGAAAATGAAGAGAGTACCTCACTGCACAGACATCTTTTTTTTCTATATTACATCAATGTGCTAAACATTTTTTCCAGAAGAGGGCGCAGAATTTACCTCCAGCAATACTAAAGAACTACGGGACTGCCGCCCTGTTACTTGTGAATGCCCAAACCTTTTCAGACTATTTCTATCTCCATTTGTAAATATGGGATTCAACATTAATCATAGTAAAAAAATCCCATCCCGTGACACTTAAAATATAGATGACTAGATACGAATCTGTCCGTCTTAGTTCCTTTTACAGTCAGTAAAACAGAACAGGCAATTCAGGGACACAGTTCAGCCCATTTCACCCTACATTTGATCAGCTGAGTAGCTCTCCAGATTCCTTTGACTATATTGCCTGGAGCTCCGATGACTAGCCCAGATGTGGACACCTGCACTTTGGACATCTAAGTTAGAGAGACTCCCACCTCTTGCATTTGCCAGGTAACGCTCTACAGTGGCAGTGTGGGACAGGTTTACCCGTACTGTGCTTATTGGCAAACACCAGCTGTCATATTACATCATATTAATTGCAAATTTAAGTGAACTTCTGGAAAGTTCTCAGTACTTCATTTGTGGGGCTGTTGTCAATGTTGCAACAGAGACCAGGATGAAGGGTCCCTTGCAGAGTCGCTAAAGAAGTCATGATGAAAATGGCTGGCAAGGGAAGGGAGAGGAAGAGGAGTGTCACTGTGGTTAGACCACACTGTTACTTATGCCAGCTGACACGCAGATCAATAGCTCTGTTTATTCACGTGTCATCAATCCCTGTTGCCATTTCACATGGCCTTTGTCAGTGCTCTTTAAACTTCACAGACCAGCAGATCTTGAGGAAGGATTGAAAGCTTGAAGTAAGCCCTTCCTGCTAAGCCTTCCTTATAACTGTTCACATGAAAACGAACAAGTGTGGACCATTATTCAAAATAATGACTCATTTCAGAGACGTACATGCTGTGTAGATTGTATCACCTCCACTGGATATGATACAATCTTCAAACACAGTCCTTCTGTGATTTATGTATTCACAAAAAGTTGCTTTCAGCTCGAAGATGTAACCCTGCCCCTTAAGCATATATACAGCAGTCATCACACAAAACCACTTCTGTTAAGGTGTCTCTGCATACTCTGGTGCAAAGCCAGTGTTGCATTTCTAGCCGTGGTCCAGCCAAATGGGGAGTTACACAGTGTGCCCTCCTGTTGTCTCAGCCTACAAAGGCGGGGAAAATTTTGCATTTCTCTAGGGTTTCCCATCTGAAGATTGCTTCCCAGCCACAAACACATTTTAACCTCACCCTTGCTCCCAGAAAACAGGGATAGCTAATAATTCTATAGCAGTATTCTCTTAGTTTAAGAAGCAACAAAGGCAAGTCTAAGAAATTCATGAGCATGCTAATATATAAGGCAAGGTCAACCCTCACTATCACAAGTTAGAGATCCTTCCTGAAATGGCTGTCAGAAAAGGGTTTGGGAGCCAGAGAAACCGTGTTCACAGCTGCTTCACACCTACATTAAAATACTCTTGATATTAACATAATAACAAAGCAAATCCCTCACTGACTTGCATCTTACAGTGTTGATCCTTCACTGCTTCCAAAATAATAATAAAACCCACCAGGATCGGGCTCATAATGAAGAAAGATCCACTGGCAGTTAGGTTAGGATGTGAACTATTTAATGAGTTGGTCGTGAGCAGACATCATTCAAATAAGACTGTAAATCACCGGATGCACAGTGCAGAAATAATTGTGCAAACCAACAGCTGGCTGTTCTGAAGGAAGACACTAGGCAGAGCAGGACTACAGCAAATTTACATGAGCTGGCAACTTCATCCTTTTGATAGAAAATCTGGCAAGCTCTACTGATGGGTACAAATTGCTCCAAAATTACACACACAAGAGAGGGTGATTATACAGAGCCACCGTCAAAGCTCTGGCTACTCCCAAGCTTACAAATACATTGGGACAGTAAAGGTAAAGTCACTGAAGGTGATGGGACTCTGAAGTGAAAAATACTGCATTGTAACACTACAGAGCATGCCCACAGAAATGCTGAACGCTATCCTTATTATCTATATCAGTATCAGGAAAGGCTTGAGATAGCTTATCTAGCCAGGCGTGACTTCTGCTGTAAAAGAAAAAAGTGAAATTGGCATCAAATGCTAGAAAGCAACAGGGGAAGAACCTCAGAAACACCTCTCCATTCAAGGCTACTGCAGCCCTATTGAAAACAAATGGAGATTACTCAAGTACCTTACTTCCCCATTACAAAAATCCCAGCTGTTGCAAAAACCAACCAAGCCAGAATGTCATGCCTCGTCATAACCCGCTGCTTGAGTGGAGCTGATGCAAGATAGCGACCCATGATTCACAAATGGCTCATTTGGGAAATATTCTCTAACGGATTAAACACAGTAAAGCAAGTTCTTACTAGCAAGAACACAGATAGTGTAGAAGAAGCTGGTGGTGAGAGGTGGGGTATGAAAAGCAACATCCTAATGAAATTGATGTTCTGATGGGCATTTTTAGGCCAGGGGCTTTTAAGGCAAAACTACAAAACAAGTACCTCTCTGTTTTGCAAGTAAATCTAGATAATTCCTGATAAGTCTAATGAGTTGCTGTACTTATTACACGCCCATCCCACTTCTAGTAATGAAAAATCCTAGGGATATACAGGTGGCAGGTGATAGTATGCAGAAGAAATTATGTGAATAAAGAGAAGCCCTGTGATCAGACATGATTTGTGCTCCCTAATTGTAGATTTCTGTAAGTAGAGGGAAGAGAACATTTTTATCTGCAAAGAATGGTGGGGTGGGTTACTCTAGTTTTCTCTATTTATCCTAAATCTTTCTTACTCTCTTGCTATTTTATGAAGTGGCTTCATCAGTTTGTAGTGGTAATGCTTACTTACTGAGCTGTATAGACATTTAATTTTGTTAAGAAAAGATGAAAAAGTGGTTGGTGGGGTTGTTGGCTAATAATTTTTCTATGTCTAGGAAATAGCAGTTTTGATGAAAGTCTGATCTCTTTCCTACTCTTAGACATAATATAAGGTAGGGATATAAAAAAGTCTTTGTATCACATTCCTTCAATACATACAAATAATATATATATGTTTGAGTGTACTCAGTTGCTTTGTTCTAAGATGTGAGAGATTTTCTTTGTAAAAGATCAGTGATTGGTATTTCAGTCCATTTCACAATCTGCAGAGCAAATTCTGCTCTCAGGGATGCGCATCCTAGTCTAATGGCTTTATTTTAGTTACTCATGTATATTAATATATTCAATGATGCATGTGCCACATGAAGGACTAGGGATAATTTCTCAGCATGATGGGTACATGGCATGAATCATTCCCTTAAGCGCAGCTACAGGCTTTGATGTACTCAAGGGAGGGCTTCCTCTGTTGAGTTTAAAGTTCAGAAGTTCAAAGGCACTTCTCATTAGAAATTAACCACAACACTTTAAAAACGAGAAGGGAACGACCTGCTCCATGCCTGAAAAACTTGGCAGGGGCCCTCCTCACAAGCCAACAGAAACTGGCATGTGAGAAGTGTCTCACAGAAGAGGGGTTGAATTCAGGGGCAGCATAAACAGGAGAGTGACCTCTTACAGTCCTGCCTTGGAAAACATGTTCCCTTGGCTTCTCCAAGCCTTGTTTGGAGAGCAGGGTTTGCAACACGAGCTGTAATGGGCTTTATTTTCAGCTGTTCATACTGCACTGACTACGTGGTAGATATCTAGCTGAATATCCAGGCAGATGCCCACCCTTGGGGCATCCTACCAGCCCAGAGAGTTCAAGCAAATGTTTAAGTTTCTGTCTTTCTGGTGTGGTGTAGAAACCCCATAGCTGACAGATGGAGGTAGCAGGTTAATCACAGTAATGCAGCTGGGCAAAGAGCCTGTCAGCCACTAGGCATGCGTCCAAGGGTGCTGCCGGTCCCTGCCAAAGGCTGAGAAACACACCAGCACCTGTGAGGTTCGCCGGGCAACTGGGCAGTTTCTGCTTGCACGAGATGCTTGCCCACTGGAGCTGCTAATGGAGACATGAGGGGGTTGGGGGGGGGGGCGCTCAAAA
>JANZLQ010000008.1:6295680-6354123 GCA_026212715.1 Elanus axillaris | reverse complement strand
CACACACACGGGAGTTAACGTTCAGAGGAGGAGGAGGAGGAGGAGGAGGAGGAGGAGGAGCGGCCGCAGCCCCACCAGCCGGAGCAGCCGCCTGAGGTGAGCGGAGGGTCCCCCCGGTTCGCCCGCCCGCCGCGAGGCCGGGCAGCCGTTGGGGCGCCGGAGGCTGAGGGGAGGGTGGGGGGAGGGCGCGGCGGGGCCTCTCCTCAGGGGAAGGCGGGAAGGAGCGGGAAGGGAGGCCGGGAGGTTTTGGCTGGGAGATGGAGCCCGGCTTAGGGCCTTCCGCAGGCCCGGCCCTGCTCGGCCGGCTGCCGCGGCACACCGCCGAGCCGCCTGCTCGCCCGGCCCGGGCCTGGCTTGCAGGCACAGCCCGGGTGGAAAGGCCGCCTTTCCCGGTGGGAAGGGGACCGAGAGGGCCCCGCGGGGGGATGATAGCCCTAACTTCTGCGTGGGCACAGCCCCGTAGTCCCAAGGATGGAGTCAGTCTGAGAGAACGAAGGGGGGAAAAAGCGATCGAAAAGGGCTCTCTCAGCCCGTACGTGCTCTTTCTGCCTCCAGTGAGGTACCTGGGTGGCTTGTGACCTCTCCTCAGTCAGCTTCATGATGCACCACTGCGAGGTCACATTCAGTGAAAGCAGCATGAAACTCTGTATGGATATTCCTGACTAAACACACCAGGCCGAGGAGAATAAGTGCACACAGGGGGTTGGTTTAACTTTTTGGCCTTTAAATTACACCCATGCATCTGTGAGGTAAAGGCCCTTATTGCATGGGTGCTTTTTCAGGCTCCTTTTGCTTGATGTACAGGTTGGTAGTTTACAAAATTCATGTGCTTTCTATGTAAAGAAGTTTCTCCTATATCAAACAGATAAGCATGTGTTAGGCTTAGATCTTTGGGAGACAGATTTCATTATGTGAAACTTAACAGTTCCTCTGACTAGGAAAAATATTCAAATATAAGTTTTCAAGGTGTTTTAAGGAATTCAAGGCATGAACATTTTGGACAGGAGTTGGTCTTTGAGCGTTTTTTAAAAATCTAAGCCCTTACAAATAAAAGTGTATTTATACACTGTAAATGGAAGTAAGTCTGCAGTATATTAGACATAGCTTTAAAGGAGATTAGTGGTATATTTTTTTACTACTTAAGGAGTCAGAGCAGTGCAAAGTTCAGTGGTAAACCAGGCAGATCTATATTTAATATATATCAAAAATGTTAAAATACATTTCTTTGAAGGCAGCAGTTGCTGGAGGCCCTGTTTGTGGAAAATGAGGTGGCAAAAATGTCATCCTTGCAGGAGACGACTGCAGTGTTACAAACACCACCCTGTATCTTTCTAAATTAAAAAAATGTGGCGAGTGATGGAAGAATCTGGGGCAAGATGTAGTATCGCTGTAAAGTGTGGCTGGTAAGTTTAAGGTTAAAGATCCAGAAAGCAAATTGTAGTGCCAAGTATTTTGGAAGATTGCCTTGCAGGGTGGCTCGACTGTCCTGTGTTCATGTTTTTAATTTCTCTGTTGAAGCTTCCAACACATTGAAATTAATTTTGTAGATCATTGAAACCTTGTGCTGGGCCTAGATATGTTCTTTGAAAGGTTGATTTTCAACCTTTACAGAAGTGGGGAAGACAGAAGGGTGGAACTTTTCCATATGTGGATAAAGTAAGAGAGAAGTTGTGGTTCTCTGCGGGTGCAAAAAGAAAGAAATTTCCTCCAGCTTTCCCTTTGTGCGGGAGTAGATGTAGCTGTGAAGAATGGGAGAGGCTGGTAAGAGTTGGACCCTGGGTTGCTGAAGTGAGTGATCTGAGACTGATCTGGGTCTCTCTGACACTGCCTGGGGTAGGGGTTTGGTAGCTGAGGGCTGGAGGAAATGCTTGGGTCTGTGCTGTGAAGCAGAGGTGTGTCCCATGGTCATGATTTTGGGGTGCACGCTGAGTGTGCTGACTGCAGGAAGACACCTCTGCTGTGGCTGTTCAGTACCACCAGACCTCTATTTCTCCCTGTCAGAGGTCCATCTTTTTGGAGTGTGAGTCTGCTATGCGCCTGGGTTTCCTTTAGGAGGAATGGGGATGCGCAGCCTGCTTACCTCCTGATGCCGAGTCAGAATGTAGCCAGCGTGCATATGGAGAACAGAGCTCATTGGGGGTACCACAGAGTAGCTGTCCCAGGGGTTGCCCTGACCATAGGTTGGATGTATATTCTGGGGTGCATCGAACACAGTATAGCCATCCGGTCAGGAGAGGTGATTATCCTGCTGTATTCAGCGTTGGTGCGGCCTCACGGGGAGTACTGTGTGCAGTTCTGGGCCCCACAATTTAAGAAGGATGTTGAGGTACTCGAATGCGTCCAGAGAAGGGCAATAAAGCTGGTGAAAGGGCTGGAAGGAATGATCTGTGAGGAGCGGCTGAGGACTTTGTTCTTGTCTAGTTTGGAGAACAGGAGGCTGAGGGCTGACCTCATTGCTCTCTACAGCAGGCTGAGGGCTGACCTCATTGCTCTCTACAGCAGGCTGAGGGGTGACCTCGTTGCTCTCTGCAGCTTCGTGAGAAGGGGACACGGAGAGGGTGGTGCTGAGCTCTTCTCCCTGGTACCCAGTGACAGGACACATGGGAACGGTTCCCAGCTGCTCCAGGGGAGGTTTAGACTGGACATGAGGAAGCATTTCTTTACCGAGAGGGTGGTCAAACACTGGAACAGACTCCTAGAGAGGTGGTCAATGCCCCAAGCCCGTCAGTGTTTAAGAGGCATTTGGACAATGCCCTTAATAACATGCTTTAACTTTTGGTCAGCCCTGAATTGGTCAGGCAGTTGGACTGGATGATCGTCGTAGGTCCCTTCCAACTGGAATAGTCTGTTCTAAATACTTACGAATAATTCCCCCCAAAATGCCATTTTTATACCCAAGAGCCAATGAGACTTGCCACAGAAAATGAACCACAAGGGTTGGTTTTCTTACAAAAAGGTGTGAGCACCTTTCTGTCCCAGTCCGAGGGAATAAGTCCACACTCATTCAAATGACGCAGCACAAAACTGTGTTAATGCAATGATCTGATCAATTTATGTACAGAAAAGAGCAAGAATCAGTCCCACAGTGGTCTGAGGAACTTCAAAAAAATTCCCAAGTCATAGCTTGTCCCAAAACACAGGAACAAGAAACAAAGCAAAGTCCAAGTCTTTCACTCTACAAGTTAAAAATAGCTAAGAAAGCCAAGTAAGCAAAGCCAAAGCCAGACCTATGGTGGCAGAAAGACCAAGGTTGAAGGGAGGTATAGGCACGTCTTCATATGGATACTAAGTTCCTTCCACAGCAACAGGGAGAAAAGGGACCAATGTTTTCTGGTAAGCTGGAAGCTAGAAGATGTGTGAGTTAAGCTCATGACAGAGGGACTTGCACTTGCACAAGAGAGAGAAGCTGAAAATGTAACAAGGGGAGAAACACAACCTCACAGATGAATGTTTTCCAGCGTCTAGTCCCTGCAGATCCCATCCAACGCACAGAAAATGCCACAGGGGAAGAGTATCTCTTACAACTTCCCTTGCTCTTCAACCTGAAGTGAATACTCAGCCACGCACGATGTCATTTGGGGTTTACACCACCACATATGAGATCAGAAGCTCAATGTCTTGATTTGACTTTAGATGAGAAAGATCGCAACAACCAGACTAGCAACATAAATATCCTCAGAAGCAGCAGTGTCAGGAGTAGAAAAGAGGAGCTATTCCCTGGGAAGGGGTGCTTATGCTTGTCAGGAAGCTCCTCTTCTTCTTCTTTCTTGGGGCTCAGACTCAGACCTAGAAGTCCCCAGGCTGTGCTCCTATCCTTCAACACTTGCTTCAGCCTTCTGGTTATAGTGTGGCAGCACACTGAAAAATTCGGATGAGCCCTGGTCAGAATTTGCCCGGACACCAGTCCTGGGAGTCAACAAGCTTTACACTGACCAAAGTGGCATTATCAACAAAAGAACAGGTGAGCTCTGCACGTCAAGAAAACACAATGACCTAGACTTGGACTCAAGTCTCCTACCTCAGACTGGATTAGATCCCAGCTGCTTGGATTGACCTAGCTTTCCACCACCAAGAGAAATCCAGTCTACAAGACCTCAAAGCGCTATGAATTTTTTTTCCTTTCTGCTGCCATGCCCTACAATAAATAGATCATAACGTCATGTAGGTGAGACTTGAATCTAGGTTCATGCCCCTATTCCTTGACTCAGAAGCGCTTCTGTGTCCCCAAGTGAGCTCTGGCTACAGCCTGACACCATAGCAGAGTATAGCTCACCCACATCCAGACCCTTCCTCTCTCTTTTCCCTCCAGAGGAGAGAACATCTTGGCACAGAGGTTGAACAGGAGCTGTAGCACATTCCATGTCAAATGCTGCTGTGCAAACAAGCTGACTGCCTGCTTACCCCTCTCCCTCTTCCCTGCCAGCGTGTCCGTGTGTCACCTGCAAGTCAGAGGGTACCAAGGAGGCAGAGAGTGGGCAGAGAACCACCGGGTCAGTAAACACAGCTGCGGACCCCATTTTATCCTGCTGGGGCATTAACAGATCAACAAACAGCCTGTTCCCATTGAGCTCTGACACACATCCAAGGGTACACCTAAGTCTAGCTGTTTCGTGTTGGTTTTTTTTTTTACGTCTGTAAGGTGATTACATCCGGGTTTGTGTCCACACAGCAAAACCAAAGAGAATTCGATGGAAGAACAATGATGTAAATGTGGCTTCTTATCCTCCAGTGATTGCCCGCCTGGCAAAAAGGTTTAGAAAATGTAACAATAGTTTTGAAATAAACAGGAGGAAAGTAAAGACCGGCAGTGTACTTTCCACATCAATGGCAAATACACTACTGATGTGGAAAGTAAACAGCTTCGAACAAGAGGAGAAGCCGCAGCAGATAACTTTACCCCTGCGAGCTGCAGGCTGGAATGCCAGTGCATTAAGACTGAGGTAGAAAATCCCAAGTTCATCACCTCACATTGCAAAACCAGCTATGAAAAGCTGTTATCATCTGTGGCCGGATAGTAACTGGAGGCCAGCTGAAGCTCTAGAGGATTAAAAAACACTTGCTACGTATTTCCAAAGCTCACCTCCGTGTATGACTGTGGTCGGCACACCTGTATTCTACCAGCACTGCTCAAAACTACCCCCGCTGGCAAGGCTATTTTTTGTGGGTGCTGTGTGTGGGGGGGATGCCCACCTGCAGAAAGGGATGCAAACCTGAAACCACCGACAAAAGGCCAAGGAAGCATCTGCCAAGTCGTTGCCCCCCTCTCCCCTGCCCCACCACACTCACCTACAGGAGAAGGAGAAGCTAAACCCTAATTACAGCTCGCGACGCAATCCCTTTCTTTTCGGGTCTGGTTTTTGTTTGTTTGGGTTTTTTTTTTTTACAGCCCCCTCAGCCCCCCTCCACGGGGAGAGCGCCCCGCTCCCCCGCCGTGCCGGGGGCCGCCCCGAGGGCAGCCCTTCCCTTCTTCCCTTCTTCCCTTCTTCCCTTCTTCCCTTCTCCCCTTCTCCCCTTCTTCCCTTCTTCCCTTCTTCCCTTCCCTCACCTTCCCGCCAAAGGCGCCGGGCCAGGCCAGGCCGGGCCGGGCCGGGCCGGGCGGGGCGGCGGCGCCCCCGGGGGCGCCGGGCGCTCCCTCGGCTGATTGGGCTGCGCGGGCCGCGGCCGCCGCCACAGCCGTCCTCACAGCCGTCCCCACAGCCGCCGCCACAGCCGTTCCCACAGCCGTCCTCACAGCCGTCCCCACAGCCGTCCCCACAACAGTCGCCACAGCCGCCGCCACAGCCGTCCTCACAGCCGTCCCCACAGCCGCCGCCACAGCCGACCCCACAACAGTCGCCACAGCCGTCCCCACAGCCGTCCCCACAGCCGCCGCCACAGCCGTCCTCACAGCCGTCCCCACAGCCGCCGCCACAGCCGTCCCCACAACAGTCGCCACAGCCGTCCCCACAACAGTCGTCACAGCCGTCCTCACAGCCGTCCCCACAACAGTCGCCACAGCCGCAGCCACAGCCGTCCCCACAACAGTCGCCACAGCCGTCCCCACAGCCGCCCCCACAGCCGCCCCCACAGCCGTCGCCACAGCCGTCCCCACAACAGTCGCCACAGCCGCCGCCACAGCCGTCGCCACAGCCGTCGCCACAGCCGTCCCCACAGCCGCCGCCACAGCCGTCCCCACAACAGCCGCCGCCAGAGGCGTCCCCACAGCCGCCGCCAGAGGCGTCCCGCTCCGCCCGCCGCGGCTCCGCGCCGCCCGGCCGGCCGCCTGCCTGCGTACCTGCTGCCGGGCTGATGGCGAGCACGTCGGCGGAGATCATCGCCTTCCTGCTGACCATCTCGGGCTGGGTGCTGGTCTCCTCCACGCTGCCCACCGACTACTGGAAGGTCTCCACCATCGACGGCACGGTCATCACCACCGCCACCTTCTGGGCCAACCTCTGGAAGACCTGCGTGACCGACTCCACCGGCGTCTCCAACTGCAAGGACTTCCCATCCATGCTGGCGCTGGACGGTCAGGCTCCCGCCGACACCCATCCCCATTCCCCTCCCTACCCCGGGCCGGTCCCCGGGGCTCCGGGGGCTCCTCCCGGCGGGGCTGGCGGGCGATGCGGCGGGGTCCCGGGGCCCGGGGAGGGGGGACGGGACCGCGGGGACCCCGCTCCCACGGGGGCTGGTGGGGGAGGAGGTGGCAGCGCGCTGCTTGCGCACACGCCTGGAAGTGGTTGGGTCTGGGGTTTTTACCCCCTGAAATCCGCTGACTGAGATTATATTCGGGGCCCAAGTCTCCGGTTTGGTCTCTCTGATTGTCGCTACCTGCCTCCCCCCCCCCCCATCGGAAGACTCCGTCCGTGTGGGTTTGACACAAGAAGAATGCAGGCAAATTTCTCTTGCCGATTTATTTTCCGGCTGTCGGGACATTCCTCTTTTTTGTGGTTTTGCCAGCCGTGCAACGGTCGGTGGAAAAGAACAAGCCTTGGCGTCATTTTGTTTTAATTAAGGTGCCTCTGCTCTTTTGTTTTGCTAAGCGGTTATTAACTGGGATGTAATTGCTTCATTGATAAATGACAGTGTAAAAGCTTGGGGCAGTGAGGGATGCAAAGGTATGTAAAGCCATGCATAGCTCGGCTTAGTTTTAGGGCAGTGTTATTTTAAAGCAAAGCTGGGAGTTCTGCTGTAGTGCCTAAAACCAAAGACTGAGTGGGTGCTGCCTTTCTTCCCTGGTTAAGGGGAAACATTTTTGCCCTTTAAGGAAGCCCTACTGGGAAACTGGGTGACTGCAGGGAATCTTTACGACGCAACTTTTAGTTGATAAATCTGCACTGATTATGGCTGGTAGAAAGAGTGGAAGTGTGCACGGCATCGGTTTATAGCCTCAGGAGTGACTGTAAATGAAAGGGAGAAAAGTTTTTTAAAATTACGGCACCTTTTCCACGTTTTTATAGTTGTCAACAAACACAATATACAATGTCCTAGTGGCTTTGCCTACTGTTCACGGTCAGGCCAGACACTCCCTTTGCACTAGAGTCCGAGAGTGGATTTTTGTGTGAAAGGTTTGTTCAAAAGGAAAAGAAAGTCTGTTAATCAAATCACTAACAGAGATTGATATTATCATAACAGGGATTAACATTATCATGAAGCTAATTAATGCCACTATCTGGAAACCTTCAACCTCTGTATGTAGGAAGGGCTAAAAGAGGTCAAGATACTAGAAAGGGGTAACGCAGGCAACCCTTAAGCATCACTATTGCAGGATGCTTCCCTCGGATGGAGAAGTGCCGTTCCCCAGACATTCTTTTGACCCAGCCCCGTGGTGGCAGTGGGGTTTGCTGGTTCCTCCAAAGGGGTGGGAGAGCTGGCTGGTCTCCCTTGGCGTCAGTCATCCTATGGCCAAGCGCAGCAGCTGAGAATGTGGTTTCCAGGCTTGGGCAAGGAGCTGTGCTCTGTGTGCAGGCAGGCACAGCGTGATTGCCAGTGTGTAACCTTTCACATCTACCAAATCTATTGTTTAGCTGTTCTTTTAGTTCTGTGTTAATCTGTTTTCGGAGTGAGAAAAGCGTAGTTACAGACGAAGAGTGCAGAATTTGGAACATGTAAAATTCCTAAAAGAAAAAGAAACTTGACAGCAAGGTCCTTACCGCCCATTCCTCCAAACTTTTCCACATTGAAACCTTGTGTGTTGGCTAAACACGTTCCACTTGCCCAAGGAATGAGTTTCTGAGGCACCTTCTGCACAGTGTAACAGCCATCAGAGCACTAACTCATTTTGGACAGAAGTGAATCCGGAATGCACGTCTGGAAGGGCCTTATCCCATCCTCCTGGCCAGACTGTTTATCGGTAGTGGAAGGTTCTTGGCTTCAGTGTTTCTCAATAACGTCTCTGAATGCTCTGGGGCCAGATCCTGGTACCCAGGCATAATGCAAATGAAAGGAGAGAGAGTAACGTAACCCCCACAGCACAGGCCAGGCAAGCTGGGACGTGGCGGAGGGGCAGCCACCACAGTCAGAGGTGCTTTCAGTAGCTAGCCTAGCCCAGACTCCCCTCCTTGCAGTTACGGAACCCATTAGCAACTGACAGTGGCTGCGTACGTCCCCTTTTCACCCTAACCCTTCCCCGGCGCAGGAGCATACTTTGGAGTTGCAGTGCGTCACGCATAGCTTAGAAGGATTTGTATGTCGGCAAGAAACCAAATCTGCCTCAGCCCTCAGGTAGCCTCTCCATTCCGTCCTCTTCCTCTTTGCACAGACTTACAAGGTTAAGCTGGATACCATTCCCTCTGATCGGGAATGTGGGAACTTCCTCGCTCCATCCTTGGGTGGAAGACTCAGAAGACAGAAAAAGGGGCGTTTGTGGCTTCCTGTTTTCCCTGAAGTGTTTGTGAGCAGAAACAGTAACCCTGTAGAGATACAGGTAGTGATAACATGTTGCTGTCCTCAAAATGGTAGGGCAGGACTGGGAAATTGCTAGAAAATTTTTTGTCATCCCAGGGAAAGGTGGCTCTGCTCTACTCTTCCCTCACAGAGCTGGAGAGGATTTTCCTCGCGGAGCAGTTCCTCTTCTATGTAAATGTTTCTTTGTCAAATTGGAAATGTCTGAGTTTTGCTGGACTTCGTGTCTGGAGAGACTGCACAGGCATGCCAGAGTATCAGAGGCAAAACGAGGGGGTAAGAAATGGGGGTAGCATCATGCCTGTTGCGGGTGCTCTCCTGTGGGGTGCGGGAGAAGTCCTTTCTTCTTCAGAAGCAGTCTCATTGTTTGGGTCAGGAGTGATCCAGAGATGGTTCCCCGTTACCCGTGGTTTGGTTTGCATCAGGGAGTGGTCTTGGACTGTGCTCCCCAGATGGCTGTCGGGTGGCATGGCAGCGGGGCTGCCCTGGCGGCTTTCAGGCCATCGCTCCACATGAGCGGCCACCAGAGAAAATTGTATGGGATGCCCTTCCACCTTTATGCATTTCTGTACAAGAAATTGATTTGGCCAGCCCTCGTTAAGGGCTCAGCCTCCCACATTCTGTATGCAAGCAAAAATATTCTTGCGGTCTGTGGGACTTGCAATCATTTTGGGTTTACGTTTGTGCGCTACTGGTTGTAGGTGGAAACTTGGTGATGAAACTCTCTCCCCAAAAGAGGATGTATCAGTTTCTGTTTCCACCAGTGGATCCGATGACTTTTTGCAAGAACAGAGCTGAAGAAAAATTTACTGATGAGCTGAAAGAGGGTATTAGAGCTTAGAAAAACATACAAAAGCGATGGGTGTGTACTTTTAGAAAGAATCCGCATTGTATCTGTAAGGCAACCTCTTATACTTCACGTGATGCAGACTGCAAGATGCCACTGGAGGCATTTATTGTGAAAGTGACAGTCCCCAGAACTTTGCATATATATATTTTTTTATGAGTGTCATATGATATGAATGAATGAATTCCTCCTAAGTCTTGGTGAGCATCAGGGGCAAGCGTGAGAGCAGTGAGGCAAGAAAGATGAAGATCTAACAAGATTAATTCGAATGCAAGACAAAACACATTTGTTTTAAAAAAAACCCAACCACCTTGAAATAGGTTTCTCTTGGAATGCTGCTAAACATGACTTTATGAGTAATGCATGTTTGTCTGCTTCTCTGTTTAAAACATGCGGCTTTTTGTTGCTTGGGAGCTTCATTTGGGTGGTTAATGTGTACATGACAAGCTTCCTACAGGAGTTGGTGCAAATACAGTAAACATTTGGAAAGGGGATGGTCTTTGGTCTTGAGTGGAGGAGTGTGAAGAAGTAGGCAGTTCCCCTTTACACTTCTCTGCATGATAAGCCTCAGTAAGCAATATAATGTTCTTGCTTTCTGGGCAGCAAAGAAAAAGTTTAGTTACTCTTACACTCACATGGTATACATAGTTTTAACCTAGGGTCCAAGCAGCAGGAGGCTGGATTTGGTGAAAAGGTTGATTTCACCCTTTCATGCTTCCTAATGCTGCAGTCTGCCTAGTGGGACTAACAGAGTCTTCTGCTCTTCCACGTTACAGGTGTAGATTATGATTTTTTTGTCCTACATTTTGTTTTAAAAATGTGTGCCAGTTGGATGATTGCTGTGGTGAACTGAAACAAGTCCCGCTGTGGCTGGCCTGCCCAATTCAGTGAAATATTTAGTGAGGAAGGTTATTCATTCAGCAGAACTGAGCAGTCCTCCCCCTCATGCTGTTTATAATTGAAAATGATTTCTGGGTGAGAGAGTTAATTATTTCCTGCTGTCTCGCTACCCTCTACCTATTCTAAAACTGTGCATTGACCTTCAGGAATAGCTGAATTTCAGCCCTGTGGTTCCTAGCATATGCCGGTTATTTTGGTTTGGGGTGAATATTTACTGTTTCTCTTACGAGGTTCAGACATAAATAAAAGTTTAGAGGACCTCCAGGTAAATATGTTCATGGTTCAGCACTTTAATGTGTCAATTAGCTACTAACAGTGTCAATAAATTGGACCTGTCAAAAATAATAGCTTCCTTGCCAGTCTTCATCTCCCGCTTTACCTGTGTGCTACAAGAAATACATTACACACAACCAAAAGCAGTAAAAGCCAACTTTTCCATGCCTATAGCAAAAATTAACAAAGCAGGACTGCTTTCTTCAGACTTGGGTCTTGCACAAATAGACTCTCTTATATTCCAACATGTGAGTTGTACGACCGTTATTTCAGTGACTATTGTATTTCTTTAGCAGATGGGCTACAGAAGCATGTTGCAAATGAAAGAAGGCTGTATGCATGCCAACAGATGTAGATAAACGCCAGCAGGTTGCATTCACAGACCTGTGGCACAGCACCTAAGTTTGGTAGGACTGATAAAACGGGGTGTTACGTGCTACAAATTGCTTCTTGTGTGCTGCTTGTTGCACAAAGCTGTGAATCAATGAGCTTTTTAAAAACATTGTTCAAACGCAGAGCAGTCATCCTGGAGCTGGTACACCTCCATCAGCGGCTAAAGCGGGTGGCAGCAGGGAGAGTGGAAGGCAGCCAAGTGTCAGTGGTAGCCATCTGCAGCTCAGGAACCTGCCAGCCAGACACAGATTTCTCCTTAATGAACGTAACCAGTCTCTTTTTGAATCTCTGTAAACCTTTAACACCCACATAACCTGTGGAAAGGCATTCCACAACTTCGTTACATGAACAAGCACGCTTTTTGTTTTGAATCTCCTGCCTTCTGTTTTCATTAGATGTCCTCTAGTTCCTGTTTTAATATAATAATTTCCTATACATTAAAGACTTCTATGCAGGGTTTTTTTGTTGTTTATTTGCAATTACATAAAATTTGGTGTAATAGCCAATGAAATATGGTTTAGCTCTCAACGCTTCCACCCGCTGGACATCTAAGTGGAAAGAATGAATACCCTAATAGTGGAAGTGCATTTTGATTTTAAATGAGATTTAACAACAGGTTATGAAGAAAAATGTCTTGTGATGGTTATTCAGCTGTGTAAGATGGCAGTGTTCCACCCGGTTATCACAGTCTCAGTTACAAGATATTCTTGGAAGGGAGAAGAGGCCAGGCAACCTGTTGTCCTGCTGAAAGGCCCTGCCCCTGGGAGGTCCATCTGGGAGCAGCTTCAGCCAGCACAGCAAAATTGTGTGTGGCTAAAAGCCAGATGCAAGCCGTTTGTCCAGGCTTAAGTATGGCAGTGATTTGTTTTATTTCAAAGGGCTACTGCTGTCTGTCAAGCTGAGCACACGTTTGACTTCCTTGCAGAATGAGGGCCTTCTTGGCAGATCCAGATCAAATCAGTGGCATGTCCAGGCAGGGCCAGCACCCCAGCCAGGGTCAGTGCTGCCAACCTGCTGCCAGTTATAGTGCATCTGTGACACACATGCACAACAAGACTGACATGTAAGACGTGCTTTGCGTGCACAGAGTGGCTCTGCAACCTGTGACAGCTGCTGTGCAGACCACGTGGAGTTGCTCTTCAGAACCTCGAGGGTGCAACCTCTTGCAGATACTGTACCAAATGCCACAGGATTATTTTTTGCAGCCCTGAATGCCATAATATGTTTCTTGTGAGCTGGCCTCAGGTGATGATGCCCTGTGAAGAGCATAAATCACCTAGAAGAATACAGTCAGTGGTAAGGTGACATTACTCCAGCCAAGGTCTGATTGGGTTTGCGATAGTGAATGCCTAATGCTGTGCAGACGGGGAGGAACTACAGCGAAACCCATTGTGGTCCCAGTTCTCACGTTAGTCTTACTCTTTCTCACCTCAGGTTACATCCAAGCCTGCAGAGGACTGATGATCTCCGCTGTCTGCCTGGGCTTCTTCGGTGCCATTTTTGGACTGGTTGGGATGAAGTGTACAAAAGTCGGAGGGTCCGATCAGACTAAAGCAAAAATAGCTTGTTTAGCGGGACTGATCTTCATACTCTCTGGTAAATATACCTTACTTCTCTTAAGTTTCCGTATTTGAAGTCATACCAGAACTGCTTCTTCTCCACAGAAGTCTGCGCACAATTCTCCATGACTTCATTGGTTTCAGGGTCAGGCCCAAAGCTCTTCTGCTGGCTCCACTGAATGGTTTGTCTTATGCTTTTCAGGGTTGTGCTCTATGACTAGTTGTTCCCTGTATGCAAACAGGATTACGTCTGAGTTCTTTGATCCTTCTTTTGTTGCACAAAAGTAAGTACTTTCCTATACCCGTAAATCTTTCAAAGAAGTAGACCTTAAGTTTCATACTGAGCACCAGAGCCCGTTTAGACAAAAAGCAGGTGCTTCTCCTGTTGGGCAGAGAAGGAGAGTGGGCTGCCGTTTTATTTAATCATATTTTCTAACTGGAGTAACTGTGTGCTGAAATTTAATGAACGAACACCTTCTTGTACAGTGATAGCTCTGTAATCTTTATGCCCAGGCTTATTGTGGCTCAGCAGCGTTCTGCCCTGCTTGCCGCAGAGCCAGTGGGGTTAATCAGGAGCGAAGCTTGCATTTATGTCAGAGATGTGGCAAAAGGATTGCACAAGACAGAGGCGCTCCTTAGGCACATCATTTGATAGGAAAGGAAGAAAATTATTTCCCTGAGCTTTTGATAGAAGGTGGTTTCCACAAAGGTGTCGAGCACTGCGCAATCTTGACTCCTCCTGAAGAGAGGTTTCTGCAGGCTCTGTGGACTTTTTTGCTGACAGATTTTCAAATCCAGATGACTGAAATTTGGATCATAAACCTTATCGTAACCTGCGATCTTATAAGCGCTAACACAAATGCTTTGACTATACTTGTAATTACATTTAAGGGAGTGTTTATAGAATTGCAGGGTCCACACCAGAAATAATGAGCATCCCTAAAGACTCCCTTTAAAGCTGTGCAAGTTCTCAGGACCTACAAAGGCAGCAGTTCATGAACTAGTGCTTGGATTTTGGATTCACATCTTAACTACCAAGTCTGAAAATGCTGTCTGGAAATTACAGCATCATAGACTTTCCTGTTTTGGCTTCTTACATAATGTAATGTTATCTTTAAAGGCAAGGATTTCAAAGTTTTCCAGGTGGTGATTCCGGGATAGGTCAAGCATTGGGTATATGTTTCCCTGAGACCCAAGCAAGAGCTCAGTAAGGAACCTTTCCATTTCACCTTGATAGAAAGAAAATGGTCTGAATAAATAACATTAACTGGATCCATGTTTGCAGTAGGGCTGACACTGCTTCTCCCTTCTTGAAAACAAGTTCCTCCGTAGTTCTGCAGTAGTTTCTGCTTGTTTGATACAATGAGGACAGGATTCAAAGGCCTCCAAAAGAAACAAGGATGTGAGGTGAAGAAAATGGAGCCTGGCTATATAGCCAGAAGTTAATTATTCATCAGGCTTACTGTTCTTAGTGAAAAATACTGTGGTTGTTGCCAGAAGTCCCTTTCATACACTGTATTCCTACACTCTCCTGCTGCAAAAGAGCAGGCAGACCTCACAATGGAGTTTTACTGTGAGGGAATGAGAAATCCAGTTTAAATATTGAAATAAAGGAAGTAAAACATCCTCTGCAGAAATTACCTTTTTCCTGAACAACCAGCATAGCTCAGCGGTGGGCACACATAATCACGACTGCAAAGATAAAGGCAGAGAGGAAAGCCAGAAGTTGTAATTTGAATTGTGCACAGTGTATGTAGCTCATGCAATGACCTTGCATCAGATTAAGCTAATGGTGGCATTCAACTCCTTTCTCTCTTAACCGATGTAAAATAGGTTGGAGTAATGTATTTTGTTGCGATCTGTGAACTCTTACTTCAATAGGCATTGCAGAAGCATTTCATACGGTTTGCTGGTATATTGTGGAATTTTGGCATTTGCTTTTCACTGGGAGAGGGTTTCAACCTTTCACCTTTTACTGCATATTTCTCTCCTGAAGTTATTTTGGTGGTGTCAAAGACACGCTTGAGATACTGTTAGAGGAAAACAAATGACACAAGATGTTTAGCATCATCTCAGCTGTTGGAATTTCCCTCCAGCCTTCTGCATTTGGAAGAGGCACCCTGACTATGTATGGGTGCAGGAGGAATCACAGACCTGCCTGAAGCTGTTGCCCAAGAGACTTCTGGTTTTAATTATGTACCTGAGGAATGACAGGCACCACAGGAACACTCTAAAACCTGCCTTATTTAGAAAGAAATCTTAGGCTGGACTTTATGTCCCAATGTGATAGTTTGCATTGCCAATTTAAAACAGCTCCAGAGGCGTTGCTTGACCCTACATAATAACACGGGCAGAATCTTGGGGACAGCACGGGACGCCTTGGTGCTTGCAGCCAAGATGGATTTCATTTTTCTTCAGATACCTCTAATAGGAGAAAATCTGTGCTTCTGTTTTGCTGTCAGCTTGCTAACGTTGCTCCCACAGCTTCTCTTAGGAAACTATTTTGTCACTTTACTACTTCTAATTAAAAAAAACAAACCCTCTTATAGTCTTTATCCTTTTTGTCCCTTGCCACAGTTTGAACTCTGTCATCATGATCGTTCTTACTGATGAATAGGGTTAATTTATGCAAATTATCTGACTTAACTTCCCGTTCTCTTTTATAGACAATTGTTGCCCTTTGGCTTTCTTGTCTCTGAATGGATTGATTGTGCACAGTTTGCACAGGCCCTCTTTCCACTGTCCTGCTGGTACATTTGAATCTATTTTTCACTTTCCAAGAATCGTAAGAATTAGATATTCAAAATATGTATTTCCCTTGGGTAGTTGTGCTGATTCTCTAAGTAGGTAGGTATGTCCTTTACATACACTGACATCCAGTCGGCTAATGAGGCTTCCACTGGTTTGCTTGGAAGTTTACTTCATGGTCCTAATGTATGTAACAACTAGAATATTTTTCTTCTATCTATACTGAAATTGTTTCTTTCTTTCTTTTACTGAATTCTGCTTCCCTGGATTACAGCAAAAAATCTGCTTTTAGCCTGCTTGGTCAGTGTAGTTGAATGTGGAATTCTCATAGTCCTCAGCGGTCACCACCTCTAAGCCTCTTCCTCAATGTCACGCTCCTCCCTGAGCTACCAGCAATCTCCAAATGATCTCTGATCAGACTGATTTCACTGATTGGAGACAGTGGAAACGCAGCCACAGACTTCGGAGAGCGGCTGCTTTGGTTCTTGCAACCAAGAATTATAACAAGAGTGTGTTTCCTGCAAAGATTTTAATGATAAAGCGGGAAGGGAAAAACAGCAAGTGCAGAAATTTCTTCTAAAAAAGCCTATCATCTTTTTTTCCCCTTTTTTTTTTTCTGGAGGTAACAATGTAGGTAAGGGGTTTTTAATATGGTAAGGTTTTTTTACACACTGCATTTTGATGGGAATTTAGGGTTGACTTCTTAAATGCTGAAAGATGGATTGGATAAAATCCAGGGAGCCATACACAGGTTGATATGCAATTGAAAATTTAAAGTTTTCCTCATAAGCACCAGTGTAAAACAGAAAGTTTTTTTATCTGTTTGAAGATGGGGAGGAAAGACCAATGAGGCCAGCTCTGCAACTTATTAACCTAGCAGCATGGCAGTCACCCCAGAAGGGTCCATATATGCAATCTGTTTATACAAGTTATAGTAACAAATGTTGCTTAAAAAGTAGAAACAATCACAAGAACAAAGGCTGGACCCCATGTCTTCTTTCCCAACTAGTAGGCAACAGTCTGGTTACCCTTTTCTACCCAGTTAAACCCAATGTAATCTTGATTTCTTTTCTATACAGCTGAAGAGCTTCAGGAGGGGAGATGGCAGTTGGTCGCCTTATCCCTCTCACATTAGCCTCTGGCCAACTATTTAATGTTGTTAGATGGAAATGTGGAAACAAGCTTGTGTTTCCCGCTTTCTAGGCAAATGGTGTTGGCAGGTAAGTTGTTACAGCAACAGCCTTCCTGGGTCTTGGTCCAGCTGTGTTCTCCAGCACGGCGGTGGTCTGCGCTGACTTTTGTGGGGAGCCTGACTCTGGTCCATGTACCTTAGGTGGGCTCTGGCAGTTCCTGTGGGGATGGAGGGATCCCCAGGATGGGGCTTACCTCATATTGGAGTTAGTCACTTTGCTCTGCCTTTACAACTCGTTAAAAATGTGCCTTGAAGCGTATTAGAAGTGTACTTTGTGTGTATTTCTTGTGTGTTAACTATAACGGGATCCTAGGTGATGAGCTCCGATGTAGATATCTGCTTCTAATCAGGGAACCCCCAGACCTTGAACAGATAGAAATCTGCTCAAGTCTTATGGAAACCGTAGCACATGGTTGGAAAATGTGAGCATGGTTAGAATTAAAGCTTTACAGGTTTGGCAGATTCTGAAGTCAAACGGGGCTGGGTGCAGAGTTTTCCAGGGTGAAAGGCAGCTGAGGTGTGGTTTCTGGCAGTTTAATTTGGGAGTTGGGTGCCTAAGTGAGTCCCACACTGGGTATGGAGAACGTTTGGGTGAATCTGATCCTTTTTTAGCAAGGGATGATAAATAAAAACTCTGCTTAGATGATGTGAATGGAAAATGAAAAAGAAGCCTAGAAGATAGGGCACTAGTGGCGCCATGAAGAGTCAGGTGCAAGTCCTCACAGTGTGTCCTGCTTCTGAGCTCCAATGTCTCCATCTCTCTGGCATTGAGTCCCCGAGTCAGAAATTACTTGAACCCGGGTGTCCATAGCATCTAGCACTGATATCCTAAGTGTGGCTTTTTCTCCTGCATGGCTTTTTTTAAGTCTCTGCTTGACATCTGATTAGGGTCTCAAGAAAACATGGAAAAGTGATTTTTTTTCTTCTCCAGCCAGTGTTCACCCTCTTGTGACCTATTATAGAAGTCGCTATATCATTTTCTGGGTGTCTGGGCTCACAGGCAATTTTTGAGTGTTTCCGCAGTGTCATCTTTGTAAAGATACAAGTTTTGTAGAATAGCTTACAGGTGTTTTCAGTTACGTATTTCAGCTAATGTGAAATCAGGATCTATTCACATGGAAACGTTCAGAACTAGTTGAAAAGTGTGGAACTGCACAGTCTTTCAGTTGCACAGGCAGGCTGTCAAGCAGAGGCTTTCATTCCTCACCAGAGCTTATAAGGAATAAACAAACTTCCTAACAAAGGCTTGAACAGCACAGCCACCTGACCAGTAACTGTGGCTGGATGAGGGGACAGGGGCCTGTGTTTTCAGCACAGGATCCTAGGAGTCAGGAGGAGGTCAAGGTTTCCTCAAGGAGGAACTGGAGCAGAAAAGAAGGAGCAAGAGACACACTGTCCTAATCGGGAGGAGTGAGACTCTGGAGACTGTTGGGCCTGCGGTCTAACGCAGGTCAACCTGAAAGCGTTTTAAAGAGCGGTACCTCAGGCAAAGAGCTGAGGAATGGAGCAAACCATGGCTTGCTGCTCCTCTTGAAGCTCCAGAGCTCAGGTTATGGGCGCTGAGCTCAAGCAGGGGGGAGGAAAAGGATCTCTTCCTTTCCTTCATTTACTACTGTTGCTTTAGAAACTTGGACTTACCCTTGTGTCATAATGCTCCTAAAGCACCACCATCTCCTCTCAGTGTCAAACTGAGCAGTTTCTGGCTGCAAACAATTTGAGACTGCCCCAGGTGGCACAGGGGACCGTTGCCGGTGACGTGGTGTCCAAGGGCTGGGAGGGGAGCGGTGTCTTCCAGCCTGAATCCAGCCACAGGGACTAGAGAAGCAGAAAGTCGCTGGCACATGCACGTGTGCATGTGTACACACATGTACATCTGCATATGCGTGCATGTACATACATATCTGTATACGCATATATCAGATAACATCTGTATATGCATATATGGCACGTTTGTGTATATATAGCTATATTGCATATGCGTATTATACACGTTTGTGTATATATAGCTATATTGCATATGCGTATTATATATATGTACAAACCCCTCATGTTTTAAGCGGGCTGGAGCATGGATAGAGAGGGAAAGAGATCCCGAGAGCCAGAGGGGAGAGTTAGGGAGAGGTGTAGGCAGCAGCTCTAGTCGCCGGCTCAGCAAAAGCCCCAATCCAGCTTGGGAGCCAAGGGGAACCTGAAACCGTCCAAGGGGACAGGAGCTGTGTGCTGGAGAACGGGCCAAAGGATCATGTAACCCCGCAGCCAAGCAATCCAGGAGGAGATGGGGGGAAAAGCCAGGCACGCCGGCTGGCTGCGCGGGGAGATAAGCATTGCCTAAGTGTACTGCAGGGACAGAGTGTGCCTCCTGAGTAAGAGGGAAATAATGAAAAGAACATGGGTTGACGGCAGAGCTGCTGATTTTGCCATGAATAATGTGTATGTCAATGGAAAGTTATTCAGGAAAAAATAAAATTTAGTTCTTTTATTCTGAAAAAAGCCTGTTAAATCCATGCTCTCTTTTGTTAAACCCATTTATTAACTTCCTGTAGGTATGAATTAGGAGCAGCTTTGTTCATTGGATGGGCCGGAGCTTCACTCTGCATAATTGGTGGCAGTATATTCTGCTTCTCAATAGCTGAAAACAGTAATTCTCCAAGGTAAAACACAAGTTGTACTTACTGAACGAAATCAGTACCAGTGCATTTGTACCCGCTATATGTGTGCAGTTTGATTACCTTTCTAAAATACTTTGTAGTAAAGGTTCAGAAAAAGATCATGTGGATGAAAGAAAATAATGGCATTTAAGGATAATACTCTGTCCATCATTAATGTAATTAAGAAAAGCTATTGCCTCAACAAATACTTGTGTTAGGTATACTTCATAAATTTACTACAGCTGGAAAAAAAACACAATCACTGATGTAGGAAAAGTGGTCAGGTCACTTTACAGGTGTGAACAGACAAGTTTCTTTAATCCCAAATCATCAGATCAAAAGTCAGAGAGGTGAAGGACAGCGGTGGTGGCCGTGGGACCGCCCGCAGCAGAAGAGGGGTGATAGTGAACAGGTGCAGCTGGAGGGAGCAACTATTCACCTAGGACTTGCCACAGCCTCACTATTGCATGATTGGGCCCCAATTTACTGAGCTGCAAACACGGAATATGCTTTCATAGAAAAGCGACTTGCAGAGAACGATGCTGGAGGGGGAATGTCAAACCGGAATGAGACCAGACAGGGAAGGAAAGGTGCCCCCCCTTGCCCCTTCCCCTGAAATTTATAGGTACATTCCTATACATTTTCTTCTAGTTTTATCTTACTGTAATGCTTGGATGCAGAGATGTTACCTGTCTGTGGAACGAGCTGTAACTGGTTGATTCTCTTTTCTTTCCAGGAGGGGGTATGCATATAATGGAGCCGCATCTGTGATGTCTTCTCGTACAAAGGTCCACAACAGCGTCCCTGACAAAACCCCACCAAAGCACTTTGACAAGAATGCTTATGTTTAATTGTACTGTTGGAAGATTCAAAGCGGTTTAAAAATGACTTTGTATGTTTCATTCAGAGTGATTCCCCCCACAACCCCAATGTACTTACCACTAAGACAATGACTTTTAAAAACATTAAATTGCAGCTTTTTACATATTGATGTAAATTTTATTATTATGTAATATTTTAAGATTGATGTTGGTATTGTAAAGTTTATACCTGGAAATCATGAACTGATGTTGCTTTCTGGAAAAAAATAAATGAGGTATTTAACAATTCAGTATCTCAGTGGCTTATGGGAATGGCATCACATGCATCATATTGACTGCAGCGCATCACTGCAACCGCTTCTGAAATGGGTTCAGTACTGGACAAAACAGCCATACTCTGTGCAGGTTAACGTGTAAAAATATCTCACCACTGATTAGCAGTGACCCATTAGCTGGAATTGCAGAGCACATCGTAACTGCAGGACCACGCGACACCAGTCAGTGGGAATCAACAGGCTTTTATCTTCCTCATCACATTGGTGGGGTGGAAGAACATGCAACCTTGTCAATTCTGTGCCATAGGAATAATAAGAAGAAGAGATGGGGTGAAGTGAAAGCAAGTATGGGACTCAGGGAGGCAGGAGCAGGGACCAAGAAGAGTCAGGGCCAGTTGTTAGAGAAACAGTCACTAGAGAGGGTCTTGCATGGCCTGAGAAGAAAGCACGCACAAGAAGGATGCACGCGTGATCGTGAGCTTTCACGCGCGTGGCAGGGAGAGCAAAGGTTGAGGGAGGCTGCAGCCCGTGGGGAGCTTTGTGGCGGGAGAGACAAGGCTCGGAGACAGCTCTTCCATACCGCATTTGCTTTGTGCCACTGGGCTCCCGCCCGGCCTCGGCACTCAGCCGGGCTGGCGCCAAGTCGCTTCCAGGGCATCGGTTTCATTCCCTCCCGCTGGGCAGGGTGCTGGGACACCTTCGGCTCCAGAATGGCTCCAAGCCACTGGGTTACGAAAGGGAAGGACAAACCCCAGGCAATACCACCTAGCCTGCTCCGCCGATGACATTCCTGAAGGGCTGACCAAATAAAACTGGGCAATAACAGATAATCCTGAATTAGTTACAACAGTTCAAAAATTCAGCTGGTACTTTTTTACCTGTCCATAGAAATGTGATGGCTTTTGAGGGAATATTTGTACAATAAGTCAATAAATGAGATCAGAGATTATGAATAACCACAAAACGCTTTCTAGACTGAGACCCTAAACGCGGCACAAACGCAGGTCTGTCTTGAGGCTTGAACTGATGGGCCCTTGGAATTTCAATACACTGGTTATTTTGGGACAAAGGTGTGAACACACAGAACGAATAGTCCTATTTAATCATGGCACAGTATGATCGAAAAGGTTTTGTATTTGATACCATCTAAAGTACATCAGAACTACAAAGCCATTCAAGGTTCTTTTATTTTTGTGTTCCATTTAAGTCAAAACACTACTGTGTTTTTTAAAGAAGGCGGCCAATATGGACAAAACCGAATTATGAAAAGTACTTCCACAATGGCAGGCCAGTGCTTTCCTCACCTTAGCTTGATGGGGTTTTTTTCCAATTTTTGTGGTTTTCTGTTAGCTAAGACTCAACTCCAATACAAAAAAAAATAATAACTTCCCAAAATAGGAGGCATTTAATAATAACTCATTTTATCGCTGAGGCCTTTTTTTTTTTTTTTTTTTCCATTTGGTGTTTATTGTAAACCATGGTAGAAACTTAACATTTTAATACATTTTAAAATGTTCAAAATTTTATATAAAGTTTATGATAAAATACAAGAAAATATGCATTTAAAAATTTTAGAAAGTAATAGTCTGTGGTAAATTCTGTTCATTGGTTAACAGGCTTTCTTGCAAGACCAGTTTCAATCTTTAATGTAAACATGAGGGCAAAATTTTCACCTCCGTGAAATCAAAGAGACTTTCACCATTGAATTCATGAGAAAGACGCATTACCTCTCAGTTTCCAAACAGACATGGCCAGTAATGCATATACGAATATTCTTTTTTCAAATTCAGGACTGAAAGACACAAGAGCTCTGTAAACAGTATTCCTTGTTATTACGTGACCAATATGAGAAACGAACATGAAACACTTGATGTTTTCAACTACGTTTTCAACCTCAACAGAACCCGAAAGCAGTCCCTCCCATCAGGAACGCAGCAATTATATATCTGAAGAATCACTCCAATCTGTTACAGTGACTAAGCTGCTTTTTAGCGTGCTTGTATTATCAGCTTCATGAAGGCCTGTTAAAAGAACAAAAAAATATTAACAATTATTAATACTATTCTGGGGGTATTTTTACTTTGTATTTATCTATGAGATAGAATCACATGCTGTGTGAGCAAACACCTGTGGATTTCAGGAAGTCCAGAATTTCAGCCAGTGAGGAAAGCACAAGTGTTGATAATATGAAGGTTGTTTCTCTCACTGAGTACAATGCACAGGACAAGCAGTCAGTGTCAATATTACTTTCCCTTTAAAAATAACCTAAAGTATGTTTATATAACTGACACAGCTTTAACCTTTATGTATATTGAAATGAAACTACTATATAAGTTGTATGTAAGGTTGAGGCTATTACCTTACCAGTAGTTCAAATATTTATCTCAGCCTGGTAGGTCACTTGGGCATCTTGAACAAACCTGAAATTTTATTACTGTTCTCAAGACAAAGTAAGAAAGTTTTCCTCCTCCCTTAAATGTGGGAAGGGATTAACAAAAAAATCCTGGATGATTAATTTTTAAGATGAGGTTGAAGCCCGATAGTACCATATGTTTTAAAATCTCTAATTTAAGTTTCTTGGCATCTCTGGATATTTATGTGTGTGTGTGTGTGTGTGTGTGTGTTGTTTACGTATAAGTATGTATCGTAAATATCATATACGATGTATATATGACATAGACCCAAGCACACAGTTTTTCTTACTTGTTCTTTTCTTACAAAATACCATATATTGAATTACAATGTGTAATACACTATACTTAAGTTCTCTTCCAGGTGTGTCAGTTGCTTAAGGCTTGTAATGTAGAAGCATGAACACGTTACCTTCCTCCTTTGGTACACTTGTCTTCGGAAGACCCCATGCATGTACCACAGATGCAGCATTTGGCTCATTTTTCTGAACTGTCAATGCCTTCTGACCTCTATCATCTTTCATGAGTAAAAAGTCGTCTTCTACTGATGATATGTCCCAATCATCTTCATCAACTTCTGTGAACTAACAGGGAGAAGAAAAAACAAGCATTTTTCTTCTGTCCGTTCAAGTTGTGCTGAAATACTCCTTAAACTCAACAATGTGAAACTGCTAAAGAAAAATGCACTGGCACATGGCCTTTATGACATCTATCACCACTGTTTTAAAGTCACATAATTCAATTACCTAAATTATATTAATTCACTATTATAGTTCCAAAGCTAAAAGCGGGGGTTTTTTTAAGTCAGGAATTGCACAAGTTAAAAGTTCTGCCAGTTCTGTAACTGCCAGAAACCTATGTTTTCCGGTATTACATGTTTAACTTAAAAAAGGATCGTCTTTTCTGGGATATTAGCTATTCCAATGAGATAAAGTCCTTTAAGCGTTAGAATGTATATTACTTATATGAAAATAAAGACGTGACTTGTTAGCATGCAAGTTGGCAGTTTAGTTTGCTATATAAGCATTCTGTATTCACAGCAGAAAAATCTAATAGTGCAATAAAGGCCTTTTCAATTTAAAACTGATTTATTTAAAGAGAAAATCAAATAATGAAAGTTTTAAAAACCACATGGTGCTCAAAGTTAAAATATGTATTCCTCTTAAGACTCACTGTCAGCATGTACAAACATATTTTTAATTAAGTGGTGGATTTGCATAATGAGTTCACAAAGTGAGAGTCAAGTCAAACAGATGAACCTGAAGGCAGCGAGTCCATGGTCTTTCTTACCTCATCTGCCCGAGAGCTAAATATCTTCATTCAGCATTTGAAAGAAGAGCTACAGCATTTCCCTATTTGTCAATCAGATGTGGTTCAATGGAATCGAGCCATATTAGAGAGCTTAACTGTGGAAAGTGAAAGATGGTTTCTCACAAAGCTAAAACCTTATTTCACTGGAGTCACTCAGTATTACAGCAAGACAAAGAAGGTGCTTCTATTGCACGGAAGATTCAGATGCTATTAGAAAACAACGTAAGGTATGTACATACTAGAGAAAAATCAACAAATATGAACGTGTCATGTCTCTCGAAGGAAGGGAAGAGACTGCAGTAATGCTCTATCTTGCAACATAGTTCAATTTTAACATTGCTGTTAACAATGTTAAACAAACTGTTTTTCAAAACCTGACAGATCTGCTCAGTGTGCTGTATTATTAACATACCAGGATTCAACATTTTGCTATTTTAAATTATCTGCATTTGGAGGGTGTGGTACTGGGAAAGTCAGTCACATATATTGAGAAATGCTGGAGGAAGAGTTTCCTCAAGCATTCACTAAGTCCCAAATGATTTTTAAAGTACAAAATACAGAGAAAACTGTCAACTTCAAACAGAATTCAGTTTTGAACAAGTGTAAATACACAGCACCAATCAAAACTGCTAAGCAGTTTTATTAACTCAAAGACTTGCTCCAAAGAAATACCACAATCCATACAATGTCTGGTACAGGTGAACTCAGGTAATACAGCTTCAGGTAAGCACAAAATCAATTTTCTCTAAAAATGTTTCTGAAGTAACTTCTGTGAAACTTGACCTTTATAAAACATATGACAATGGGATGCCTTATAAATGTTTTATGGTATTGTGGGTTTTGAGAATGACCATTAGCACCTATAAGTATTTAAGATACTAGCATTTAAGCTAATTAAAACCCGTGGATTTTCAGAGAAACCATTATTCTGATGGTGTTTTGTGCTTACGTCTTTGGGCACCTTTGGAAATCCCACCTAAAGTTTAAAGAATGAACTTGAATGTCTATGTTTAACGAAATGTAACACAGTGTAACATAACATGAATGTTAACATTTAAACATACAAATATGGACATGAACATATGCACATTCATATAATTAGCAAAGAATACAAGATGGTGTGTTGCTCTGTAGATTCCAGAAACAAAGCAGCAATGCTTGCCCTACGTTCATAAACTCCTTTTGAACTCATCATGTCCACAATGGAACATGCCACTGTGTGAATACATCAGGGATATGATGGATTCTAAATGAATTATAGCAAAAATATTTTTCATAGAAATCACGGAATGGTTTGGGTTGGAAGGGACCTTTATATATCATCTAGTTCCAACCCCCCTGCCCTGGGCAGGGACACCTTCCACCAGCCCAGGTTGCTCCAAGGCCCCTCCAGCCTGGCCTTGAGCGCTGCCAGGGATGGGGCAGCCACAGCGTCTCTGGGCAACCTGTTCCAGTGCCTCACCGCCCTCACAGGGAAGAATTTCTTCCTTACATCTAATCGAAATCTACCCTCTTTCGGTTTAAAGCCATTACCCCTTGTCCTGTCACTCCATACCCTTGTAAAAAGTCCCTGTCCAGCTTTCCTGTACCCCCCTTTTAGGTACTGGAAAGCTGCAATAAGGTCTCCCGGGAGCCTTGTCTTCTCCAGGCTGAACAACCCCAACTCTCTCAGCCTGTCTTCACAGGAGAGGTGTTCCCACCCTCTGACCCTTTTTGTGGCCCTCCTCTGGACCTGCTCCAACAGGCCCATGTCTTGCTTGTACTGGGGACCCCAGAGCTGGATGCTCAGGTGGGGGTGTCACAAGAGCAGAGTAGAGAAGGAGGATCACCTCCCTCCACCTGCTGGCCATGCTTCTTTGGATGCAGCCCAGGATACGGTTGGCTTTCAGGGCTGCAAGCACACATCGCCGGCTTACGTTCAGTTTTTCATCCACTAGTATCCCCAAGTCTTCTCCACAGGGCTACTCTCAATCCCTTCATCCCCTACTCAATACTGATATTCGGGGACTGCCCCAACCTATGTGCAGGACCTTGCACTTGGCCTTATTGGAATTCCTGAGGTTTGCACGGGCCTGCCCCTCAAGCCTGTCCAGGTCCCTCTGGATGGCATCCCATCCCTCAAGCACATCAACTGCGCCACAAAGCTTGGTGTCATCTGCAAACTTGCTGAGGGTGCACTCAATCCCACTATGTCATTAATAAAGATATTGAACAGTACTGCTCCCAGTACAGACCCTTGAAGGACACCACTCATTACTGGTTTCAGCTTGGACACTGAGCGACTGAGTGTAACTCCTTGGACACGGCCATCCAGCCAATTCCTTAGCCATCTAACAGTCCATCCATCAGACCCGTACGCCTCCAATTTAGAGGCAAGAATGTTGCGGGGGACCATATCAAAGGCCTTACAGAGTCCAGGTAGATGAGATCCATAGCTCTTCCCTTGTCCACTGATGCTGTCACTCCATTGTAGAAGGCCACCAGATTAGTCAGGAATGATTTGCCCTTGGTGAAGCCATGTCGACTGACTCTAATCAGCTACCTGTCTTCCATATGTTTCAACCTATTGTCTAGGAGGATCTGTTCCATCATCTTTCCAGGCACAGTGGTGAGTCTGACTGGTTGGTAGCTCCCAGGGTCTTCCTTTTTACTCTTTTTAAAAGTGGGTTTGATGTTTCCCTTTTTTCAGTCAGGGACTTCTCCTGACTGCCATGACTTTTCAAATATGATGGAAAGTGGCTTGGCAACTACATCAGCCAATTTCCTTAGGACCCTGGGCAGCATCTCATCAGGTCCCATGGACTTATGTATGTTCAGGTTCCTCTGGTGGTCTTGAACCTGATCTTCTCCCATGATGGGAGGGACTTCATTCCCCCAGTCCCTGCCTTGAGATTCAGGGGCTTGAGAGATGTGGGAAGAGAGGTTACCAGTGAAAAGTACATCATCTTTAAAACATAGATTTTAAGGCTTGTTTTGCTACAGGTCTTTGCTCTTGAAGGCCAAATTCCTTAACCTAGTGGCCCACCACCTATAGCTCTTTACAAAATGTAACATCCCCTAAATTTAACTGTGAACATTTTGCAACTTGTATCATCTGACACTGCAGAGAATTTGAAAGTAATATTTGGACAAAAAAATTACACTGTAATAGTCATTTCTGAGTTGATAATTTTGAGTCTGGTGTGATTTGCAGCTCCTACACAGTCAAGTTAGTTAGTTAGTTAGTCAAGACAAGTTAGGTGTCACCAGTGGCAGTTAAAAGCACACAGGCTAAATGTGACTACCCTACCATTACAGCTGAAGTGGATTAAGACAATCACCCCTTTCTGGAAACTGAAATAGAAGTGTCGCTGTTTCTGGGAGGACTGATAAATTTCAGATTTAACTGGCAGTCAGGAAGCCCTAAAGTATCGGTTTTATTATGGATAACAGGATTCTCAGTAATTATTGTTTTAAGTGAAAAATAGTCTCTTGAATGCCGGAACTAGTATCTGGCTGTCTACTTCAATCTAATAACGACTACTAAAACTGAAATAAAAAGCACTATCTGACTGTTGACTTCTGATTTGGAATAGCTTTGTTCCTTTTAAAAATTGTTCAGGCAAAGATTAATATGCGTCAAAGTGGCTTACCAATTATAAAACTCTAAACTGAGGGGAAGACTGGCACCTTAGGAGCCTGAGGGGTAAAGAATAAGTTGTGTTAGTATTCTGATTGTGAACACATGACATACTCAATGGACAGACATCAGGGATAGATCGGATGTAGTCAGAAAACAGCATATGATTGTAAATAGATGCAGCAGAAGAAAGACCATACTCAAAAAATGGAATTTGTTCCCTCGTTAAAATGCATCTGTTCCATATCAGATAAAGCTCTACAAATAAAAATATTTTTAAGTATTAGCTAAGCAAATTGATTTCTTCCTCCATCTAACAAGATACTAGGAAAGCAAGTAAAGAAGGGCTCTCTATGCTGCTAGAATAAGAGATAAGAATTATACCAACTGTGCCCAAACTTTGGGCTAGCTGTAGTGATCCAAAACAGTCATGGTATAAGCTAATAAGCAGTGTGGATGAAGAGGTCACTTGCCACAGCTCACTTGATAGCACTTTTCTATATACCAGTGCAGACGTACCAAAAAGACTACTTAATTCTGAAAGAGAGTTTTGGAATTAGAGCTAAGTTCTTCACTGTGCCAAGATGGTTTCAGCATGAAAAAAAAGAGTAACATATATATAGATATATAGTTCAATTAATTAAAAAAATAATAATGACTATTAAAATTGATACCTTCAGTTCTTTCACCTCTTCTTTCTTAATAAAAGCCTGCGCAACATTAATCCCTCCAGCTGGTTTGTTCTTATTTCCATGGTCAGAAAGACTCTTTCCAACTTGTTCGGTCAGTTTTTGAATAACTGTTCCTAAAATTCATAAAAAATTATATTGACAGTTTCCGTTCACAAGTAAGAGGCTTTACTGTAAACCCTCTAGAAATCTTACACAAAGTAAAAGTAAAAGAAGTCTTGCTGAGGCAGATTGTCTCTTTTTCTGCATTTATATAGAATAGCATGATACACATCTAATTTGAACTGACATCTCCAAGTACTATATTAAAATAAACACATTAGCAAAACCAGAAAGTGCACACAAATATATATACACTCAAGACTAGACAGTCTGCCTTCATTATGTTTTCTAACACAGCAATATACCAGGAAATGCAAAATCATGCACAGCTGTTAAAACATGCATATAGAAAAGTAGTGAAAAAACCTTTTGAAGTTTTGGCAGGTGTTCCAGTTTCTTCAATTTCACTGTCCTCCGTCCCATCCATATCACTTTTGCCAGGAGCCTTCTGAAAAGCACTGACTTTGCTGCTTGATATTTTTGACTGCTTTTGCAATAATTCTGGTGATATGTAAGACTGCTCAATATCATCTTCATCTACTTCTTCCTCTGAACTGAACGGTGGAGTTCTAAGCAAAAACACATACAACCCAAGGACTTACTGCATTTCAGTGACTGCACTGCTATAGACATATTTAAGCTTCCCTGTATTTACCTTCCCAATAACATGTGCATTTTTCTTATGTGAAAAAACCAGGAGCTCCCATAAATTCTAACTATCCATAAGACTATTTAAAAGAAATCACACTGCTATGTAAACTCAGGAAGTTATCACAAAATGATGTCTTATATAGACATGACTGTTTCCCACCTATACAACTACCTTTACAAAACAACAGACCAATATATAACAAGTCTTGCCAGGCAAACAAAGATAGGCTTTCATGGATCAGCAGGGAGAGCAAAGTTCAGTGTCAAGGAATCTGCACCACAGAAAGTCTGTTCTGACATTTTGTTAGATGAAAATAGGAATTTTTCAGTGCAGGAAATTAGAAAGTAAGGTACCTGATGTGAGTGGAATCTGGAATATTATGTTTAATTTTGGTCACAGTAAGAAAATATCAATAAACTGAAAATTAGTTCACCAAAGTCTTTAGCTGCTTTTAACTGGGTCAGAAAAAGCATCTGAGAAAGAAACTAAAGGAAGTCCCTCTCTAGTTCACAACAAAGAATACATCTGCTGCAAGGAAAACATGCTATCTTTCAGGGATAATAACAACACACTCAAATGGAACAATACTTGAAAACAAAATATGAAATAGGCAGTCCAGTAAGTGTTTATAATTTTAGCTTAATAATAGCTTTTGTGTGGCAAGCATGTGAATATTCATTCACCAGAAATATTTTCTTCAAAAATACAAAGGAACAAAACATACGTGATGCTAGAAGTCTTTCTGGAAACTCCATTTCCAAAAAGCTTCCTGGATCTAAAAATAACAAGACAAAAGTTATTTCAAGACTGACACTCAACTAAGTAAGCATAAAGTTCATGTAGAAGTAATGTGAATTCTGTGCCCAATTCTTACAATATTAGCAGGAAATGTTCATGTCAGTCACAAAAACCCGAACCCATATAAGTACTATGAGAACAGCATCTCTTACTTTGGTGTAGATGTATTCTCAGTGATGGTGGTTCTTTGTTCAGCTGGGCGGACAGCTGTTGAAGACCGTTTTACTGGTTTTCGTGGTGTGGCAAATGATGACATTCCCAGTTGACTGAACTTCTGTTTATCTACAAGAGACGTTACCTGTCTCATTATTAGAAGCAATGTTTGGTATCTTTTATATTTAATTTCTAAAATTAAAGATGTCTCTGCTGCAGATTATAGTTTTACACAGGAGAAGAAAAAAAGTAGGTTTTTTCTTCAAAGCAGTTCAGAGTTACGATGTTTCTTGTCAATATAGGAGCTAAGATTTCTGCAGTTAAACACAATGTCAAGAACCCTTTAAAGGAAACTGTTTAGTTGGCCATAACTATATAGAATATTTGTATGAAAAGTTATGAAAGCAGCTATAGAAATATTGCTAAATAAAACCTTAAATAGCACTTATAAAATGCAAGAGAATGAACAAAAACCAAAACCATTTTAACCTTCTGAAGGAAGCTGAGGACAGGAAACAGGTCTATTACAAGATGATGATTTCTCTTCAACCCTAAAGCTAACTTGGCGTTCAAGATGCTCTCGAATTCGGTGAATGTCAGGCTCTTGCTTCTGTTTGCATTCTCTAGCAGATTCAATAGCACGCAAAATTTTATTTAAGCGATCATTTGGGATACCGCGAACACCCTAAGGAAACAAATTGTATTGTAAACATGGGCTATTATTTCTGGGATTTATATCCTACAATCATATACATTCTTTTAAACTTCAAATATCACAAAGCTTGTAGAAAAATCACAGAAGTTGGTAACACTGCCCACAGGAGTAGCCATATCCTCCACGGCTGTAATTTGATGGACATCCTCTCAGGTTAATGAATTACACTTATTTATAACACGCCGAAATTTACCTTTGGATTTTACAGGTTGAGGGTTGTGGTAGGAGACTGAAAGAGAACAGCAAAAAAGTGGGACAAATATTATCCCTCTTTTAAATAACTCAAAATAATCTTACTGCTTTAATTCCCAAGGATTCCAGCTTCTCCTCCAGGGCTTGCTCCAAAACAACTCGTAATTCTTTAGTTAAAGAAGGATCAGTCTTCAAAGCATTTATTAAATAGTGGTTACTTCTACCTGTTTTGTGATCACCTTTCTCAGTTTCTGAAATAAAAATGGAAAAATGCATTTAAGAGACATTTGAAAAATCCACCGTACGTGAGACAATTAAAAACTGCACTGAAGCATGCATTTTTTAGAAACACCATAGATATACATGGGCACTTTTTGTCTACATGGAGTTGTATTCTTTTTAAAATCTTGGGCTAGCTTATAAAAACCAGCCCACTTGGAATCTAAACCTCAACACCTCGTACTCACCATCACAAATATCTTCTATTTTTCTTGTTAAAGAATCACTGTAAAGATATATGCCTGAATATCTAGCAACAAAGATCTCTGCTTTTAGAACTGTACTTGGAAATTTCTGTTAAAAAATACTATCTTCTGATAATCGAGTTCTCTAAAAGTGGTATTTCAAACCAAAGCTGAACTCTAATAGGAATTAGAACAGGTATATGACAAACTTGTTCTCAAGAAAAGCTTAAAACAGCGTAATGTTCTCTGATAAAAAACACCCACTGAAATAAAATCTTTGGAAAGTTTTAACACTTTCAAAAGTCTTGGTAAAGACAAAACCTTAGTCTAGGGCAGACAAGTACATGAAGAATAATACTTATATCAAAACTTTTTCAAGGACAAAGTTCAGTGTCGTGTTTTCTTCTATGCAGGTCTATGACACCATACATACTTAAAAGCAGACAAAGAAGTTTCCCTTGCTTTAAGTGTCTCTTTCCCTTGCTTTAAGTGTCAGTAATGACATGAACTCTTATGCAAGAAATAAAGAATCTAGACAGATTCTTCCATCTAAATTAAAGACTGACATTTAAATTAGGCCAAAGTATTATAGGGTCATACAGAGGAGTAAAGAAGCAAAACATACCCATTTGGAACCTGCCTATAAAGTGTCGCTGGCAAGACAAAATTTTACTGAATGATACTTATACCAAGAGAACCAATACTCTGTGGGACCACGGTAGCTGCTCCTGTCTGCCAGTGGTCAGCAAAGCTGGCAAAGCACACACAGAGGTATACAACATCCCAAGAAAGCATGCTGTAAACCACACTCCCAACTTCGCCCCCTGAAATAAAAGCTAAATGTTGGGCAGGAGTTTGTCACTGTCCAGTATGCCTTACAGGGCAGCAGCGTCATTTGCCAGCCCACAGACAAGGACATAAATGAAGGAGTAATTCCATATTGTGACTTTCAAATGTTTTCTTTCAAAACAAACGTGCCACTTTTCCTATTTTTAAACAATGATTGCTTAAAAAGCAGTTCCATTTACTTTGCATTTTTCTTTAAGAGAAAGATAAGCACCCTGAAGAGGACGCAAAAACCCCTCAAGATACACAAATGATATTTAGGTTGTTTTGAGAGCAGCCTCCGATGGATCCTGGGAAGAACTGTAAGTAATGAATACTTTCTGAGTGCGTCCAGCTACCCTACTAATAGATCTGTGTTGAAGAGGACAGAATCTGGCTGAAATCTTATCTGGCTTGGGGATCAGTGCGGACAACTCAGTCCCCGACAGAGGTGGGATTAAAAGTGATTTGGTTGGAGAGCAGAGTCCTAGAAGAGGCAAGCTACCGGACGGTGAGGAAACACAGCACTATCAGACTATCCCCAGTCAGGAAAAGGTGCATTATGCAGTATGAAATCCTTCCAAAAGCCAGACATGAGACATTTTAAAGTGAAGGCTCCAAGGAGCCTTCTGAAAATCCTGTCCCTTTCAGATGTTAATCCTTACAATAAAATAGATTCATCTAAAATAATTTTAAAATTCATAATTACTATATACTGATATGGGTAACAAGACTATGCAGCATTATCCTAATTAATGATAATATTAATTCTTGCTAATTAACTCAAGACAAATCCTCTTTGCCAGAGACAACTATTTAAGGAACTGTTTTCTTTCATTTTTGTTTTTTTAAAAAACCCTAAATACTAGATTTAACAACTTTGGAGACAATAGACCTTAAGTCTGGTCCACTGTCTCAGCTCCTACATAATCCTATGAAATAATGTGCCAAGTCAAGAATTTTCACACTCTCCCTTACAAATGACTGTCACTGAAAACAAAAAAATCTTGGTCTATCTTTTCAGACTGCATTCTTTCTTTCTCTCTTTTATACTGCAGGCCATGCCTTTAGGCACAGCAGAAGAATCAAAGACAATCCATCAAGAGAGAAGACGGCAAGCAAGAGAAACAGCAGAAAGAACGGCAAAAATGCAAACAGTCTTTATTTCAGATTGTTCAGAGTCATTAGATTTTCCCTGGGGAAACCTCTCACTTAGACACAGATGTATTCAAGCAACAACTTTGTTTTCAAAACAGCATCATTCCTTCAAAATTTAAACTCATTGGCTATAAAGTTGAGGACTGATTTTGATTTTTGCATGCAGTACAGATTATTATGCTATTCAGCTATTTGGTGTTTAACCAGAAGTACTGCTAGCTTTCTTCAGGAGAATACCATGCAGGATGAACCAATGCTCTCTGTTCTGCCACTGTAAATGTGGCCTTCTCCAAGTTTTCCTCAGATGGAGCAGAACAGCTGCCAACACTGGGCTACATAATTGGTGTAACTGAGATAGGTGTAACTTAGATTACTTGCAAAAGCGTCTTTGGTGCATTTATGAAAGTAGGAAGCTTGAACCTCCACCACCAACTTCCTTCTATCTGAACTCTTTATTTACCCTCTTATGCAGAGTTTGAAAAAGAAGTGAGCACACGTTGCAATAGCATCAGCGCTAACAATTTCCTAATAAGGGGGTATTCCCCGTGAAACAATTCTGCTCTGCTTAGCTCAAGTGCCTTTAGACATACAGAATATGCCTGCTTTAAAGAGTTAGCCAGATTTTCATAAAAACATTGCACTTGGGTAGGGAAATCATAATATTTACAAGCACCAGTAGCAAACAGGAGACTGACACAAACAAGGAATGTTCCCACCCAAATCACATAAGCATACTGAAATACAATGAAAAATGCTGTAGGTATCAAATAATATTTACTTTTTATTTTCAAGAAACACATGCCACTGTATTTTGAGCTGAATCAACCATTACCTTTTTCCTCTTCTGAAAGCTCCTCTATGGGCTCCAGCATATGCACCAAGGGTGCCTGCTCTAATAACGAGGAAGAACAGGAACACCAGACAAACAGGATAGAATAAGGTCAAGGTCCAGAGTGGGAAAGTTAGGCAAAAAAAATACACTGATGTCAACTTTCCTGACTGCTGAAAACCTGCTTAACAATCACAAACCCAATGCAACATGCCTCTTCACTGCCTCGGTGGTATATTTTGTAGAGGACACCCTAATACAATAGTCACTTCAGGAGTGATTCAGTTGCCCAAACATGGGTGTCTAGTGTCGTCTCAGGTATATCAAAGTTTTAAGCCATCAGCACAGGGGTGGCTGATCTGTTGCAAAACTATAGAAAAACCCATGCCCTTCTGGAATGGCAGGCAGAGGCCAGGTGGGATGTTTTTAGGCACCTACGATGACAAGGCCACCTAGGATTAAGTAAATGAATACTGTCATTCATTTCTCATAAGAAGCATTTTAATTTTAAAATTTATTTTAAAATATTTTTTATGTGCCATTTGATACTAAAAGTTTACAAAAGGCAGGTGAAATGGACAGACATAGAAATCCTCAAAAATATATGGAAAAAATATGTTAACTCATTATTCCAGAGAATTATTAATTACTGAGTCCATATGTGCAAGACAGAGAATTTATATATACGTAGTAAAACCAATTTTAAAAATCTTTAAGCGCTCCAATACAGTGAGATTCAGTATTATCATGTGCTTTAAAGAAGTCTTGAAATGTCCTCTGCTGAAAACAGCTTCCTAAACACATTGAGATTATCATTCTATAGGCTGTCAGTACAATTTGCTTTATATAAATGAAGCCAAAGTACAGTTTATTTATAACTTTATAGACTTCAGATATAAGAGATGAATGAAAATGCTTATATGTAGACTAATAAAAATTCAGTTTTTTAAAATGTTAGTATTTACCTTCCATAAATTAACTTATTTTAATGAAAACTAGAACTTGAGTTTCTTCTAGGGTTTTACGATAATAACAGAGATGTGCAAACTATACTTTAAACATTCAACTACTGGCAGTATAGGAGAAAACAATTTATTGGCCAATATTCTGGGCCAACATACATTTGCCGCAACCTTCACAAGAAACCTTTGGCACTATAAATGGTTGTTACACTGTATGGGTATGAGAGGGAGGAAGTGATGCTGCACTAAAGATTCTTCAGCACTTTTTGTACCATTAGGTACAACCATGGATGCACTGTGATGGGTAAACACAATGAAATGAGCACTTGGAGCTATGTGACACTTACTGGCACGTCTCCAATATTCCCCATGTGAAGGGGACTAAAACTGATGGTGTACTTGGTTATGGTAGCTGCTCTTTGCATGCTTTCTATATTCTTTTCTATACTTGTAGCTATATTCAGCCTCACACCTGCCTTTCCAAGCCTGTTACCAGACTTAAGATTTGTTCCCGTGTAACTTGCACTAAGTAAGAAGTTCTAAAAACAGTTTCTTATACCATCACAAGATGCTAACAAGATGCAAATGTCAATATATGTTATGGAAACACTTAAAAGCAAAACTCTGAGAGACAAATAGGCTTCTGGTCTTTCAGTCTCTCAGGCTGTAAAATTTAACAGGGGCAGAGCATTCTTGGGCACCGGAACATGATCCTCCACACTACTGGTCCTGGCACACTGTTGCCCTGCACCAACTAACATTCTCCAAAACAATGTTCAGGCACAGTTTGGGATCATTCCCAAAAGCCTGCATTGAGCCTGTTTTGGAAGACAGAGCCTGAAGCACAGATGAGATGGTCTGAAGCGATTTAATTTAGCTGCACAGGCACTGAGGCCTCCGAGTTTTTTGGCTGGACCTACTTTCCAGTAAGCCAGTTGCTGTGTAATTGGATTTAATCTATACTTGTTTTACCTGTACTTTACTCAAATGCAATCTGCTTAGAGGAACTGACTCATCTCTGCACAAGCCCTTGTCAGGTAACTTAATTTACCAAGAAAAGCGCAGTCCCCAGAACTCAGACCTGAAAAGAATCTGCTGATCTGGTATAAAGGTACATGCTTCTTTTCCTCAGTATACTAGAAATGGAGGAAGTTAAAAATCAGTAAAAGTATAGTTGCAAGAGCAAACCCAAAATGTATTACTGTTATGTGTAATACTGTTGTTCACTGCATGATGACAGAGGAGATAGAATGCTAAGACATGGGGGAGTGCAACACCTGGAAACAACAACTTCTCCAACGTAAGCAGGCATTTTCTTTCTCTTTACTGTACACATATTCTAAGAGATATTTATTAAACATCACGTTGGAATAAAATGTAGGAAAAAGTGGTTTGGTTCACCACTCCCCTGGTTTATAGACAGGTGTGGAGTTCTCCCCCCTTAAGGAGCCCTCTCCTTACATTTACTAAAAATGTGCTTTTTCTAGCCATCTGATCAGACCTCTCACCTCTTAGCCTTAACGCACATCCTTGAAATCATCAGTATCTAAATATTACCAAACTTATTTTTAGGAACCATTTAAGTCTGACTACGCAACTAGACCTCAAAACTGTACAAAGCAGTTTTTGCTAACTTCAAATCTAAAACAATGCTGCTGATGCAAACTGAAATCCTAACTACATCAAATTATTGTAACCTCCTCTAGTTTATCCAATCTTTTTGCCCAAAATCTCACAAAGCCACAATCCAATTCCTTGAACAAGGCATCACTACAACTTCTGACTTAAGTAGAGCCAGTTACCTTCCTGACAATTATCAGCCCTAAACCTCAACCACTGCCCTACATCAACATCTTCAATGTCAGACCTTGCTGGCAAGGATCTTACTCCTAGCTTTCATCCTGTCCTGAGTGTTGAGCATAGACAGACTGCTACCTTCCTTTCTGGACTCACACCTAGAAATAAATTACTTGCTCCTACTCACTTCTCAGTTCCCCACTCCAGCTAAACACCCCAGCTATGTTCTTGCCATACTGGAAGTGGATTCCAGGAGGCTGAAGCAAGGCAGGAGGCCTTGTGTCAATGAACAAAGTATAACCGAGGTTGCATCCGAACTGGAAATTACATGAGATTACATTGCAACCTCAATTATACTTTGTTCATTGACAAATTTGAACCCTGGCTTTCATCTCCACACCCTTCTTGGCTATAAAATAGAGATAACGTTTAGCTTCATACTTAAACCTATTCAGCCAGGCTCTGCTGCTGCTACCTTCCTTAACTGATCCTTCTTAACTCGACCATAACTCTCTTTTCCAGCTGACATCTGCCTAAGCCCAATCCTAAGCCTAACCCAAGCTCAGTGATCCCTGTAAAACCTCGGCTCAGCAATAACCAGATGTCTTTGGGTGGTACCAACCGTTTGCAGACCCTGCCAGACCCTTCTTCTGCTGGCATGAACCACCTTAACTCCAAACCTAATGCATTCAGTCCTCCCCAACAGTCCCACACCTAACGCTAATCCAACAGTATTATTCCTAAATTCTATACCTAGCCCAGTGGCAAATTCCAAACACGTCCTCCCCGTATATCATCAGCCAGCCTCAGTCCCAAACCTAGCCCTACCTTTATCCTCAGAAGAATGGTTCCTGTCGGCCTCAGGCTTGAACCTAACTAAATGGCAGCTTCCCACACCAGTCTTAATGCGGGCTGGTCATACTCATATCTCACTGGCCTGAATCCAGCTATATTAATACTAGCCATCAGGCCAGCAAACTTGAGATGACCTCCACAATTACGTGTCTGTTGTCCCACATCTTCCGGAATATCTCTTCTGACAGCTAATATGTGTGGACAGAGAGATGAGAGAGATCAAAAGTACAGGTTGCCTTCATTTCTTCAGTGGATAATTATACTACTGAAAAATTATGTGCCTGGCATACTTTGACAAAACATTAAATATCTATTTTAAATAATATCTGAAGACAATTTATGTGCAGGCGGAGTAGGAAAATGTATTTAACAATAAAGAATTCAGGCTGTATATATTTCAAGCATATCATATATTGTTTGTCTGTTCTTATCTACTACTTTAAAACCTCCCAATATTCTGAGAGCATTATTGGAAAAGCAGGCCAACATTTAAAGGAGAAATCCTGTCTATTTACTCTTAAATACGAAATGCTAAAGAACTTTTAGCCTGAACAGAAGTGTTACTATTATCTATACTGGAGTATCACCCTAAAGTAAGCGCTTTGCACTTGCACTATGAAAACCCAGGATAAAATGTAAAACTTACTTGCTGTAAATTGCTGCACTTCTTAAAAAAAGTAAGGAATGTAAGTCATGGCTATAGTCATTATATACTCTTTTAATTTATACTCAAATTTCACATCCAAAGAGCTGCCAAACTTAATCTGTGATACCTGTAATTTTGACTGTCATCTTTGAATTAAGGCACTTCATATATTTTTCTCCTAGCTAATCAATAGGAAGCCATATACTGCACATAAGCAGCATAAATATTAATTTTAAACCGATATTCTTAAACACAATAAACTTTTGACACTTACCTGAGGCCTCTAAGTTAGGAGCCTAGTCATCTCAGACTCCTACAGTCAACGAAGAGACACAGGCAACTTCAAAGAGCAATTCAGATCTTATTTCAGCTGAACCAAACTCTGAAGGTGCCGCTTTTCTCTGTTAACTGTCTAGGAAGACTACTTTGACTAAACTTTCCTCAGATGCTTCAGCTATGTCCCTGATGACAGCTGGACCTTAGTCCACACCATGTTTGAAGACTGAGACATAGGTTTTAATGGACAATCTAATGAATGTCTTTGCTTTTTAACTACTGTCTTCAATTCCACCTAGTATTATTCACCTAACAAAGATTAAATATTGAACAAGTATCAACATTTCAAGAGTAATACAGGAGCCAAAGTCTGATTTTAAAATATGATTTGTTAAAAGAAAATCATAATTAATCCTTTTTTGTGAAACTAAAGCAATCTTTGAAAATAAGACTTAAAGTTATATCTGTACAAAACCCTACAGCTAGATCAGAAACGGACAGAAGAATGGTCAGCCAGGATGGCATTCAAGGCACACTATTAGCTCTCGCAAGAAATCAGGAACATTAACACAAAAGCACCAGGCTAACACAGTTATTCCACTACTTTACACCTAAGATACCTCATTCGTAATTCGGGTATCTTTTCAGAAGAGATTTAAGATGTGCAGAATGAGTATCAGGATGCAAAACCTTCCAAGCAACTTTGAAAAGTGTCCTTAAGTTCACATTAGAGAGCCTTTTCCAGAATCGATTTTCTTTCAAACATAAAAAAAAAAGAAGGAAGATATTCCATACGCAGGCAATTGTTTGGTAGGAAAACTACAGCTCTTGTATTTCAGAGATGCTCTGTGCTAAATAAATTTGTGTACAGAAGTTACCAGCAAGTGCTTTCATTTTCATAATGCCATGAGATGCGGCCATGATGTCTTAATTCAGTATGTAAGTCAATCCCTTGAGAAGCCCTGCAAATTTTGGGAAAGACACTATAACTTCTGCTAACCTTTATATCCAGAAATTAGGTAGGGTAAGTTTAAAAAAAATCCAGAAGGGAAGAAAGGGGGCAGACAGAGAGACCTGCAGAGATAAATAAAATAATCATCAGCAAAGGAATCTGAAGGAAACACCTTCTTTGAGGTTTCATAATAAACTGACAGTGAATCTTTTGTATATCAATGGCAGGAACAGCTTTTTCTATCTTGAGAGGTTTCACAAGATGTCACAAATTTCGTATTTGGAGCAGCAAGAAATCAGGAAAGATCGGAATTAGATGATTTAAATTGTCAGAGTACGGAAAATACTAATGTTCACAGAACTGTCTTCCTCCTCAGTACAAGTGAAAGTAAATGCACTAAGAAAGCAATGCTTGCCAAGCTTGGTGTGTAAGCCCTTAGCAGCAACATTCTTCATAAAACTTGTTTCTTAAATTCAGGGCAATAGCTAAGCTACTTGCTGTGAGATCTCTTAGCCAGAACCAGCACTACTGTGTTGGTGCAATAAAGCTGGTTTGAATGAAAAAGAATTAGATTATTTAAAATACTAATAATGTATATTTAATATATTATTACTTTTCTCCACATAACATTTCATCTATATAGTTTCACCTAAAAAGCTTCAAGCAATGAGCTACTAGTGTTGCATAGGTTAGAAAAAAAACTCTGTATTATTCAAATAATGTTACCATATAATAAATAAACTCTATTTTCCTTCATTTAGTAATCCTTATCCCAACAAATATTTTGAAATCAACACTTCATATTCATCAGTTTTCCAATCCTCATCAAGTTATCGAAAGCTTCTGTTGTACACTGCCCCTTCTCCCCATATACCTTTTTGCAACTTTTTGAATTTATTGAAAAAGAAAAAATCTGTATATTTTTCTTAGACAAATTTCATTTTATCTCCCTTTGACAAGTTTTGAAACTAAAAGAAATACTAATTTTAATCATTGGATTATAATTATATAATTTTTAAAATTATTAAACTGGTTTTTAACATTTAAATATTTTACTTGCTCAAAGTTCATTTTTCATTACTTTCCTGCTTAAAATGAAAATAAAGAATTCATTCATCACAGAATATTGGTATGGTAACAATACTCTCCATTACTCTGCATACTAAGAAAAAAAAAAAGCAAACTGTTTTCACAAAGTACAAAACAATGTAAACGGAGGTTTATCCTTTCCTCCTACTTCTAAACAGTATCACATTGCCGCTGGTTAAGATAACTAAATAATGATCTGTATGTAACTACAGATATACTCTGGAAGAACTATCTAGATGGGCTGATTGTCTATTTTGATTATTTCTTCTGTATTTTCCACCTTGCCATTTGAAGTCACATGAAAACAACGTTATTTCAAGACTTATAAACAAACATCTCCACATACTTCCCTCTTTGTATAATTTGTATAAATTCCAGTACATGCATGTGCCTATCTAGTATATGCATATACCAGATAAGCATATTTTTCTATAAGAAAACATTACTTTATTTCCTCAATTAGTTTCATTTACGTTAAGGTGCTTCAATACTATACACGTGCTAGAAAACATTCTCAAATTTTGTTTTCATTTATTCTTTTCAATAGTGCATCTTTACAATTACTTGATAGGAATTCTCAGTGCTGACATCCAGCAAAGCAATTCAAATTACATTCTTTCAATAGAACTACTCTTACAGCTATGATTTGACAAGCAATGCATTAGAGAAGACAGGGTGTTAGATCTGAAAGTACTGGATGTGGACCTATCAAAAAACTTACCATGCATCACTGGTAGACTTGGTTTAGATTCTTCAAGATGCTCTACTGTAGTGTTCACTAAAATATCATAGAAGTAAAAAATAATGTAAATGTATTATAGTAAACAGTAACAGACATAGACCGATTCTTAAATGTAGCAATATTTAATCATATTTATAAATTATGTCATTTTTGGCTTTAATGGGGAAAAAATACACAAACTGTTTACAAAGTAAAAAACGGTCCTTCACAACATAAAAATAAGTCTTTATCTATGCTTAACATTTTAAATACTTCTAGAATCAGGAAGAGAAACTAGAAATTAAATCATCACTGAACTGGAATGTGATCATGCTGTCTTTGTGTCCTAGAGAAGAAGACTTGGCCCAAAGCTACTTAATCAAACCTAGCCTGATCAAGGCGTGTATTCCCCAAAGAGGATCTGCTGCACCCACACTTCATATCAATTAGCACAAACCCTATCTATAGTATGTATAGAGTGTAGCCTTGGAGTGAATTATCACTTCACTTCTACATTCCTCAGGTCAGCTTGGGGCCTAGAAGCAAATTTGCTTGCGTGCCATAGTCTTATACTTGCCTGTGCTTCATTGTGGCTGAATATGACCAGCTCCAGTTGAAAAGCCATACAGCCATACTATTACTACGCCCTCCTGAAACTAACCCACTCCCTACTGTTAGATTCAGTTCAAGCCAACGTCTTGCTAATACATGGTTTCTAAACTGGGATTAGACTTAGTTCAGCTGTCATCTATTGCAATAAACTTATTTCAACTGCAGCATCAACTATATGGGTGTTTGTTGTCCAGGACTACATCCTGAAACACTTTATTTATTAAATAATCTATTATATTTATTATTTTTAAATAATTTATTATATTTATATTTAAATTTATTATCAGGTTTTGCTATTTGTAATGGACTTCAGATGTTAAAGCACTGCACAGACAAAAATATCAGAGTTCTTAAAATTCTCTGAACTTCTGTATCTTAACTGACAAGTTAATCAATTTTGTCTACTCTTTCAGTATTTTCTCTTTTGTGAGTTCTGCAGCCTAAGGACAGTCAAGCGTGAAGAAACAAAATTACACTTCATAAAGCAAAGCCAAAAGTTGTTTGCATAATACAAAATAGAGTTGTGCCGTGGTTTAATGCCAGCCAGCAACTAAGCACCATGCAGCCGCTCACTCACTTCCCCCTCTCACCCCTGAGCTGAAACCAGGACAAGTTGCTATATTTCACATCTCTTCACTACTCAAGCGATCAGCTTTGTACGTTAGAAGTCCTTACAGCTGCAAACATGAACTTTGCAATTCATGGTATGGAAACAGGTAGGTACCCTGTGAAACACAAATAAATTGCCAGTACTGATTTGATTTCAATATTTAGTTAGTAAAGTTGATGTCTATACTTTTTAATGAATTGTAACATTTGTTTCAGGTAAGCTGCTGGAATCAGAAACAAAATCTGCTCTTTCTTACAGTTTGTACTTACCATCATATGGTTTAATGCTTGCAACTGATCTTGTGGACAATTCTTTTATCTAAAAGAGAAAAGACAGATACATGAATAGTTACAAATGTAAACGATCAATATCTAGAAATGAGCATTTAGTACAAAATACCTAGTTTCAGTACTATTCCATAAAATAAATTATTTTTTCTGATTTGGGGATAAAAATACTACTTTTGTGGAACTCTATTTACTGCCTAGTTTGCATTTTATTCATGCTTAAAGAACGCTGAAGACTTATTTCTGTTTGTTGTCTTACGTGAACTCATGCTTTGTACACCCTGTTATTATTGCAAGCTATAAAGTGAAATGAGAGTGGGGTTATGGGCCTCTTCAGCACTTCCAGTTTCAATACTTTCTGCTTCAGCAATTCATGTTCATTTTGCAAGTCTAGCTCCACTCCAGGGAGACACTTAATTACACATTGATTTTAAATGTATGAACAGTTCTCCTGTCTGCTCTACAGTTTTGACTATTTGACACCCAAGACATGCACTGAACAAAACTGAGAGCGTAGAGGAAACAAGCTGGCTACAATTCCATCTAAAGGAAATGGGAAACTTGTGAATCCTGTATCATTAAAACAATGTTCTGCACTCCAATTCCCCAAGGAAAACCCAAACCATATAGACACACAGTCAATATCAGCTAGAGCTGGCACAAGATATTGGACCCTGGTCCTGGTCCTCTTATTTCTCAGTTTTGTTATACCCACTAGTGCCTCAATACATTGTCCATTCACTTTGGACTCTTGAAAAGTGTTAGCTATTTCTCAAGCCCTTTCAGCTTCTAGGGATTGAGAATGTAGATCTTCACAACTGTATTTCACAAACACCAAACTCGGATCCCTCTGAACCTATTTTACACTTGTTGTCATATTGTTTTGTTTTAAAAGGTCACTTTAATCCTAGACAAATTTCTTGCAGTAAGTCCTCTATTGCTCCAGCTATCGTATTTGTTAAGGTGCAGATGTAAAAGCTATTATTATCTGTCTTTCTGATTCTTTAAGCACTGAAGCATAGGTTTCACATTAACCTCAAAAAACTGCGTAAATCAGATGTTGATTTGTAAAGAACACACCATCTAATAGAGGAATAATTCGTAAGGACTGCATAATCATGCCATTGTCTAAATTCCAAACCACCCAGGTCTTCACCCACCCCTCACCTCAAAAAATCTAGTTATGCTTGAACAAAAGCATATTTTTAAGAAAAAACAATTAATTTCCAACCAAATAATCTCACAGAATCATGGACTCTCTTAGGTTGGAAGGAACCCATAAGGATCACTTGAGTCCAACTCACTGCTCCTTGCAGGACTGCCTAAAACTAAACTATATGACTTAAGAGCATCGTCCAGACACTCCTTGAACTCTGGCAGGCTTGGTGCTGTGACCACTTCCCCGGGGAGCCTGTTCCAGTGACCGACCACCCTCTCAGTGAAGAACCTTTTCCTAATGACCAATCTGAACTTCCCCTTTCCTTGTGTCCTACACCTGGTCACCAGCAAGAGATCAGAACCTCCCCAACTGCTACCCCCCTTAAGGAAGTTGTAGACTGTGACAAGGTCACCCCTCAGCCTTCTCTTCTCCAAGATGAACAAGCCAACTGACCTCAGCTGCTCCCTCTAAGTCTTGCCTTTGAGACCTTTTACCATCTTGGTCACCCTCCTCTGGACACACTCTAATAGTCTGATGTCCTTTTTATACTGAGGCACCCAAAAGTGCACAGAGTACTTGAGGTGAGGTCACACCAGTGCAGTGTGGAGTGGGATAATCACCTCCCTCAACCGGCTAGCTATGCTATGCTTGATGCACCCCAGGACATGGTTGGCCCTTCTGGCTACCAGGGCACTGTTGACTTGTATTCAACTTGCCATCAACCCAGACCTCCAGATCTCTTTCCCCTCTCTCTGCTCTCCAGCCTCTCGTCCCCCAATTTGTACATATAACCAGGACTACCCTGTCCCAGGTGGAGAATCCAGCACCTGCTCTTGTTAAATTTCACATGGTAATAACTTAATGAATTATTCTCACAGTGATAAATATGATACTTTTTTTTTAGTGTGAGAAGTCATGTATTTTCAGATTTCAAACACTAGATCTCATTACAATTATTTTGTGGCAGATTAAATCCTGTTTACTATCAGAAATTTTTCATCTGTAGAGGTCTTTGGTGACTGCGACCCAGTAATCTTTTAACTGTGTGTTGAACTTATTAAAAAGATTTGGTTTATTCAGCCTTTCCTTCTCAATTGTGTTTTAATTCCTGGTCTACATTCCTGTGTCTCTTTTCCAGACCTACTCTTATTTATCAATGTAATTTCCAAAATGTAACCAAAATACTACAGCAATATTATTACCAATTGGGAATATTAAATATGCAACCAGAGATATATCAAAGACCAAATGCTAGTAAAATGTTTCTCTGTGTCCTATGCTCTCTGAAACACAGAGTGCTTCACAAAACAGACCTGCTTCTTCTGAGTAATAATCAGATCATTCTGCTCCTGAAGCCTCTGCCCTAATTCTTCTATCCTCCTCTTGTAGAAGGTGTTATTTTTATTCAGGTCTTCTCTCAGTGATGATTTAAGCTTCTCAATCTGTGACAGTAGCTAGAAAGCAATCAGAAGAAAAGTAACTTCATATTAATAGTATATAAAATATTTTAATGCTATGAAGTTTAAACAAGCAAGTGTCATGCTTAAATATTTTTAACATTTTTTTTCAGCAAAAACTTAATGTCTCCTGTGATTTCATTGGGACTTGCATATATTACAAAACAGTTGTCTGGATCATTTTTCATTTATACAAGGAAGACTACTTAAAACTCAATACAAAGAAAGGGACATACAAACACATTGCTGAGATCACCTAAAAATAAGATTGCAGGACAAAGCATACAACACTATAAAAATGTTTTGGTTATAGTGTCAAATAATGATATTTTATGGAGATGAGATGTGAATTTGCATGATAAACCTAATATATTAGCTCTGAATGTACAAGAAAGGCAACAATATTTTATGTGCACCAACCCAAAAGTAATACTTACATTACTCCTCCCTTATTCTATTCTTGCATTGTATGTGGGTGTATCATTAACTACATCCTTTTTGGGGAATGTTCCACGGTTCCTCCCCACTGCTTTCTTGCCAGAGGAGGAGAAGCATTGGTCAGACCACTATGATCTGCTCAGTTCTTACATGGTCACGCAGATGAAAGGAAAATGAAAGGAAAAGAAGCAAGAGAAACAAAGCAGGAAAGAGATTAAAAAGAAATGCAGACATAAAAAAAATCTGAGGAATAAAGCCTCGTATAGTAAAATATATAAACTGATGCAAAATAAAATGCCATGGTGTTTTTTCCTGGCAAAGCTGAACAGATCCTGCATTAGAAGGCTAGAACAGAAAAAGCAGCAGAGAAATGATAGAAAAGAGAAAAAAAGATTGAGACATATGCCATAGGTCCATGGTAGCAGAAGGTACGGGATAGATGAAAGCTACACGTCAGCAAGTTATATCTCAACTCTCCAGCATATCTGCATAACACATAAAAACACTGCATAACACAAGGCTCACAGAATGAGTTGTAAGCTCTTCAAAAGAGAAATACAGTTTCAGGTGCCTGTCAGATTCTTAAATGATAAATTCCATTTCAACCCTGGCCTTAACTGAAACGTCAAGATCCTATCATACCAGAAATAAAGAGATAAATATATCTAAGAGGACACACTCTTATAAACTCTCGATATCTAGGCTTTCTAATCCAACAGGTGTATTACAGTGCATCAAGAATTACTGAAAGGGTAAGAAAATAAGAAAAAAGTCTCCTTTTAGTTTAAGTGGTTTGCTGTCCCACTTACCAGGGACTTTTCTGTCTCATGGTCATGATGAAGGGCTTGTATTCTAGACGTCCACTTACTTTCCTGCATAGAGGAAATCAATATTAATTCCTGTTAAGAACACTTCAAAATTTAGTTTGATATATGCAGCTTTATTTTTCTAAGCAAAGCATAAATACTGGAAAGATTATTGATATGAAACTTGAATAAACCCATATTTAAGACCTAGAACAGTCATCGGCATGTTTTATACCTCCGAGTGTGATTTCCTTACCAACCACTCCAGAAACTACGCATTTGCTCCTTGATTTGTATACATAGTGACTGTGAGTGAGAAATACACAAGTACTTTGACACATCTCTGTGTATTAACAATAAGAGTTGTAAGAGCAGGGGTTTTCTTCCCCCCAAATAATGTCATTTCAAGCACTCATTAACAATGTATTTTGCATAAGATGATTAAAAAAGTATTGATATGTAAGTTTTAGACTGCATGGAATTTTCTTTGATGAAATAAAAAACGTGAAGTAAAACTCACTAAGTTTTCCACATGTTTGAGCAGAAATGGCTAAACTTCGGGATGATACCAGCAACGATGATACAAAAACCTTCACATCCCAAGAACCATGAAATATATAATGCGTGTCACAAAGTATGAAAAAAAAAAAAAAAGGGAGTAAAAAGGTTTGTGGGTATTTCCAAAGGCCTCACAACTAATTTTTTTTTTTTTTAAATACAAACAACCTGGATATGCAGGCAATTCTCAGAACAATGCAACGACCTTGGCCTCAGTGGCCCTTCCTAGCTCATTCTTTTGTATAGGTGAGACTTTGGATTGTCCAACAGATTTGCACTAGCACCAGCACCTGTGCTCGTCAGATGATACAGTGCCGGTACAGAAGTTGCACCTGGCAAGCTCAAGTGCTTCATAAGGCACAACAGCCACAGGTTGACAAATCCTGTCAGAAAGTTTCTTAACATTTTTTTTTCATCTTGGAAAATGGAAAATTCCAATTTTTCCATTAAGTGGCCTCACAGATCATCAGACATAAATGGCTTGTTAGAGCCTTCAGGAATTGAACTGCAACCATACTTGGTAAAGCTAAATATATGTAATAATAAAGAATAAGAGAAGATCAATAAATGAATAAATATTTATTTATAAAGGATAATGGAAATAATTCCTTGATTTCCATTATAGAGGTTGTAATAAATAGCAATAAATCTTTAAAAACAGCTATTTCAGACATTGAGAGGGATGAGAATTTTACTTAGGGATTTAAAATCCTACTCAGAGATGTAAAAAAAAATGAAATGAACACAAGTAGTCTGTCAAAAGCAATACATTAAGCTACAGTGTTACCTGTTTTTCAAGAAGTTTAACCACACTGTGATAATCCTTAGGACTCTGAGGTTTCTCTTCTGTAAATTCTTGGCTGTCTTTCAGCGTCCCTAAATTGGATTTTTGTGGCATATTGGATTTTTGTAATTCTAACAGTTGCTAAAAGGAGGAGGGGGAGAAATGAAGACCTGAACGTGTATACAGACTGTTTTCTAAAACTGCATTTAATACAAAATTTACTTTAAACATAACTACACAGATTGCATCAGACACTTCTCACATTTCTCATGAATTCAGCATTTATCAAATTCCATGTAATAATACATACATCTAAGAAAAATATACCTTGCAAATATACACAGGAAGTAGCAGCTACAAAATATAAGCTGCTCTGATAATGCCTTATGTATTTGCTTTCTCTCCCACCTGTACTTTTACAATTCTCTTTCTAGCCAAAACTCTGGAAAGCATTTCCAGTGCATCTTTTGAAAATGTATGCAGTTCTGCTGTTGGGACCATAATGCAGAGGTTAGTCCCCATGAGATTACTATAATGGATGCCTAACAGACAGCAACAATAACAACAATATCTACTAATCTATAAACAGGCACTCATAGGTTGAGAAATAAGAAAAAATTACTTAACTGCTGAATACCTAATTAATTAATCCAAAACAATGCTATTAAAAAAAGAACTGAAATTATGTTAATAATACCAGCATACAAAGATATAATTATGGCTATCATTCAATCATTGTTTTTAAAGTTTTGTAAGAAGACCTCCAAGATGACTACATCACATTTCAAATACGTGAAGTTCACCACCATCTACTGTAATGGATTCATGCCTTATAATGTTGAAAAATTTAAATCACTTACACTTTCTAATGTTGAGTTTCTTGAAGATAACTCCTTAAGCTCTTTCATAAACATCTCTTTCACTTTTTCTATTTCATCAGCCAATTTCTCTTTTTCCTCCTCCTTCCATTTGTGAAATGATTGTAGAATTTCTTCTTCTTTTGATTTTTGCTGTTCACATTCCTGAAATTATTTTTAAAACATTATTTGTTATTTTTCTTTACATGCAATACTAATTCAAATACCCAAACTATGTGTGGGAAGCAGTCACTTTCAGTGGGCAACACTGGGAGAGCAAACTATACATTTTGCTAGCAAAACAAGTATACTTCAAGAGGTTGGGTAATTCATTAGCTTTCATTGAATAACACATGAATGACCTTTCTTGGTCATATCAAAGGTCCACCTATTTCAGCATCCTGTTTCTCACAGAGACCACCGTAAGCCTATCAGTGGGAAAGGATAAAATACCAGGGCAAGCAAACATGCACTTTCCCCTTAGTAAGTCTCCAAGCTGCCAGTTGTTTTCAGCCTAGAGCACTTCCTCAGCTTGATACAGTTTTGTAAACTTGGTAACCTTTGATACATTTCTCCTAATATACTTTTGCAGTGGTCCCTTGTGGCTGCATCAGCTTTTAGCAACTGCAACAGCTTTTGCCAATGACCTCCAGGGTCTAGTACGAGTTGCATAAAGTTCCAAGGATTTTTTTTTTGTTTGTTTGAATCTGGCTCCTGCTAGGTTCGTTTGATGGATGCTAGGTCCTGAACTGGAAAAGGGAGTGAATGATTGGTACCTATTTGTTCCATGTCATTCACGACCTTGCAGACATCAGTATCTCACCCTCCATCCCCACCAAGACGTTGTCTCTTTTTCAGACTGACAACTCATGCTCAGTCATTCTAAACACAGACGGATCATCCTTGTGCCCCATCTCCATAACTTTTATAATTCTATCGTATCCTTTTTGAGATGAAGGGACTAGACCTACACACAGCATTTAGGCTGTGGCTTGCACAGTGATTTTTCAGAATAATTTATAATATTTTATTTTCTTTGCTGGCTGCTACTAACCACTGGGCTGACATTTCCCTGGAACTATGTATCAGAACCTTAAGATCTTGCCCTTCAGTAATAACGCTCAGCTCAGAAACCATCACTTTGTAGATGAAGTTAGAATTATTTTTCCCCATATACATTTACTCTACTTTATCTGTTAAATTACTTTTACCATTCCATTACCTCGTCACTCATTTTTGTATAGTCCTCCACTTGTTCAAAGTCCTGCACTTCACTGTCTAGAATGCACTCACTTTTTAGGCAAACCCTACATCTTTCCATCACAGCATTCACTCTGAACTTGTTCTCTGACTAATTATAACAAGCGATCATTGTGGACTTATGAAGAACGGGCTTTTCCGTATCCTTCCACCTCAAAGGAGTAGAAGGGACCAAGAACTGGAAGCATGACAGTTTTTATCAAATTCCCTCCAGTAGTGGTTCTCCTAAAAAAAAGCAGGGAAAAAGATCTCCTGCTCTTTCAATCAAAAGACAGGAAGATACCTGAATTGACAGTGGATGTCAGTCATGGCAGACAAACTGCACCAGTCACGCTTCACATTTCTATCTTCCCTGACATCCCAGAAAAACACAGAAGCTTTGAAAGCTTCTTGTTGTGTAACACTGCAGGCTGTAGCTTCAGGCCATTTCAGGCAGTCCCCTTGTAGTTAGGATTCTCAGCTAAGACAAGTGACTTCAAAATAGGCCCCTTAAGGCACCAAAAAATCTGTGCTGCACAGTTATGAATACTCCAAGTTCCATCTCATAAGAAAAACAATGCTTCAGGGGCAGGAGAAATATGTTATAGATGTACTTCTCAAAACTGAGGCACAGAATAAATGAGTAGATACCTAGCAGATGTCCACATAGGGCCAAGGCTCATTATTCTGACCCTGCTTGCACTCCTAGGTGAAACTCTACCCATGCTACTCATTTGGTCATCCAGTTACTTTTGAAAATGGAGAAAAAAAAAAACAGGAGGCTGTATGATCTCGGGAGAGGGGAACAGGGGGACTGAAGGAAGGAGAGTCTGAAGCTGCGTTCAGGAAAAGAAACACTGCATGTTTTACAGGAGACCAGCTTTTCCTCTGAAAACAAGGGAGAGAATAATTAATGATAGCGATGTTTCGTTGATTCCCTTTCAATTAAAAATGTACTGTTTCTTTCCAAACTTAGCGACTGGTTTTATGTTTGAACGTGCTCAAACTCCACAAAGAAGTTCTGAACATTGGGTGATATATTAAGATAAGGTTCTCACAGATTATGTTAACAGCCACAAACTGCTGCTTTTGAATGTGATGCAGGGCAAACTGCAATACCAAGATCAACACCTAAAGGAATCATTAGAAGTATCTTGCCTCTTATGCCAAGAACTTTCTCCTTTGTGAATCACAAAGCTCCCCCTCTTTAAAAAAATTTCCATCCCTATTTTGACAGAAAATCATCTGATTTTATTTATTTAAACAGAAATGAAACCTGTGAGATGATCTGAAATTACCAAGCTTTTTAAAAAAATGAAACCAGGTAACTTAGAGATTCTTTTTTTTCTCTTTATGAGCTAGTAAGCACTACCACAAGACTCAGTATCATCCTAAATAAAGCCTTGCATGTCATTACAAACACATAATTACTGCTTTTATTTCATTCTGGTTTAAGCCTTTTTATTCACACAGCAGTAGCTAAGATTACTTTCTGCTTTGGCTCTCTGTTCAATCAAATTCTAAGCATTTAAAGACCAACATGCAAGGTCTAGATAGATTGCTTTGTTTCTTGTCACTCTCTCTTCCTCGACTGCTTTACACCTCTGTTACACAGTAAAATTCCTCACAGCAAAGAACAAATCTTACTCAGTTTATAAAGTCACATATAAAATCAGTCACAGATAAGAAACATTTAATCATCAAAAAATATCATAATATTAAAAATAGCTTATATTTCACCACAGCAAGGCAATTTTACCTGCTCCAATTACAGGCCACACTTATGAACTGGCGAGTGCTAACAGAAGTGTTGTCTTAAGTATTCATTTAAAGTATGTCTAAAACAAAAGGAAGGAGAAAGCAGGCGTTCAAAATTATGAGGCGGTGAGGGGGAGATAGGCTCTAAAGCCCAAGCACCATTGCTGCCAGGCACGCAAGCTGTTCTGTTCCAGTTACAAAAATGAGTGAACACAGTTCAAAGTACTAATTCTTTTGAGAGGCTCATATTATTTACTACATATTACCTTAGAAAACCTGACCATATTAGCCTGTTGTTCAGCCTCTAACTGGGACTTGGTGAGCTGCAACTGCTCCTTCAGTTTATCAATCTCATCCTGCAATTTGTCTGTCTTTGCTTTCCTCTTCTGTTCTGTTTGGAAGAAACACAGATTTTAAAAATGTATGTTGTAATTTCTGGAAATGGGATACTGCAAATGTGTTTCAATAGTGTTTCAGTAACGTCTTCATGAAGTGTGACTCTCGTAGACCGTTTCCCCTTGCACTACCGTGATTCTCCAAAGATGCTTTTAAATACGTACGTTCTCCAAACTGCTAACATTATCCTCAAAGACTGAAAAAAAACAATACTACTGAAATGTGAAATAGATTGTGAAATGAAATATTTACAAGAGGTATTATATGCTCTAATTTTGAAGGAATTTAAGCAACACAGGCTCAAAAAAAGGATGTATGAAGGACAAAGTGAACCTCAATTACTCAGTTTGGCAAAGTTTAATTTATTCTAAGTAACTTTTGTAAGGAGTCTGTTTGGAATATAACTCACTATTTATCTGGAATGAGTCAGAGGGAATGTGACTGTAATAAAACATGTTAAAATATGCAAAAATTATGACGAACTTTAATCGGGAAACATTTTTTCAATTTACCAAGGATTTACTAGTCCATGACCTCGGAATCTGAGCACAATGCAGAATATTATTTCAGAAATAACTGCATGGAGTATTTCCCTCACACAGCCATTTCAGACAAATTCTTTACATGATATTGAGTTCAACTGGTTTTGCAGCATCTTCCACTACGATTTTTATCAAGTATAAAGTGCACAAGCACTTCTTTCTTCTTCCAATATATTAACACTTCCTCAGATGCTTAATCAGACCCCTCTCACTGTTTGTGCTGTTTTATTTGCCTGACAAGCTACAGCTCAGACCTTGCTAGATTCTTCCCACTCTTTCTCCTCCCAAATTCCTAACTCATTTCTAATCACCGCCGTTTGTCAATACTTGTTAGTCCCTAGCAATAAATCGTAAGCATGCAGCCCAACAGGAAGGAAGGAATTTAGAGATGAATGAAACAAACTTTGAGAGCAATGTTTTTCAAACTAAACATTTTTCAATTAAGAGAGACAAAAGTATATAAATTAGTGGTATAGCAACCAAGATTGTAATAGATACACAAATTTAAATTATTCTCGACAGTTTCTTTTTCTCGCTATGTTTTACAGTTAGTTTAGTTCAGGAGAGCCTGATCCTATTCAATCTGATTTCAGGCGAGTTGGATTATTTCTGTACTGATAATTCACATATATTCACAACATTTGTTTTCCTTAGGCCAACTTGTTCCTTTTACCCACACCTTCACAACACACACACCTGAAGAGAAACTGTGCTCTGAACTCTGCTGCTGACTGAAGTATTCAGTGAAAATGCTACTTTGAAAAAGTACTGTAAATATGGCATACAATTTTTGTTAATTATTTTCCAGATACTAAAACATATGTTGCCCAACACATTTTGCCAGTCAGTGTTGCTTGCATTCACGCAAATCGGTATCTGCCACCTAAAAATGGAACGTGAAAATCATTCTTCCCAGTTACAGAAAAGCATGGACTGCACATCCTCACTATACTGACACTTTTCTGAAGTACTTATTTTTTTTTTTAATAACATTAAAGTACATACCGATCTGAGATTCTTCCAAAGGATGACGCCTTTGCATGTGACTTTGTAAAAAGGAGTAGTTCATAAAAGCCTTTTCACAAAACTGACACTACAAAAACCAGATAAAGACATTTTAGTTATTATTAGTAACATCTGTTTGGTAAGTACAGTAGTTTAGGTTATTACATTTTGTCCAGATGTCAAAAGTAGGTAACTTTAATAAAATTCCATTTCACAAGAATAATGACTAAAACTCTCACAATGCCAAATTTCTGTGAAGTTATTAATATATTTGTGTTACTTAATGTCTCTCAGTGATGCTCACGGGCAAGACTCCCATTGTGCTAGCATCGTACAAACCCTGAACAAAAAAGACTCTGACCAAGTAAGTTCAAATTCAGATATAAACCACAGATAAGAAATGAACATAGGTAGGTAGAGAAGTATAAAGAGAAAGTGAGACAACACTATTCAACAAAATACACACCAACTCCAGCCAAGTAGCAACTCAGGTATTCTTAACACTCTTATGTCACAGCAAAAGAGAGCACCATACAGTCGGAAAAAGCCCAATAAAGATGGGTTTGAGTATACATAAGAGAGTTGTAAGTTGTCCTTGTACTGAAGGACCATAGATACATAAAAAGGTCAGACATTTCAACAAAAATAAGGTAACAATACACAATTTCGCAAGAAAAGGTACATAGATACATTACTGTGCTACCTAGCATCCTTCTGAAGTGTAAACCTGTTTAAATTACTGTTCTTATAATTTACATATTAATTTTTAATTTGAATTTTAAGTTACATTTTAAGTCAAACTGGGATCCTACTCATTTTAAGAGATATTTTTCTTCACCTTCAAAGCACATTCCAGTAATGTTCAGAGTATTAAAAACAGATGGGTAGTACAAGGACAGAAACTAGATCCGCAGATTTTGCAACATACTGGTAAGACTGTGAATCAAAGCCCCTAATCACTTTAGGTAGGGTTGCTTGTTACCTCTTTCTTGCACTTTTTTTTTTCTCAAATAAATATACTTTAACAAGCCACAAATACTCAGCTGAGTCCTTTTTCCTCATTAGTATGATATGACTGTAAAAGACTGATTTAAAAGATTCAAGACCTTGTCACCATAGTCAAATTCCCAGATTTCATCTAATATTTAAAATTCTGCCACTGATAGTCAGGTAGGCTATTAAACACAGGTATCTTTCAGCAAGCACTAAAGCCATGAATTATTGAGACAAATTTTGTTGGATAAATGCAACAAAAGTGCTAACATAAAACCAAAGTAAGGAGACAGAGTATGGTAGCAAAGCATTGCTGCCAACCAAGAGGGAGCTTACAGTGTAACAGATTGCACATGATTTATGGAATGAAATTGGCTGTGAAATAATGTTATCCATTCAAGCACAAACTTCATGTCAGTCTGACTTGCTGGTAGTGGAAGAAAGCTCTTACTGCAGGAGACAGGATTAACACAGGCAATATTTAGGTTTTGAATTATGTAACATTATTTTTGCAACTACTTTTCAGTGTTAGACACAATGTACACTTTATGCCTACACTGTGCATGAGAAAGTAAGATTAAAAATTATTATTTAAAATTAAATTTGTATTACTCAGATGAAAGTACTGACCAACGAGTCTTAAATTTGTAGGTAGCAGTACCATTTTATAGTAGTGTGGTTGAGCTCAATTGGTGGTGGGTTAAAGGCATTAAATCTGAATTCCAAAGCATGGTTACATCAGACATAAGGTATGCCTCCACTAAAAAAGGCAAGTAACTACTTACAGGCTTGTTTGCTAAACTGCCAAAATTTAAAGGGGATGAAACCTGAACTACCCTCTTGGGAATACCAGCAAAACCCTTATTAGCTGGCACTGCAGATCAGCCAAGATCATGCTACAGATAAATAATACACAATTATTGTTTACTGATCACACTGCTGCCCTGCATTTACAAACCCTAGGAAGAGTTCATCTCTGGCATTCACACAGAATCCTGAAAACACTGTAGGAACTGCAGGAACTGTTCAACGTTACTCCCGGACCTCATTTTTCCCATGGGAACCTAAATAACTCCTAGAGACAAGAGTTTACTACCACAGTGAAAAAAAAAAGGGGGGGGGGGCATAGATGTTTACTTTATATGAAATTAAACTAGAAATGGGAAATGGCTTTCCATTTCTGCTTTATTGTAAATGCCACTGAACAGAAGATTAGTGATGAGCCAAGTTCACTAGCATGTTCTTCAGCTTCCACCAAGACAGTTGTATCCTACAAATACTTCAGGAAAACTTGGTGACATTTAACTGGTAGTCACGGTATGAGAATTACTTAAGTTTACACATAAAATTATGCAAACAGGTTTCTTTTGCAACACAGACAAACTGCTTTATAAATTGCATAAACGCTTTTAAAAAATGATACAACATTAGCAGCTTGTTCTTAAGACTAACACTCAAATGAATGCATTCAGACAAGGTTCCCATGAAGTCTACCATATATATAGCTCCACTCTTGGGTCCTAAGGTATCTTTTCCCTTACAGAAATGCTTGAGCCAACGTAGCTGACGTCTTAAAAAATTAAACTTTGCCGGCCTGCTGAAATGGCTATTATACTGTGGGATAAGATTGTACATCCTATAAGAAAACTCGCATTGGTTCTGTACTGCAACTGTTCCATGATTAAGGAGAATTTTAACAATCAGGACTGCTAGTATCCCAAGAATTTAAAAAAAAAAAAAAAGAAAGCAAAAAAAAAGAAAACTATAACTTTAAACATTAGACACAAAGAGCTAGCCTGAAATCATGTCAAGTTTGTGTCCACTGTACTCTCTAGACTTCAGACTACATTTGAAGCTACAGCCTGCGTTCCTGAAACCCGCTGAAAAATGCTGAAGCTGAAAAATACTTACATCAAACTACTACACCCAGAACACAAAAACCCCTCCCCCCCCAAACAGTGCCATGACACAGAGAGACAGAACAGCCATGTACTAAGGCTCTTAGGGAAGACCCTTAAGGAACAGATTGCTGGGGAGTTAGGGATGAGCTACCCCACTGAGGCTCTTCACAGCCATGCTCGAGTCACTTCTGAGTCACACACACAGGCAGAAACTTTGTGCCTGGAGAAGGTTACTGCAGGAGAGGGACAGCTCGAAGACAGGCAGGTTACTACTGCTTAGCACCCGTTCCGATGTACTTGCCCTGCGTGTTTTCTGGCCACGTAGCTGACGGACAAGGGAAGACAGCAACAGAAAGCAGTAACACGTTTATCACAGGTTCTGTACGCGTGTGTATCTGACACTTCAGATGCGTCAGAAGCGAATCCAAGAATAAAGATCACTTGTTAGTAGAAAGCGGATTTGTTAAAGATGAGGTAGCACCCTCCCAAACCTCTGTGCCGCCCGCCGAACATCTGTGAAACACAGATGGGAGGCCAAGCACCTGCCGGTGATGCACTCGCTCCCTTTTTGCAGGGTCCCCCGGGCCCGGCAGCTCCAGCCTCTCGCCCAGCAAGTGACTGTGCCCCAGCAGCGCGGGGTCTCCGCCGCCTGTCCCCGGCAGGCTCGGGGCTGGCAGGGTGCGGGTGTCAGGGCCGCCTCGACCCCTCCTCTCACCTGGTGGTAGCTGGCTCGGGCCTCCAGCATCATCTGCTGGGTGCTGATCATCTTCTTCCTCCGCCGGCACTCCTCCTTGAGCCCCTTGATCTCCTGGGAGCGCTGGGCCACCTCCTTGCCCAGCTGGTCGCGCTGGGCCTGGGCCGTCCGCAGGGCCTCCTCCAGGCTGCCGAGCTGGGCGCTGAGGTACTCCTGGGAGTGCAGCAGGTACTCGGTGCAGAGCTGGGCCAGGCGCAGCAGCTTGAGCAGCAGCGGGTCGGCGGGGCCCTGGCAGTGGGGGCAGCGCTCCCGCTCGGCGCTGCAGAAGGTGACGTGCTCCAGGTGCTCCTGCAGGGCCGCCACGTCCCCCTCCCGCGACACCCGGCCCACGTCCACGGCGCTCAGCCGCCGCCAGTCCGGGCCCTCATGGCGGCCGCGGAACTGGAAGGCGGGAAACGGCGCCGGCCCCGCGCCGGCCCCGGCTCCCCCCGCCGCCGGCGGGTAGTAGGCGCGCTCGGTGAAGGGCTGCGGGAGAGAGACGCGGCTCAGCCCGGGGGCCGGCCCCCTCCGCCCCCCCCCCCCCCCCCCCCCC
>JANZLQ010000008.1:6266517-6289969 GCA_026212715.1 Elanus axillaris | reverse complement strand
GGGGGGTGGTCCGGGGGGTGGCTCTGTCACGAGTACTGTCCTGAAGTGTGCCAAGAGAAGAGGACATCAGATTCCAGTGAGAGGGTGAGGCGGGAATATGCATTCCTTAAGGTATGAAAAGATTGGGTTCGATGAAAAAATGCATCCTATCGTGCCGGTGGAATCGGTGCAGTGGCTACAGATTACATCAGATCCTCCTAATTTTCTTCCTTTTCCCTGCAAAGTTTTGAACTGTGTTTTTCCAGAATAAATGCTCTGCAGTCTTTGTGGCAAGGAGGAAAAATTCAAATGTTTTGTATTTGAGATGAAGCATGCCAGCAAATTCTGTGGAGGAGATGACCGTTGCACATCTTCTCTGAGGAGTTCCATTCAGTCAGGGAGACACCATTTTTTTTTTTCCAAAATACACAGGCGATATGCTCTGGAAAACTTCTGGCTCTCAACATGCATGCTCAGAGACTTACCAAGATGTCAACTTTCCTTCCTGAATCACGAAATTCTGTTGCAATAGTTTTGATGTGGGCATACGTGCTGCGCACACCAGATTTAAAAGAGTAAGTAATCATTGGAATACTCCAGTTTTTAATGTCTTAAGAGTACCTCAGTGTGCTCCAGTCACTAATGGGTGTTCAGTCCACAGGATTGGGCTAGAACTGGTCTGAAGGAAAACCCGAACACCTGTAAAATGTGGACATCAGGCCCTCAGTACTGACTTCTGTTTCTGCAGATCTGCTCCTGTTGGGCTGCTCTAATTGCTAAAGCAGGCATTGCTGGAGGCAGATGGGGATATCAAGGCTTTAGTGTGGTAAACCTTAATTAACACTAATAATGAAGGGAAGACTTAAAACTAGCAATGTGACGGTCACAGCCTCTTTGGGTCAGGCCTAGAGGCAAACAGGCAATACAAGTTGATGAGCACATTATGTGAATGGTTGGAGCACTCACTTACAAAGCAAGATGTGGAAGTGCCCAAGAAGTTTTATAAGCCATGCCCTTCTTAAAATGCCCAAACATAGTCTGTTCAGCATGCCTTCAAAGGATCTCTTGCTGAAGCTGTTTTTTGTATCCAAGTAAATGCTAACTGGGTGAGAAAATGTTGGAGATTCTCATCAGTTGATAAGAGGAGATGTGTATGGGGTGTGCAGAAACATTTGGATCTTGGTCGGTTATCTGTTTAACATAAAATACACATGCAGCTCTTGGAACAAGACCTAGAACCAAGTTTTCTATGCTGTGAGGGTGGGGACATCACCCCATCTGCTAGACAGTGTCTTGTTCTTTCCCTCTTACTTCCTTCCAGAGCTCAATTACTCTTTCATTACTTGCTGCAAGCCTCGCTTGGCAACAGCAGGTATTCTTCAACCCACATTAGTGCCTGGTTCCTCCTTCCTCACCTTATATCATAAAGCTTGGGGAAAAAAGTACTTTCCTAAAACATGCATGGATTTACTAGGAGAGGACCAAAAGCATTTTAGCTTTTCCCTGTCAGCATGACTTGATGCAGGAGGTTTAGGACAGCCAGGAGTCTGGCTGGAGCAGACAGGTGATTACTGTCCGTGCATAAACGGGCAGTGGTGTGCAACCACCATAAATCCAACGTGCACCCACATCTGCCTAGAAGGTTTCAGCGGATACCCAGCCATGCAGGTGATGTACCTTCTCAACTGCTGCCTTGAGAGATGGCAAACTTTCTCCATTAGCTGCCTTCTGGAGTTCAGTAATCACCACATTTAACAGACATACATGTGGGATATGCTCCTCTGGTGAACTAGCTTAAGATACGCCTGCCTTGCGCACACTGAAGAAGACTCTCAGCAGCTCATTTCTTGAAGACATGGTCCTCTGGGTGTTTTCAGACAAGGTGTATTTTTTTTCTTTAGGTGCCTAGGAGATGGTGGAATACTAAATCCTCCAGTTAGCTATCAACCTGTTTTTTACAGTAATAGAGGATAGCTGAATGGGAATTTCAGGAATCTAAATTTGCACTGAAGCACTTAAGACTTTTTAGAGTCCCAACTCAAAGCCTTTTCTTCCCCTTGTATTTTTTTATTCCCAGCTTTTTCTACCCAGTCACACCTCAAATTTTACACACTTTTACTATTCTACCCTGTATGTCTCATTATTGTGCACTAACACATTATTTTCCACATAGCAGCCTACTGCAGGGAGTGGTTTATATAAAGATCATTCCCAGTTTGTGGTCCAAGTTTATCAAACATGTTAAGTCTACGTTACTGCTCAAGTCCTCTACTTAGAGGACTTGCAATTAACAGTGTCCTCTAGGGGTAGTTTGGGTGCACGACAGTTTTATGAAACTACTATGAAACTACGATCTGTTCTAGGAGGATTTTCCATGTTCTGTTGACACAGTGCAATGATGAATATGGATTTTTTTTTTGGTAGAATTCAGGAAAAAGGAGTAGGGAAGAACTGAGGTTTCTAGGAAGTAGGAAGATTTTTATGGAAAGCTGGTGAGAAGAGCTAAGGAAGAATTAAGATGGGATGAGGAAGGTGAGTTAAAGCACAAGAAGCGAACCTAGGATATTGATGGGAGAAAGGTGTTTGTGAGGCTTATAGGGGGTACCTGCAACTGGAGAAAAGAAAAAGGAGAGATTATTCTGATTGTGGGGTGAAATATGATGGCATCTTGGCCATGGCTATTTGGGAAATATCCTGGGCAGCTGTAGAAGGTGTCAGGGCACAGCGTGGGCTGGCTGCTCTCCATGGGGCAGCGGGGCAGGGCCCCGCAGCCAGGGCAGGGGCTGAGGACCCCAGGGGAGATGGCATGGGGTCCTGGGCCCTGGGCAAGGTGGGGGGAGGCTGGGCAGGGACAGCCAGGCCAGGCGGTGCCCTGGGGCCCCTGGTGCAGTGCGTTCAGTGAAAAAACTACCCGTGTGTTTTGTGGAATGGAGGAGGACACCATACATGTCCTGCAAGATGTTTTAATTTGAGAGGGCAGTGGAAAAACTGTCTTGGGAACTGAGAAATAGACTCTTCAGTAATCTTTCTCCTACAGCACTCTCAGAGTGACGCACGCATACCAGTAATCATTCACTCTGGTGGAAAGATGCCTTGAGTAGCATGGTACAGGTATAATAATAATAAATCTAGCCAGCTCCTCAGCTTATTTAATCTTTTCCTTCCTGCCAACTCCCTCCACTGCATATTTTTTTCAATATTAATGACTATAATACTTCCATTAGTTCAATCTTTCCATCATGTAGTTTACCCGAGGAAATTATTTAAATATATATTTTTTGTCAAAGGAAAACAAAGCATTAAAAAGAAAAGAAAGGTAGGATGAGCCACTCTCCTGTCTCCTCTGTGCCACATCCTTCATTCCAACACACACCACTAGCTGTGATTAAGCAGTTTGAAGAGACACTGCCCTGTGTAGTTTAACAAATTTCATCTTCAAGTTTGGGTACTTCAGAGTCTTCTCCAGCTAAATCTGCTTTTCTTCAAATAAAACAGTTTCTCTTAAAGGTTTATCTTCACGTAGCAATTCTAGTGGGATTTTAATGAGACAGCCTCACAATTCATTTATCTTTCTTTCTCCTAGACATGCGGGGAATTCAACTTAACTCTAAAGAAATGCCTGTAAGCTCACTGATTGTGAGTTTCATCTATGTTACACATAGATATTATTGTAATAGCGTCCTGCCTGTCTTATTTGTGGAGAACACCTAAGTCATATGCCAAGAACAGCATCTTGAAGCTTTTTCACTTCTTGGGTGAGTATAACCTGAAATTTCTGTCTCATTTCTGATGACTTTTTGCCTTCCCATTAACTTCTTTCCCAGTATGTGAACAAGGTAATTACAGTTACCATAGTTTTAGCATAGGGATACCTTCTTGACCATTCAAACCCCTTTCTTGACCTGTCATAATTTTCACATGGCCAAGTCTCAGGGCACGCACTATATACCTCTGTGTGATGAGGAGAGGGAAGGCTGCAGGCAGGACCTCAGCCAGGACGACTGTGATTCCCCTTGGCTGTGGCCATTCCTTTGCCAAGTGGAGTTTGACCGGGAACCAATGTGGATACTCAGCAGAGCAACTCAAGTGATGTCAGCCTCAGCCTGGCTCACTGTCTGCTGTAACTCAGCAGTCGGCATACCCCAGAGCCCTGTCATTGAGCTTGAGACTCAGCACTGTAACAGGAATCATATTTGCACTGCTTCCAGGCGGTCTGCAGCTCCAGGCAGGGTAGATACCCTCTTCCAACCCATCGGGTTCACCCAGTGAGCTCCACTTAGCCAAGCTCAGGTTTGCACTCAGAAAAACATCCGCTGTCCATTGTCTGATGTGTGGTATTTAACTTTTTTGTATTTAGAAACCATTGATACTGTTGGAGGAATAGGAAGGTCACTGAACATTGAATCAAGGACTTAGTTTTTAACACTTAGCAGCTTCTGGGTGAATTTTTAATGGCATACATTAGATATTTGTTCTTTTTCTAGCAACTACATTGCAGTTTCACACTGACTGGGGCACAATGATTTTTGTGGGCAAGAAATAAACTGCATGAAAAAGAAAAATGAACCACCATCTATCAGAACTCAAGTTACAAAGCATACAAGGGCAATCTGTTTCCCTTTCCTTTTATTTTTCAGATGTTTTCAATCCTGATACTCAAAATTTAAGTGCATGCCTTAGGACGTTGTGCCCCTTTAGGACTTTTCAGAGTCCTGGGTGCAGCAAAACTCTAATTTCTGAAAACGAGGAAAAGAAGAGTTAATCAACATACCAGCCACTCTGCAGGATGCACACAAGCTCTTCCCTAGGTTGCACTTGTCTGTAGATTGATGTATTGAATGGCAAAAAGGAGTAGTTGGAGCAAACCTGCGAATGTGAGGAAGGGCAATGTATACAGATGATCTCCTCTGCTTGGCCTCTGGATAGCTGGTCATAAGAGAGATGCAGGATGCCTCATTTCCTCAGGCCATCACTGTTGCATCAGCAAGGAGAATTTTATTGCCTTTTTGGACTGTTAGCAGTTGGAGGATAAATGAAGACCATTGATTCAGAGGTGGGTGCGTAAAAGAGGATGCTAGGTGGCATCACATGGCTATGGCTTACATGCTTGTAAAAATGTGCATGAGGGGTACTCTTTTGCCAAATATCTTGAATAATTGCTTAAGAGACATGGGAAACTCCCACTTATGAAAGAAGGGTATAGAGGTATCTGCTAGAGCAGGCAGAGGTAAGGTTGCACACATGCACGCTTTAACTTCATAGTCGAAATTCTTTGAAGTGTGAAATTTGCTGACCTTGGTGTTTTGGCAGAATATAAGATAGGAATGAACACCTTCAGTGATGGCACAACATTTTGCCAGTGATATTTTTCACACTTTTTAAAATCAAAGTAGATGATCCAGAGAAACAAACATCTTGGAGTTATCATGTAGGTTTGAAACTCAGAGTTGAGGTGAGAAAAATATTTGTGATAAATAAGAGGTAAACCAAAAACAGCTTCAGGGAAATCAAAAGTAGTTGTGAAAACAGGCTGAATTTAATAAATTGTTTCAATCAAAAAAAGAGGAGAGTTCATTAAAGTTAAAATTTTCCATGTATTTTCAAAACAGAATGCCTTATTTCAGAAATAAACCAGTATTTTAATGTTTGAAGCAAAGTTTTTTACTTTAATTTCAGAGCAGCATTTTAATTTAAAAATGTTCTATGCCTTTAAAAAAAAATGTTTTAAAAAGGGTGTGTTTTCATATTAAATGAAGTATTTGGTTTCTGTCAAGACTTCCCTGCTCCAAAATCAACAGAATTGAGTTTTTGTCTTAAATCAAAGTAATTGAAAAAGTACTGTTTGCGTTGCATTGTTCCAAATTGAAATTAGGTTTTAATTTGAATTATTTCTAGACTTTTTCTGATTCAAACAAAAAACCCCCGAAGTATCTGCTACTCAGCTAACTCTAATAGGGACTGATTCAAACACATACACCCTGTCCCCCCCACCCCCAAAGTATCTGCTACCTGGCTAACTCTAACTGGGACACTAAAATGTCAAGGTAAAGCATAAAATGGCGTTCCTAATTTCCCTTTCCGTGTTTGACACTTCATTATACCAGAAGGTTAAGTTAGGCAGGAGATAGTGGATGCGTTTTGAGACATTTGGAGTTTGTTGTTGCTACCATGGCTATGGAGAAATGTTGCAGACATAGTATCATTCCGCTGACTAAAGTAAATTTAAGTGTAAGGAAACGCTGATGTCCAATTTCCCTTTTCCAACTTCTGTCCTACATATAGCACAACCCCGCTGATAAATTAACTAGTGATATAGCTTAGTGAATACAGCAGTCTCAAGGACCTGTATTACAACAAGCTTCAAATAAATAAATAAGACCAAATGGGCTATGTAAAGCATATTTATAGCAGTATGAATAGGAGGAAGTAGCTAGTATTTTTATACAGCATCTACACACAAGGTCATAGCACAGAGTGATAAATAATTCCACACCAGAAATGTACTTCTCCCATCACAGATATGACGAAGACATACACGCAGAATTTTGTTGGGACTATATGGAGGGGACAGAGGCTAGCCTTGCCCTGAGCAAGCCTGGTCCCTCGCACTCCCTTTCAAGTCCATGCACAAGGATCAGCTTTTCCTAGTGCAAGTTTAGAGCATGTAAATTAAGTTCTCATGCTGAAATGCAGATTGTAGGAGACTTTCTGCTTTCCTTTACTGCTAAAGGAGCCCAGAAAAAGGCATTTCCCTGAAGTCCTCTTCTATGAACACCAATCCAAATGTGAAATTACCAAAAGATGTGGTACATAAACCATAAATCCCATGGTAGCCAGATGTACACTACTATTTCATTTAGCTGCGACACAGCTAAGTTTCTGATAGGGATGTACATGGGCGAGAAAAAAACCAAGGTCTAAGGTCTGAGAAACCTCTTACAAGAAGCCCTGAGAATAGTATCTCTGTTATCATCCTCTCATGCCTCCTCCTTTATTTTCATACTAGACTGTGCGTGCAACATAATAGTCTGCTATATTGCTTCTTTTCCTGTATCGGGAAACTTTTATTAGTTTGGGTGGTTTTGGAATTGAGATTGTTAATTAAAACGTATTGCCAAACATACATAGCAGGACCCTGTGTGTTGTCACGTCTAATACAGGCTTCTTACTATATTATGTCTGAGAAGGTTTCTCAGTTAATTAATAGAAACTACAGATTTAACTAGCTCCACCATATGACAACATATTCAGTTCACCGTCCGTATTAGAAGCCATGATTAGCTTCGAGTCATTCCTTGCTAACTGCTGCCACCTGCTGTTACTATATATATTACCAGCAGTAACTGGGAGAAAACTCTTCGGCTGTCTTTTGCCCAATTTCAGCGTTACTGTAGTCTTTGACATCCACTCTTTCACTCCAAAACTCAAGACCAATGAAGAAACTTGTTTCTGATACCAGTCTACTTTTGGTTAATCCCTTTGAAGGACTTTTGCATTACAGCTGTACTGCTTTCCTGTTTTTCAAATTCCCAAATATAACGTTGGCACGTCATACAGAATCATAGAATCATTCAGGCTGGAAACGACTTCTAAGATCATCGAGTCCAACTCATTTGTTTTTTCAAGCCGTTCTCCTCTTCTGCATCTTGTCTGCTTCTGACATTGCACAAGGGAATATGAGTCGAAGAACTTTTTTTTTTCTCCCAGGTTTATACTTAGTATCTAAATTATGTAAGTTTGGGCATCTATGATAATGAAGAATGGTCCTTCACAGCGTATGGTCTCTTTCAAGAATTACTGTGTAATTCTGTGTACCTGGTGGCATTTCTAGCACAGAGTGACAACGATAAATGAGTTCTCCTTGAGCAGATAATTTTGTAGTGTTGGCATTACGTACTGTTACGTTACTGTGTCAGCCTGAAATACTGACCTTGGCTCAGTACTTCAGGGCCAAGATCAAGGATCAAAGGCTTGCCAAACATCTACTCAAAATGACACTTGATGCTTTAATCATACTGCTTTACATCTTACTTTAAGGGATTTGATGCTTGAATCTTTATGTTTCGTATTCCAGTATGAGGTACTGAGTTTTCTTCAGATTGTTTTCTCCTAATCTTGTTCTTATCAGGCCATTATTTTCAGTTATGTTAGTTAGAGGGTTGGAGGTGTAAATTCCCTTTCATATTCATCTGGCTTCAGTCTAATACTTTTGTTCCTCAGGTAAAATCAAAGGAATTCATTTACTATAACAGTGATTGCATTCTGCTCAGTTCAGTTTTAGGCTTTCATATTTTGTCTTATCCACAGTGCTAGAGTTGTCATGTCCTTCCTCATGCTGACACTTTTAGAATGTTACGAATTACTCATTTCACATCTATCACTTATACTATTTCAAGTTCTATTTCTGAGTATCTTCTGCAGGTCAGATTTCAAGGTGATCCCTTTGAAGCATCATCTTGCAAATGAAACGTTGAAGAGGGATAACTTACTTTTCCTTTCTCAGCTGATCTTTCAAGAAAGCTTGTAAATTATATTATCTGAGGTGAGAAGGGTAACGTGGCAGTACCTATGGAATGAAAAATCTCTGTGGTTGCCAAACCAGACTTCAAGCCTCAAGTTTGTTACTTTCTCAGCAGATTTCCCCTGGGAACAAGGTTTTTAATTTTTTATTTTACATTGGTGGGGTAGAACATACAATATGCCCCTAGTATGAATTGTTTATCCAACAACACAAAGCAGGTAATTTGAAACTATGAACAACTAGGCAGATACAAGATTAGTTTTTCTGTGGTAACTAAAAATACATTTTATTTTCCTAGTAAAAAAGGTAAAGAGGTCTCAAAAAATATTTGTTAGATTGCAGGCTATATCTTACACAGGCTTTGCTTTCTGTTTACAGATCCAATACAATATGAACTTCCAGCATGAAAATACTGATTTTTCTGCAGTCTGGTAAATTCCCTAATACTTTTTTGGCATGCCTGGGGGTCAACATGCAGTTAGGGCCGTGCTGACCATCTTGGCTTTGTTGCTCTGCCTCGGCTGGGAACAGGATTGTCCCTCAGGGACGCCAAGCAGAGTTTTAAAAGTCACTTGCCTTCCTCTGCTCTGCGGCTCAGCCACCCACAGCAATAAAAAACCAGGATCAATTTACTTGTGACTTACTGCCCAATTTTTCTACCATGAGCAGCCCAGAGATACCATGTTTGGAAAACGAAGGACAACACCAACCATCACACCCCAAAAGGAGCCCTTTATACTGACAAGTGTTAAACTCATCCCATTAGCCCCGACGCCAGCCGTTTCACTCCCCGGTTGGCCGGGGGCAAGCAGCCCGCGTCCTTCTACAGGCCTGTCAGCACCTGCAGAGCACCCTCCGACGGGCTAAACCCGGGCCTGGAACAAAGCCCTCCTAACCCCAGGAGAACCCTGGCTGCGGTAAGAGAAGGTGGGTGAAAAAACACGAGACAAAATACAGAGGCAGACGGACACGCTCCCGATTTCTCTTTCTGCTGGCAGTCTGCGACCCGCCGCCATTTCCCCTGAGGGCACCCCCCGCTGCGGGCACTGGCCTGGCCTCGCCCCGCCTTTCTGCGCATGCGCGGGGGAAAGAGGCGGGGTACACAACCTTCCTTGCGCATTAACGGCGCCCCGCCTCCGTGCCGCCGCGCAGGCGCAGAAGAGCCACCTTCCCCCGCCCCGCCTCCCGCCTAGGCGGAGCCCGGGGTTGCGCAGACGGGCAGTCCCGCCTCCCTATCGGCGAGAGCGAGGGGCGGGCGTGGCGGCGCGCAGCCAATCAGAGGTGCCCACGACCCACCCCGGAGAAGTTGAAGCCCTGGGCCCGGGGCGCCGCCGCTGTCGCCGCGGGGGGGGGGGGTGGTGGGCGGCGGCGCTGGTGTCTCCAGCGGCCTCCGCCGGCCGCCTGGGCTCCGCGCTGCCATTCCTGCTCGTGCTTTTCGACCTGCAGCACCAGGGTGAGTGAGGGCCGGGGACGACGACGACGACGTCGTCGTGCAGCCGGGGGGGTTGGGAGGGGGCGCGGGCGAGCTGCGGCCCGGCCCGGTGTGTGTGGGGGTGTCTGTGTGGGGGTGTGTGTGTGTATATGGCGGTAGGGGCGTCTCCTGCCGCTTCCCTCTGTAAAGCAAGCGAGCCTGAGGCGGGGCGGCTGCTGCTGGGCCCGCAGCGGTTCGTGGCCGGGGGGGGAAGCTAGTAGCCGTTCGCCCTTCCTCCTTCCGGGCTCTCGGCGGCAGTCGTGCCGGTTGGGGGTTGTTCTGGTGCCCGGCCGGGCTGTGGCGTAGCCGGTATGTTAGGGCCGAGGCGCCGGTGGAGAGCGAAGCGAAGCCGGTGGGGCTGCGGCCTGCCCGGCGGGCCTGAGGCAGGAGGTGCGAGGGGCTGGCCGGGCCGGGGGAGGCCCTGAGGCGGCGGGGGTGTGTGTGGTGTCCGTGTGTGGAGTATTTCTGGAAAAGGTGTGAGGAGGGAGGAGGTAGAGAACTGCCACCTCAGCAGGGCTGGTGTGTAACGAGGGCACCCCTCGCTGCTCGTAACCTGTTTGGTTTTTTGTCTGGATTCTGGCGGTGCTGTTGAAGGTGGCTTGATGTCTGCTTCGCTTTCCTCGGCCTGCTGATAGGGTGCCAGCTGCTGTGGGGCCTTGGAAATGTCAGTGATGTCCTCCAGTGCGACTGTGTGACAGCATTGGCCAGGTCCGTACCGGCCTTGAGTTTCTCACTTCTGTACGAGTTTCGTGCAGTTCCCAAGTTCAAAGGCTTTTTTTCAGTCGTCTTCCTCTGCCGTAGCCATTATTGGTGGCAGACCTACACGTTTGCTGATTCTTCTGACAGTTGTGTTGCACTCATTTATGGCTTTTTCTTCTTGATTTTGGGTTGTTTATTTTTTTTTCTTCTCACTGCTAGTATTTGAAGTTCAGGAGAGAAGTTTATCTGCCCTTTGTGTGGCCTGTTTACTTTCAGAGTACGCTGTCAGCAACACCTGTATGGCCAAACTTTTGTTCACAGGCTTCTGTTAAATTTATAACTTGGTTATACAATTGTAGTCAGAGTTTCACCTGAGTTACGTTTTTTGACTGGCAGTGGCAGTCTGAACTGGAACTGAAGCTGTCAATAGTCAGAATAAGTCCATAGGCTTAAGATTGACCCGGGCTTGACATTAGAAATTCAGCTGATGTACTAAACTAATGAATACTTCAGGTGGCCGAGTGGCAGCAGGAACATACTGTGGCAAAGATGCTCTGTAGTATAACGCTACTTATGTGGTGTTGAACTCTTTTTGGATGTGTATTCAGGTAGTGTTAGGAGGAAAAATAACAACTGTGGTCAAAGTATGCTACTTGTTCCCTAAGACTGTGGCAGTGATGTTCCTGCTGAGGATTCTTTATTTGGATTTGCCAACCTATTTCAAGTATATGGTTTAATGGCTATGTGGACAAAGCCACATTTTGTAATTTGGGATATATTTTCTTAACTTCAGTGAATAAAGATGTACAGCAACAGACTGAGAAGTGATGATGGTTCTCGATCTTACTTACTGAACTTACTAATGTTCATGAGTTAATTTTCCAGAGTACCTAGTTAGGGAATTTAGGGGGGTTACTTTAAGTATCTGGGTTTGGTTTTTTTTCCTCAATATTACTCGTCTTTGAACTCAAGGGCGTTCATATTCACATTTAAATTTGCATCTTGCTGTCTTGATAATAGAAGTCTACCTTGTGCCATCTGATTCATGACTCAGTGGAACAGTGGTCTGTATTAACTTTGTTATCTTACGGTTGATATCTAGGGATACTAATTTATATCTGGCTGGTAAATGAGTTCAGTAAAAAGATTTTTGAATACTTGGTGATATGGCAGGTTGCAGTTCAGCCCTTACTGTTGTGTCTCCTGAGTTCCTCCTCTTCAAATACCCTGACTTGTGCTGAATAAGCTCCCATTTGACACAAATCACCTCTTGGGAAGATTCATCCTTCATGGCTGTTTGTCCACACTAACTGCAACAAAAGGAGGCAACTGAGAGAGTAGAGGAGTATTGTTCCTCTTCCCTCTCTCCTTCCTAGTAGTAAAAGAAGGGAAATGTAATAAGGGGAGGACGATATGGGCTTTGAGTATACAGAGCTCAGTTTGTTATTGTTAGACTGCTAGCCTTAAGTGTTTCTCTCCCACCTATCCCCCACACCCTATGTTTCTGTACAGAGTTTGGGAGGTTGTTTTTTTTTCCACTCAAATAGCAAGGGGTACTGGGGGTGGGGGGCTTGCTTTTTGTTTGGTTTGCAAGTCTTAGCTATATTTACCAACTTTCTTTGCAAATGGAGGGTGTAAAAACTTGATAGGGGTGGAAGTTACACACGGCTCAACTGGATTCTCTGACGCTCCTTGTAAGCCTTTTCTTATTGCTCCTGAAACTGCAGTTGCTTGTCCACTTCTTACTTTGTTCAGTCTTGTCCTTGAAAAACATACTTGCAAACACACATAAAACCAAAGCCCAAACCTGTTTAAAAATAACAGCCAACTTAAGACTTGTTATGCTAAACATGGGGTCTGTCAGAAACACCCCAAAAGCAGGATGTCACACTCACATGACAAGGCAATCATCAAGCTCTTTTATGTGTTTAAAAAAAAAAAGAAGTTTAGATTATTGTAATTAAGATTAGTGACATGCATGTTTCTTTTTTGTCTTTGAAACAATTATGTTTCTGGTACACAGTCAGAACTAATTCTGTTTATTTTCATAGTTCTGTTACCCAGCTTGGTGACAAGATTTAAAATAAAAAAGTAGGTGGAAATTCTACAGGGGATAAAGAGGAGTGTGTAGGCAAATGTAAAATCTTAAAACTGTTTTCAAGTTGGAGGCCTTTCTTAAGCTTTTTACACTGTGGATGTGACTGATTATATGAGGATAGAGTTGAAGCTTGTATACTTGGGTACCCTCATATTAGCACTAGTTATTCTAATAAAACAAAAATCCTACCAGGAAGTTATAATTTATTTGAAGTGAGTGTATCTAACTGGAAAAACAGGTTAGCTGCACCTGCTTTTGTTTCACGTGCCTTCTGACTGACTTCCTTTGAGTTGTCAGGGTTGGTATCAATTCTTATCTGGGAGTAGTTTGGGGTTTTTTGTTTGGTTTGTTTTTTTCTGTTGTTTTGGTTTTGGTTTTTTTGTTTTTCTTTTTTTTTTTCCTTTCCCTCCTCCACTCTTGCATCAGTGCCAGGACTACAGACACTGAATTTATTTGGAATATCTGACTTGATTTGACAGCTGGGGCTCTTGTGTGTGGTTGTCTAAGGTCCTTGGTGAACAGATGATGATTAGGCAGGCTTTAGAAATAATATTAAAAGTAAAATACTTGGAGTTTTTAAAAATAAATAGTATTCTTGCATAAATTAATTTTCTTGCTGGAGCATACAAAGCTGTTTCAGCTGTAGTGCTGGGCCCTTGATATCAGATCACTAATGACTGTCTGTCTGTTGGAAGGAGCTCTGTGGGGTTTGTTTGTTTTTTCTTCCGGTTGAACTTGAGTCTTTACATTCATTCCCAGACCAGAGTGAATAGATATCCAAATAGGTTACACAGAATTTGAGTCCTTAGACTCCTGTGCCTATGTTAACAGTTTTCAGATGTCTACTGTGGGGTGATTTATTTAGAGCAATTGTTTGCTTACAGCCAGAAAATGAATAAGCAATAGATTTATATGAACAAACAGCCCAACTATCAGGTCAGCATACAGTGTTCCTGAGTAGTTACAGTAAATGTCACTTTTCATCATGGTTACGCTGGCTTCTTCTGGAGATTCTTTTATCAGTTCATGATGTTCAGCAACTTTCAGAGCCAAGTTTTAATGTATGTCTAGTGTAACTAGTCTTGTTCTGCAGGGTACCTATAGTCCTTCACAGTTTGCCTTATTTCTTTATTGGTGTGCTCCTGCTTTTATTACTTACCTGTTTACTATTAATGGTCACCTTTTTCACTTTTTTATTTATTATCTAAGTATTTTCCTTAAAAAAGATGGCCTTCCTACCTAAAGTATTATGTAACTGTAAAACTGTACTGAACATAAGGTGTATGAAAGACACTGAATTGTACAGGTACATCTTACTGTGGAAAATCTATTCTTGGATGTATCCTGGTGTGCCTAATTGTGAAACAAGGATGCTCCTTCGGATGCTCGAGACTCTGAAAATTGAATGCCATGTTTAGGTGGATGGAGGGTTCATCAAAGAGTAATTTACAGCCCACTTCCAGGATATCACTCCAATCTGACAAGTTTTGAAAGATTTTGGATATTCATGTGTCTGGTGAGACAGGAGGGATGAAGCTTAAGGATATTTTGTTTGTTTTAGCTCATGTTAAATACTTCAGTCTGTTTGTGGTTTGATACCTGATTTGTTGCTAGTATACTTCCAAAGCCACGGAAATTTGTAGTGTGTTTGTTTTCTAGTTTTGTTTTGGTTTTCTTGTTGTGTTGGTGTTTGTTGTTTTTTTTTTTTCTCCATTGCTTGCTTTGTTGTTTTAGAGGACATGAGACTACTTGGTGATCAAAGCTTTAAGCTAGAGAAGAAGCAAAATAGCAAAGAAGAATATCCATTTTTCTGAAAATTGGACATTCACGTAAAAGCTACCTTGAAGTAGAATACTGTGTGTGGAAAAATTACTGTCAAGAAATACTTCTCCACTATCAGTGGAGCTATTTATATTGTGTGTGTGTATGTATATATATAATAATATAATGTATATTATTTAGAGCTATACATACCTAGAATGGATTTAAAAATACATTGTTTTATAAGATCCCTAAATTAACTACATGTTAAATAATTACTATTTTAACTTCATTGGTTAAACAAAAAAAATGCTGACTGGAGATTTGAGGCTTATTTTATAAAGTCATTTCCATTAATTAAAAAAAGGAATTTGTTGTCATTGTTCTGAAGCAAATTATTGAATTGAAGCCCTTGAATCCATTTTGCTGAATTATTATCAGTCTTTTTGTAGATGGAGTTTTTTGCAGTGGATACGGAGGGTATTTTGCTCATTTTAGTGTAGACAGCTCAGTGATTTTCTTATAATGTGGAATTAAAAGAATTATGAACTGTATTAAGGAGTAGGAAAGGAAAATTAAATTAAGATCCCAGGTGGTGAGAGCTCATAGTTCTAAAATCTTGGTGATTAGAAATTACTGTTCTTTCATTACAAATACTTTGTTGTTTAATCAGCTTTCAGCGTGAGATTTTTTGATGTATTTTCCTTCAGTCTGTGTAGTGTAAAATTTTTATTCAGACTCTAAGAAACGACTTCAAAGTGCTGCTGCATTTTTGTATTTAATTCAAGCGCCTATCTGAATTAGCTCGATACAAAATCTGAGTGAAAGAAATTGTTTCCTAGTAGTTGTAGTTCATTGTTTTCTAATGTATTTAGTCAGGATTTTAATATATTACTGTGCTTAAAATTTATGCATAGGGTATGCTCTTAGTAGAAGAAAACTGTTTATAGTGTGAAAGTTTTAATAGTGATAAGCTGGTAAGTTGTAGTGAAGTTCTGTCCTAATTTGAAGAACGTTGGAAGCAGTACCAGTGAAAAGCCTCTGTGGCTGAGTCGATGTATGTACAGCATGTACTTGCACTGAGCTACTTAACTTTTCAACAATAGTCTTTCCCTGTTGGTTGAGCAGCAGCAATTTATTAGTGTTAAACTAAAACTGGCACTTCAAAAAACATACCAGTTTAGTATGATGTCTATACTACCTGTTAAGTGAAAAAGGAGTGAGAATTTTAATCATTTACATCAGAACTTGCGCTCTGGAAACAGTTTGCTGTGGAAATGATGAGACAAAAGTGCCGTAGATGAGGAGCACCTCTGAGGTAGCTAACAGTTCTCACTTGAGTCCGAAGTTATCAGAAGAGTCATGAAATTTAACGTAAAGCCTTTTTATATTTGCTGTATGTGCATTCTGAGTGGTTTTTCCAGGTTCTTTTGAAATTGAAAGCCCAAACAGAAATGTTGTGAAACTGTTTATAGTTGATGTATAAAGCTTGATGTGCAAAAGTATGTTACTGAATGTATAGACAGGCATAGAAATGTTTATTTGGTGCCTTCTTGCAATGCGGTGCTTCACAGTTTTTATTTACTTTGACATCCTTTTTGGGACAGGGAAGATGCACTACATGTTTATTAGGCTGCAGGTTGTTTTGGTATGAGAAGATGTGACTTCTGCCTCTACATCAATAACTGTTTTACGTATTGCATTATCACAATATACATCTGGTATAATCAAACTGGTCATTCAAAACCTTGATCTTGCTGTTTTTCTTTAAGGAGCTGAATGTGGAATAAATGCAGAAGTAGATAAACAACTTGAAATGGGAAAGAAGTTATTGGCTGCCGGACAGCTCGCAGATGCTTTGTCTCACTTTCATGCGGCTATAGGTATGTATCTCATGAAAGCGACTCTTGCACTGAAATACCTTTGGGTGCAGGTTTTTTTGGTCCTACTATTTGCTTCATTAAGTGTCCTGGTTTCTTGCAAATTGTATTCCATGTGTCACAGAAGTTGGGGCGTCTTTATGCAGCAGTTTGGACAGGAGCCAACAGAGATGTAGTAGAATATTTATGCTTTGGTTTTGGTAAAAGAAACTGTTAAATTAACTACATGATACGTGAACACTAAGTCACTGCTGTTCTGCAAGCTAACTGCGTGAAAGCAATTATAATTGACTGTGGTTTCGTTTGATGAGGTATTCCCTGTATCTAATCCCATCAAGGCTATGTTTCATCTTTATGCGATTTTTCAAAGTTTGTCTCTGAAAGGTTGAGTTTATCCATGCTTTCTTCTCTCCAGCACTGTAAAAATTTCAGTGTTTAAAATAGTCTTTTTTTTTTAATTAAATCTTGAAGTGGGTGATAACATCAGTGAAACTGATGCTACAAGTTTGAGATGCTGAACTGGTAGTGAAGAGTATATTAACTGAAGAGTAAGTTAACTGTCCCTCTCTCATACTCAACTAGTGAGTGAGTTCTTGTTCTGGTGTTCTGCGTTTTCAACAAACTGAGGAGTTAAATGTTTCCTTTTATAAATTTTAAAGCAACTTTGCTGGTTAAAATCCTTTAATTGAAGTGTAGAGACACAAAGCACCAGTGAAGAGCAGTGTCCATTAACACTACAGTTTCTCAATTGCATGTGGGTTTTTTTTATTTTAAGTTGTTGGACTTTGTTATAATGTGTATGGTGCATTGTTTTCTCTGAGAAGAATAATACGAAGGTGTTACACATTGAGTCATGCTATAGAGACTTCTCTATTTATGCCTTGGTCTAATAGAGATATGTAAATGAAATATCTGTGGATTCTGAGTTACTGGTATTTTGTGTGAGTTCTCTAAGATCAACTTCCCTTATATTAAGGGAGCGGAGGGGGGGAACTTCCTCTTTTTCTGTGCTATGGAAGCTCCTCATTCCACCAAGAGGCTGTCTGTTACTCCTTTTGCCTTATGTGTCACTGCCAAAGCATTCCCCTGGGATCTGAGCAGGGTTAGTGTTACAATGTGGTTTATTCCTTTATCATTGATTGGCAAGCTTTGACTTGGATTTGGTGGAAAGCACATTTCAGCCTGTGGCCATGCAAATGCTGGCGGTGGTGCAAAAGTGGCAGCAGTTTGAGGTGGAATGAGCAGTGAGGTGCCTGCATAGGGTGAAACCCTCTGCTTTGCCAGCAGTGCTTGAGCAGCTGGTGTAACTGTGGTGTTGTTAATGGGATTCTAAGTTGGATGTTGATTTGAGCCTGGTTGCCTAAACTTTCATCAGGCTTCTCTTCTTTGTATTTTGCCTTTTTGGAAAGATTTTAAGCATGATTTGCCTACTGTGTTTGTAGACAAGGAGAGAAGGAATTTTCCTAATCCTTTTTTGCCTGTACTGCATCATTGTGGACTGTGAGGTAAATAGGCTGACTGAGACAAGACAAAAAGATCTATTTTTCTCTTTTTGCAAACATCTAAAATACAAGAAAGCTATTGTCCATTTTCTTTCTCTTCAGTTACATTTTCAACTCCTTCTTCAGTCCTGTGAAGTTGACGGGTTATGCCTTCTCTCTGGGTAAATGTCAATTGCTGTTCATTGCTGTTACTGGGGAACTGAGGCAAAATTGTATTTTGACTGTCAGAAAGATCATAATCTGGTGCTGGAATGTGCTTTCTGGGTTAGCTTACAAAGAAGTTGTTACTAAATTTCAGTGCTGGACATGAGCGTTTCCACAGCCAAGACACTGTAGAGGAAGAGTGCAGTTGTTTTTTCCAGTGAGAACTAAACTAGTGTTTTGGTAATGGAGGTAGCCAGCTATGAAGCTTGGTTACTGATCATATGATTTTGGCAGTGCTATTTGTTCTATTTATTTTACAGTTCAACTTTAACCTCAAATAAGGTGAGGAAGAGAAATACTTGTTTTCTTCCTCAGGTGCTGATGTTCTCTACAATTTCTGGATTTGATGATTTTCTTTTTAATAGCACAGTAAAAAATTTCCTGTCTTCTGGTGCATGTGGTTGTTTAGGTGGTCTAAGTTACCTTTCCTTGAGAGCTCACAGTAACTGTCGCCTGTTTCTTTGCAATACTGCATAGAGAGGAACATCAAGAAAATTCTTTTTAGTTTCAGAGACTGATGTTTCCCTCTTGTAAGGATGTACATATATGTGGTAGCCTAGATAGTGTTAAAATTGCTGTATCTTGTAAGTTTGACCGGCAGATAATATGGAATGTGTGGGCCTTGAAGTTAGCCTTCAGGTTTTGATAATGTACATGCATTTGTCTGCTGCTGAGAGGGGGTGTTGGTGACCACTTCAGTATTAAAGAAAGAAGTTGCTCCTATCTCAGTGGACGATGTAAAGGGTTTATGCATCTGTGACGACATTGGGCTAACATGCTGGTCATTTGGGGATTATTTGCTTGCATCCTATATGATGGACAGGGACTGGGATGGAGAATGATGAATTAACATGCTTTCAAATGTAGGTCTGCAGCTGGAGATAAAGTGTTACTATGTAGTGTCTGTTTTCCTGTACAAAGCTGAAAAATGTGTACATCTTTCACCTTCAGTACTCTTAATTATTTGGCATTTACTGTGTTTCTGTAATCTTTATTGTTAAATAATTAAACTGCATAAAAAAATACTGCTTGGATAATGTTACAAATGTTATGTTTTATTGATATGTACCATTTTTTCCAGTGGCTTAAAAGTCAGATAATATATTTCTAGTCATTACAGTTTTGCTGTACCCAAAGTTTCAGTTGCTTTGAGATGGTATCCTGATTACTGTTCGTTCACTTACAGAGGGAGACTCTGATAACTACATTGCTTATTACAGAAGAGCCACAGTGTACTTAGCCATGGGCAAATCTAAAGCAGCAATTCGTGATTTAAGTAGAGTGGTTGAATTAAAGCAGGACTTCACATCAGTAAGTATTACTGGAATTGAAAATTGTTCAAGTGTAAAAATAACCTGCTTCGAAGAAGGTAATTTTTTTGGATTTTGCTAAACAGAAATAGAAAATACATTATCACTCAGAAGGCTTTAAATAGGATAAAATAATAGCAGTGATGTATGTGGTTGAATTTGCAGCTATGCTGAGTACAGCCTAGCCACTTATTCTAACAACTATTAGTAGTTTTATTAAGTTCATGTTACTCATGGATTTCTGCTAAAGACTTTCCTTCTCTCACTTGTGGTTATTCTTTTCTCAGTCACCAAGGCTATGCCCTCTGCGGGAAGGTGGGGGTGGGGAGAGAGCTCACAGATGCCTCTGTTTTTCTTCTGTCTTCATCAGCATTTGATTTGAGGCATCTCTTTCCCACAGGAACTGTCCTAATCTCACTGCCTTCCTATGGGATTGTTGCAAGTTCTGATTTACTTACCCCTTTCTCACTTCTGCATACTGTATGCGGAGACTGCCTCAGTAGTTGGAGACTGATGCTGGGGTCCTCTCCATCTGATTCTGTTGTCTCCCTTTTCCATGGGCAGTGGCGTGTCCTGTATAGCTTAGAATGAAGGACCAAATGTTAAATTCATTGTTGTATGAAAATATTCTTATCATAAATTAAAATCTTCTAAGTCATTAACTTGTCTTTTCACATAGCTTCTATTATTCTGAAAGTTTAGTGGAAGAATTAAGTGTGGGAATTGTTTATTATTTCTGCTTATCTCTTAAAATCTATAAGCAGTTATCAGGAAAGTGTTCTGAGGTAAACATTCACTTTGTTTTGGAGTTCTTTCCATGAGTTGCAGCCCCTCATAAAAACTGTGACTGCTTTCTGTTGCACAGTTCTGGTGCAGAGTGATCAGTTACCATTAAAGAGGCCTCATAAAAACATTGACAAATTGAGAAGACAGGGAACGGGTGTTGTGATCTCTGTTTCAGCTTGTTATCTGTAGTAAAATGAAACTCTTTTTCCTGCTAAAGGAAACTGAAGCTTATGTTCATACTTTGCTGAATTCTAATTTATAAATCAAAATAAATTATCTCATGCTTCATTGCAGGCACGATTACAGAGAGGACACTTACTGCTCAAGCAAGGAAAATTTGATGAAGCAGAGGATGACTTCAAAAATGTGGTAAGTTGAAGGCCAAAGTTGAACTACATCACTGCTTTTAAGGTTGAGTTCTGAGCCAAGGTCTTATTGCAGCTCTGATGCTCTAGAGCATACATATATGCATGCCTGAGTTTCTTTCCTGTTCTTTAAAGGTATTGCAGCTAAGCTACCTTGGATGAATAAATAAATGACTGATAAAGTTGCAATGCAGTGATGAAGATGAAATTGGAAGGTATTGCTTGATATGCACAGCACTTTGAAGTCTTTTTTTTTTTTGTGTGTGTGCCTGGCACTTCGTGATCCCTGCTTGGTGACACCTCTACTAGGGATCAATCTTCATTCAGAAAGAAAGGATAAGTGACATGGGACTCAGAGTACATAACTGAATCCTGCTTTACATCATTGTGTCTGGGTCACCCTGGGAGGTCACTAGGGGCTTCATGGATCAACCTTTGAAGGTTGCTATTTATCTTCAATAATTGCAGAAGGATCCTGCTTTCTTAATTTAGTTACTGAGCTGTTAAAATCAATAAATTTCAGTGGCATGCGTCTGCATGCTTTCTTATCTGCAGAGGAGTTCTCCACCTTTCATGAACATGTTGACAGTACTTTCTCTGCATGATCAGCTAGTGCCCAGAGTTTCCATACAAACATACAACCGTACAACATGGTTGGATATTACCCACCTAGACCTCGCTTCGGTTGGTTGTTTATTTTGATGGGTATTTTGTGCATTTTGGCCTTAAACTGCAAAAATAAACTGCTCTAACCCCAGAACAAAGTTCCTCAGAGAATACGTGAAACTTGATTCCCTCTCTGTTGCACAAAATTTCTGTAAGCATGAGAATAAATGATTCATTCTTATTCTTGCTTACTCTTCAAGAGTTGCTAGTTTGAACAGCTTGCATGTCCCTTACGCCAAAACAAACAGAATTTGCAAGTGTAACTGATGCTGTCTTGTTGGCTTTCTTGGAAGAGTGCGATGGAAAAGCAGTTCTGCATTGCAGATTACAGATATTTAATGGAAATCTTACTAGCAAGTATGTATGACAAAACCAGAGCAGTTACACTGTACATGCTGCAGGGCAGCTGGGAGGAATAGCTTTTGCAGGAATAAATGCACCAGGCAGTCTTTTGTGTTTGTAGCAAAGCTGTGGTAGCTTATTCTGAAATTCACATAGCAGTGGTTCCTCTGACTGCTGCTGCTTCTTCAGTGAATTTCTTAGGTGTGTGTGGTCTGCAGTTGCACATCTGATTGCAGTGCAGCCCTGGCATTTGCAAATGTGGGAGACTGTCGTTCAGCTCTGATTGACTGAGGATATAGTTGCTGCAATGGCAAGAACATGTCAGTGTTGATTGCAACTTTTGGCAGTTACTGTTTCTTGGAGTACTGCTTAATATTGCATATGGTAATGCTTCTCCAGTCAACTGTCAAGTAGCTTGCCTTTTTTCCAAACCAGCTGCACAAAATGAGATTGCTGCCTTTGGTCAGTCAAAGAGTTTCAGTCTTCAGTCAAGTTCTAAATCTGAAGTAGAACAGAGTTTCTTCTCAGAAGGGGACTTGAGATACTGTATTGGTCCTCAATCTTCTAGTTTCCTTGGTTCTGCGAACAATATTGCCTATGTACTTAGGGAATATGGCAAACAGCCTGTTTTGAAAAGCACAATTTTCGGTTAAGTACAGTATATTCAAGCAAAATAAGCCAATATTAAAGTAATCATTTGTAATGGGTTCACTTACTCATATGGGTGAGAGGATTATCATATATACCTTGAATCTTTTAAGTAAACATGTATTTCTTTGAGACTTTTCCCTTGTTTTCTTCTGAATCTTTCAGTTGGTTGGTCTAATTATTCTACCAGTTTGTTGTGTGTCTAAGATACCTAGTGTACTCTGGCAGTATGTTTGCATTTAAGTATGAAATTGCTTTTAATCTCAGGATGAGAGGAAGTTTGAGTCAAAATACTGTGAAATGTATTTATGTTCTATGTTTTTTTGTAAGTGAGAGGGGAGGAGAGAAGGAGGAAGGCTGGTAGAGATTGAATAGCTTTCTAAATGATTTCAAGACTTTTCCATCCAGACCCTGTCTTTGCTACCAAAAGTGATAGGGGCAAGGTAAATAGTAGCCACTAGGAAGCTTTGACATATATTGTAAGTCAGCAGTCAAGAAGCCAAAAGGAGTAAGTTGTACCTTGAAATGAAAGCTCCTTCTACTATTAGGGCAGACACAACACAAAGAAATGCCAGTGGGATCTGAATAGCTTTTAGGCTAGAATTTAGTTGTGGACTTGGATACCTAAAATAGTGTGTTTTACATGTGAAGGAGTATGTAACCTATGATTCTGCTCTTTAGCTGAGTCAATGTGGGTCAGGATCTGAACAGCCCTCTAGCCTCTCACTTGGCTAGGTTGGGTATCAACCAGCTAGAATGCTCTCATTCTGGGTAAGCATGTAGTATATCAGCAAACTTTGATGTCCAAATCTGGAGCTTAATTGGAGAGGAACTTGGGCCATCCTCCATTAGTACTGCATAGGCTCTAAAGCTGCAAACAGTCACTGTAAGTCAGTAGGCATATAGCAGCCTCATCCTGTGTTTGAGTTTGCAGAAGTTGAGTATCATGGAAAGATGGGGTGGAAATGCTGTAGTTAAAAAAAAACAAAACAAACCTCCACCCCATCTATCCCCCTTCACTGAAAGGGAAGTCTTTGAAGCAGGGTGCCATCTGGAGACGCGATCCGAGTAACAACAGGACACCGATACGGTTAGAGTTGCTCTCTCTATTGCTCAAATAGCGTGCTTATATACCTTAAGCAATTAGTCACAAGCTGTCCACACACCTCTAGCTTTACTACGATTGGTTATTATAACATGTTCATGTGCACAAGCTAACT
>JANZLQ010000008.1:6250205-6265093 GCA_026212715.1 Elanus axillaris | reverse complement strand
TACCCCCCACCCCCCCCCCCATTTGTTCCCCCCCCCCCCGACTCTGTACTTCCCTGTTGGCTGAAATTAATCACGAGGTTTGGATAGAGGGTGTGATTCGGACTTAGACCTTGACATGTTAAACAATACTACATTTCTAGAAACCTCTCCTTTTGGCAAACAGGTGCACCAAACTGATGACGTTCCTTACATGGGCCAGATTTTTTTTCTGTCTACTGGTACAGAATTGCAACCCACTAATCTTTAGAAGCTCTTTAGCTTTTTCCTTTGCAACTCAGCTACCAGTTTGGGAGTCTAGGACCTAGAGGGTAATAAAACTTTCAACAAGTGTCAGCAAAGGGGTCCAATTCTTGTGTTCAAGAGTGCCCAGAATGGAACTGGGATTAAGCAAAAGTCCTTAGGTGAATTCAGAAAGTCATTGCTCACAGTATATGAATAGTATTTATTTCTCTGCTCCAACTTTGGTTGAATGTTCATATGCTTTAATATCAGGTTCCTTCTGGTTTGGTTAGTAGTTTCTGAGTAATAGGAGTCAACAGGACAGATCTGTGGGCACATAAACATGTGTAAGGCTTCAATCCATGAAAGCCCTGGAATATTTCTTTTACCTTTAAGCATGTGATTTTTAGTGAAAATAAAAGGAATTTTGGTATACTTTGGTTGATGGAAGGCCTTCTGAAAAGGTGACAAAAGCAATGCACGTCCTGACAGCCCATTGTGTATGCCTTGTAATATTGTCTGTGACCCTGCTTGTGTCCTAGAGGAAATGACAAGCATTTGAGTTGCTGAATTCTGTAGAAGGCACAAAAATAGAACAGAACTTCTGCCTAGTCTATTGGGAAGTGTGGAAAGGACCAAGCTGTCATATTTCTTTTTAAATTCTCTTTTCTTTTTTTTTTAAACTTACTAATGTTCACAGCTGCAGTTTGTTGCAATAAATACTGTAAATTAAGGTGTCCTAAACATGCAATCCTGTCTTCCTTCGAAATATGAACACTTAAAAGCTGGAAAGTTAAGGTGCTGCTTCCAGCTCCACTAGATGGCAGCCAAGACCAAGTGACTGAGCGCTGTATATTTGCAAATTGTGTTCTAATTTAGAGAAGCCCTCGGCTGTTGCAAAATACACTGGACAATAGTTTTCCATGGCTGGTTGGTATGTGTAGTAATACTATTTTGGGTGTATGTGGAGGAGACCCTCTTACGGCACTGTAAGTTAACCAGATTTGAGTAAGATACTAGGCAATCTTGGGTTGAGTACTTGAAGTTTTCTTAACCAGATCAAAGTAACATTAAACTGTTTCCATATACATTCCTCTGTGGTACTGTGTTCATCTGTAGCTTCCTGGGTAAAGAAGAAAAGTTACTTAAATATTTCCTTGCTTTTCCCTTCTAACATAGCTGTGTTACCTAATATATTGCTCTGCTAGTGCAGAGCTTTCTTTTGTTCACTGTTCTTGAGTGAATGTCTTTATCTTAGATAATACAAACCATGGAGGCTCCTTCAGTTCCCCTCAATGTTTTTCACAAACCTAATCGATTTCTTTTCATTGTGTATTTACCAGTTTGAAAAGCAAGAAAATAAAACAGCTTTAGAATGTGTAGATGTATGCCCACGCTAGTGGCACTGGACCACTGTAAGCAAAGTATAGAAACAGTGTGTCTATAACATTGTGGGTTTTGAACAATATTTTGGTTTTTAAACAACAGTATTTAAGAGCTTTTTTTCAAGTTGATAATGGCTATTCATAACATATACCAAGATACTCAAATGCTACAGATGAATTGCCTCTGTATCTTTAATCTGTACTCTTTTGAGAGTATGGATTTTGAGTTGGGTTTTTTTCCCCCAAAGTGCTTGTAACTATTCTTCATTAGAATTGCTGTACTAAATGCACAACTCCCTTTGCAGTGGCCCACTAACAATACAGAAGATGTAGGACTACGTGGCTGCAAAGTTACTTAGAATAACAAAGCCAATCCTGCATACTGGCCTTTGCTTTCTGTAAAGGAATTAGGTGCAGGTTTGGCCGGCACGTTGGTAGCGAATGAAAGCTGCTCTTAGCAGATGGCTAGCTCTTGTTGCTGCAACTTAAACTGCAACTAATTTAGTGTTGTAATCCAAATGAAGTAAACCTCAGACAGCAAAGGATACTGTGCTGAGAATATGTTCACCAGTAGCAGTGTGCTTGTCCAGCAGAACTTAGCAAAGCACAGCTTCTGACTTTGTGCTTTGAGGCCATTGATGGAGCATTTAGAGGAGTGTTAGGTTTTGCCTTAGACCTGTATTAAATTCCGCTGATGGGTTTAATATTTCACTCCTTTCTTGGAAATCTAGCACACTTAGTGCAAGCAGTTGTTCTGAGTTGTTACCCCCAAGCTTACTGTTCCACAGGAAAATGAGAAATAATCGAAATGTGATTTGTTATTGATAGTGATATGACAGTCCTTTGATCACAGGGCAAAAAGACAGAAAAAAAAATCAGGAAGTAAATGAAAATGAGCGTATTGGACAACACATCACATTTCCAGCTTTATTCTGGGAGCTGAATGAACAGGCTTCATTGTGCTTTAGTTAATGTTACTGATGAAAACATCATAATAATACACTAATTACTTAAGAGCTTCTGAGTGTATATTTTCATCATACTATAGCACACAAATGCTGATGGCTTTAGTTTGAATGATAGCTTGAAAAGTTTCCCTTTAAGTGTACAGTTTGTACTACATAAAATTATCTAGGATGTTTCACTCAAATGTTCTTTATTCCTATTGGACTTGTTTGTATGATTGTAACATTGCTTTTCATTTTCCACTAACGTTTTCCTCCAAATAAATTACAAGAAACATACGTGGAGGAGTGCAGCATTACTGTGAGAAGTTTAAATGGAAGCATAAAGCTAGTCCATAGCAAAAGCTCTTAATTTTTTAGAGGAAAATGCTGAGAAATTGAGGGAGAAATTAAGCAAATCAGCTGGAACTGAAGAGTTCAGAACATCAGAGTTTTGTAGTCTTGGAACTTCTGAAATTACAGGTGCAGAAATTTGCCTCTACTACAAGCTCCAGATCTGGGGAAGAAAGAAGATGCACAGCATCAGGCAGAGTTTCTGTTCTAACCAGAAGAAAAGCTTTTTGAGACTTACATTAGGAATCAGCCTACAAAGAAGAAAACTCTTTGATCACATTCCTCTCCTTTTGCTGAAAGACAGTGTAGTGGATAAAGGAGAATTTTCAGGTCTAAGTATAGTTTGATTTTTGCCAGAGTAAAAATGAAACAACTGCATAAGGTTCAGAAAGACTTAAAATGAAGAATCTAAGACAGAGGTGGGACCTGTGCATGTTTTTGATCTTGCATTTAGGCTTTTTCCTTTCACGTAGTTAAGTGTTAGAACCAAGGGAAATTTTGTTAAAGGAGTTCCGAGGGCTGATGGTGAATTCCATTAGAGACTTAAGCACAAAATACGAGTATTTGAAGAACTTGCTGATGCAAAAAAGGGAAGAGGCCACTTTCAGATAAAGGAGGAAATAAAAATTACTGGATGACTTTGAAGACTCAGTAATTTTAGTCAACATTCTGGGTATAAAATGTGAGGTAGTGCAAGTTTTGATTTTAAACCAACCAAGCAAAATTAAAATTATTTTTTTTCCCCAAGTCCTGCTGATCTGTCCCTTTTAAAACTTTCGAAGTCATTCTGACCAGCAACAAGTGTGAAGCTGGTGCCTTATTTAAACTATGCTGATGTTACAAATGACTTCTTGGCTTTGCAAGGGAATGGCTGACATTTTTCCTGACCCATATTTGTCTTCCTGGGTGGTAGCAGAGTTGCCTCTGACATTTGGGGTTTTGTTTTTTTTTTTTTTTTTACTTTCTTTGAAAATACAAAGCTGCCTAAACAAATGAAGGCAAGTACAGTGTAACGCCTTCTGCTTGCTCAGAGGTGTTTGAGAAATGAGAGTCTTTGTAGGCATAACTTCAGACTTGTTTAAAACTATATGTGAAGCAAAGTGCATAAATTCTCAGCTGATCCCAGTTGAGCTTTTCCTCCATCTGTAGCATCTTAACTTGCTGCCATAGCCACTCTTTCTGGAGAAAATGTAAGAAACACAGCTTTACAGTAATACTATCTGTGACATGTTGCATTTGTTTCTCATGAATTTATAAATATGTTTTGTGCTTAAAGCAAGATATGTGATTATGCCATGTGGATATACTTTCTACTGATTCTGAGGAATCCAGTTTTTAATAACTGTCTGCAGAGAGATGAATTAACTAGGCTGCAATTGAGAGGTCCCTGACTTCCAGCGGGTGATGGGGGTGCAATGGCTGTTGTATATGATGTGTCCAATGGGAAATGATCAAGCATGGTAGGGGGAGGAATTGGATTTCTGTGACTTCTGACAACTTGTATTGAAGCTAAAACTGCCTGTCTTTTTTCTGAAGTTTGGAATTGGAAACATTTCCAGTGGAATTTTAAAACTAATTTTGCTTTATTTGCGGCTTTAGTCAGTTCCCCATGATATGGTTATTAATGGGTCAGAAAGAGATCTTGGAACAAGCATTTCAGTGTCTCTCCTCGTTGATGTTTGCAGCTCAAATCCAATCCTAGCAATAATGAAGAAAAAGAAGCCCAGACTCAGCTGACAAAATCTGATGAGTTACAGCGCCTGCATTCACAAGCATTATCTGCCTACCAGCAAGAGGATTACGAAGCCGCTATTTCTCTTCTTGATGAAATCTTGGCAGTAAGTGTTAAGTAAAATGATACTGCGAAAAGGAAGTAAGAGCTCCTGTCTGACATCTGTGTATTTTTGTTTAATAATTTCTTCACTGATGTGAAAACACTTGGTGTAATTGGCTCAGTTTCGCTGAGCACCATGAGACCGTAATGAAGTTGGAGAGTGGAGAATGCTGAGGACCAGCTGTAAAAAAAGTCAAAATAATAGCTTGCAGTTTGGGTTAAAGATATAATTTCAGCCAAACTTCTGTTACGGATAACTTCCTTGTTTTATACTTTCCCATTTTTCCGCAGTTCAGTGTTCTTGGGGCAGCTGGGGAAAAAGGTGTTCTCAGACCAATGGAGTTTTGCTGAATATAGGAGGTGTGGGTTTTTTCATATAGACTTTTCATTGCCCATATGCAGGCAATTTTTGTCTTGAAAATGAAGTAACAAAAGATCAAAAAAATCACAAAGTTAAAAATGTACATAGATAATCTGTTTTTTCAGCTTGTTCCTTGGATATCTGTATTTGTTGAATCGTAATCACTATAGGTAGTCTGGTAGTGTAAGTGTAAATAACTCAATTGTGGGCATTTTCTATTTCATCTAGAAATATATAGTAAAAGACAGTTAACTGCTATGGCTCTTCACATACAAATTAACGCTGTTGACTTGGAATTTACAACATCCTAGCTTTTGGTGAAGAAACTGCCAAAGTTTGGGAGTTTGTTTATGGAGAGGGAAGATGGAAAAGCAGAAAAGCCTCATTCTCTAAAATGGTTTACAAACAAATGATAAGACCCAGAGTAAATTCTCTAAAACAAATAATGATAGGCAATTCCTTTTAAGTAGTTATTTTTGCTATATTGTGACATTGTTGCTTCTGTTATATATCTTTAAAATCTGTATAGTAAGGTCAAATCCAGCATAGCTGAATCTTGCCCACAGGGTTCTTTCTAGAGGACAACTGACAGCTTGGTCCTTGCTCTTCATTACCCCTGTTCTTTTGGGAAGATATAATAATTTATGATTCTGATATCCTTCCCTGGAGGCTTAACAGACTGTCCCAGTTTAAGCGGTGCCGGTAGATTTAATTCATCTCCCTGCATGAGCTCATTGAATCATTTACAAATTTTTTAGGCCTTTGTTTTCTATTTGGGCAGGTGCATCACAGCATCCACCAGGAAGCAGAGATGCTAATTTCATGCGCTCTGCATGCAGCTTGAACCTTTTGCTATTGCAGTTTGCAAAGTGAAATTAAATGGGATTTTTCTTTTGTTGGGGAGGAAAAGAAGTGAAGTGTTACGGACCAAAACCAAGCTTTAATTTTGATTTCTCAAGGTTTGTGTTTGGGATGCAGAGCTACGGGAACTTCGAGCTGAGTGTTATATAAAGGAAGGGGAACCAAGCAAAGCCATTAGTGACTTGAAAGCTGCTGCCAAATTAAAGAATGATAACACCGAAGCCTTCTATAAAATCAGCAGAATATATTATCAGCTGGGGGACCATGAATTGTCACTCAGGTAATTTTACTGTTTGCTGTAATCATTACAGTTGAGACAGAAAATGTGATTATATGGGTCACAGTAAACCATGAAATATCTATGTTGTCTGGTTTTTGGATGGAGTAGCAACTCTGGTCTGGATGCAATTAAGGAAGGTCCTTTCCAGAAGCGAAGAACTGGCAGTGAAGACACTGTGTTTAATCTTAGCAGACCAGCCATTGGTGGTTCCTAGCATCTTGTTTACTTAAATAGAAGCTGTAATGCAGGTCCATCAGAGTTGCCTGTATTTATTGCCATTATTGTATTTCTCCATCTTAGAAGAAAGTGCTTCTCTTTACTTGCTTTGGTGGAGCCTTTTTTTTAACCTCGAACCTCCATTCAAGTTACATTTACAATGCAAACAAAAAATGTATGCGTTAAGTTTTAGGGCTAGATTTTTATTTTCAAGACTGGAAACAAAAGGTTACAAGCTTAAGAATAAATAGAAAAGCACAGGAGCATCCAAGTATGAGGAGCTGGGGATCCAGAGCTGTCAATATTTCATGCTTGCAGACAGTGTCCAGTATTTTGGATGATTTTTTTGGTAACGTCCTACACTTTTATTCATATTCAGTTAAATTTAAGGTGGTTTTCCCATACATCCCTAGACAGTCCTGCAGATAACTGCCCTTGCCCAATCTGGACTGTTAACTTCATACTCTGTGCTTAGCTGGACAGATGGTGTAATCCTTCTTTTCGCACACAAGTGGTTTCTGTGCAGCTCATCATCTCAGATTAATATTTTCATCTCCAGACTCCTTCCAGTATGGTTTCTGCCACAGATGCTGTTCAATAAGAGGTAAAGGGAACTGAAATAGCCTGAGTTTTTCTTGGCTGGTGAATGGAAACTGCATGTGATTATAACTGCAAAAATTCATTTTATAGCTGGGCAAAAGTAAACACCAAATAACGAATTGGCTTGCATTAGGGATCCCCTTTCCAGAGTATACTCTATCTCTGGAGTTCATAGGTTACTTCTATGGTGACTTTTGGTAGCTGGCCATCATATAGCCTAGTGATGCAGGTGGTGTTTTGTTTTCCTTTTTTCTTCCCCTCTGAAATCCACACATGGACTTCTCCTGTTAAAGGAGGATCTTAAGATTTTTATAAGTACAGTTGAGAGATGTGTTGAAGAACAGAATGGTATCAGAATGAAGGGATAAGCCTGTTTATTCTTCTCTGTTACTATTTTTTTGCATCATAAGATATATTAAGAAATAGTTCTATAGCTTTTGGACTTGCTGGGTGATTAATCTTGTCCGTCCCTTAGCTTCTTCCCCTTACCTTTACAGGCTTAACAATTTTGAAGTAATAGATATTTTTGTCTGTGCTTAGGAACAAAGTAAGATTTTGTAATCTCTTTGTTTGCTGTAATCATTATAATTGAGACAGAAGATGTGATGATATAGAGCATGATAAATCATGAAATATTTATATCTAAAATAACACCTTGGTTGTGCTATGATGACTCTATATGATAGAAAACTTTTATTCCTTCATATGATTACATTTTGGAGGTTTTCTTAAAGACTTTTGACTATTTGAAGAGGTATCTGCCCTAATCAGAGTCTAATTAAACATTCTTCACAGTGCAAAGTCAGGCTTAGGCTTGGCTGAGATTCTGTCAAGTGGAAGCTTGGGTCTTAGCTGAGGTTTGCCTGTTTCAGGCACCATAAAATATACTTCTACACAATTGTTCTGTAATATAGCTGAGTTAAATGTACAGGAAACTTATAATCAGTTGTATCTGATAACTGCTGAATATAATTCCTTTCCCAGGGTTTATTTTTCTTCTGCTGTTTAGTCAGTTATTAATGTAACACTTGTCAATCTTTGCTTGTTTGATGATAGCAAATAATTAAAAACAAAACCAGATGGATATCCCTGTATGCTCTGGAAGATTATTTTTTTTTTGTCATTTTAAATTCATTTTTGGATGAAGGGAGAGACTGTAAAGAAATGTTGTTCTGGACAGCTTATAGACACTGCATTGTGTCTCCAGGTAAAATTTCATAATATGTGATGATGTCTTTCTGTTTTGGTGTTCTGTTGGTTTTGTTTTTTTTTCCTCCCTACCTCCCTGTGAAAAGTGAAGTCCGGGAGTGTCTGAAACTGGACCAAGACCATAAACAATGCTTCTCTCTCTATAAGCAAGTGAAGAAACTCAATAAGCAGATCGAGTCAGCAGAAGAATTCATCAGAGAAGGCAGGTAAGTGTTCACTGCTATATTAAAAAAAAAAAATCACTACTGAGGTGCCAGCTTATTGATTGAGAATTTGATTAAGTGATGCTTTTTGCAGCTGTCAGTTGAAGTGGATAACTGAGCACAGCTCTCAAATTACAATTAAAATAAATATTGACTCACATAGTGACAGTCCTATTCTGATTCCTTCTGATGCCACTGTCTTCTCTTTGCATACTTCACTTTGTGGAGATGAAGCTGCTGAGACAAAGTCCAATGAAGTGTCGCTAAGATGATGGAGGGACTGGAGCATCCCTTTCCTGTGAGGAAAGGCTGAGATAGCTAGGACTGCTCCCCCTGAGCTTTCTCTGCTACAGGGTGATCTCATGGATGTATATAAATACCTGAAGGGAGGCTGCGAAGAAGGTGGAGCCAGGCTCCTTTCAGTGGTGCCCAGTGACAGGATCGGGGCAATTGGGTGCAAACCAAAATGGGAGATTCCATTTGAACATAAGGAAATGCTTCCCACCACCCACTAGTTTCCACTGGTGCAGGTTGTCCAGAAAGGTTGTGGAATCTCCCCACTTTGGAGATATTCAAAATCTGTCTGGACACGGTCCTGGGCAACCTGTTGTAGGTCACCCTGCTTGAGCAGGGGGTTTGGATCAGATGACCTCCAAAAGTCCCTTCCAACCTCAACTATGCTGTGATTAAAGGACCACATCTTTAGACTAAAACCACCTAGTAACTCCGCAGTGCCTTGATAGCAAAAGTGGATGTGACCGACGGGCTTCTTTTATGCACCCTGTTAAATGATAGACAGTGCCTCTATATTCTTCTACTTCTTGCTTTATTTCAGTTTTACATGTTTCCAAGCACGTGACATCCAACTGTAAGGACCCTTAACAAGTGATTAAACATTCTCAAGGTGGCCTTTTAAAATTAGGTATATCAGGAATGTGAATCAGCACAACTAAGGACAGTTTTATTAAGTCAGCAGTGCATTTGCACTCTTTGCTTTAGTCTTCTATTTAATCTAGTATCAGCACGTTTTCAGGGAGCCTTGTGAGAGCTTGAATTTCTCCTAGCTTGTAGCAACCCATGGGTTCAATGGTTCACTTGCATTTCTAGGTGAATGTTCTAATCTGTTTCTTACTCAAACTGTGGAACTTCAGCATCTTTGAAACTGTCACAGCAAAAATAGTTCACTATGTGGCTTGCAGAGAAGGAGGGAAGAAACCAACCACCTGATTCAAGCTGGCATAAAGATCTTTTTTTCTTTTTCGCACCAAGAAATATAAATAGTACAGTGGTCACAGCAAGACTCCGGACTTAGTCCATCTCGGATATCAGAGAGGGAGATGCTTTTTACCAGGTGTGGTGTGTTGGACAGGAGGCAAATCTAGATAGTGTTGTCTGTGCATAGCGAGGGATGGTAGTTACCTTCTGCAAAAGCCTGCCACGCATAGTGCCTGCTCTTCTCTCTCATAGCACAGAAAAGGGAATGGGGATGTAATTTTCAAAGTGGCTGCAAGTTTTCTTCATATTGTGTCACAGCACACCTTTAAGACCACTAAAGTTCAGGTACATTGCTAGGAGGATGTGAAAATCTGTGAATTGAAAAATTTGTAAATAAATCCCAACACCCTGAAATAGTTACTACATTGCATGATATTATGCTTATCTTTGATTTAAACAGGTATGAAGATGCTATCAGTAAATATGATTCTGTAATGAAAACTGAGCCAGAAGTCCCAATTTATGCTACTCGTGCCAAAGAAAGGGTCTGCCACTGTTTATCAAAGGTAATTCTGCTTATCTCTGTAAAGTTCTTCAAAACAGCCCCCCCCCCCAACCTGACATCTACATGAATATTGTTTTATTTTCTCCCCTCTAGAATCAGCAGGCTACAGAAGCCATAAAAGTTTGTACAGAAGTTCTGCAGCTGGAACCAACCAATGTGAATGCTCTGAAAGACAGAGCAGAAGCTTACCTGTTGGAAGACCTGTATGAAGAAGGTACACTTGTATGCTGTTTGCGCATACTTTTTTGTGGGCATTTAAAATGCAGTCAGTGTTTCAAAAATTTTTTAACATGCACTTTGATTCTACACTATGTTGTTATACCTAATCAATGCTGGTAGTTGCAGATTTATAAAAATATCTGCTGGTAATTTTGGCTTGATTAGTATAAGTGGAATGTACTTGTTTTATCTACAGCGGAGATGTCTTTACAACAGTGGGTATGTTCAGGATGTTTTATGAGACTACAGCTTGCTGAACTTACTTAAACACATTTTATTTAATCAGTAATGTAAGACAATTGCATTTAGAGATAAAAGGTAATTAGGGTGATGTAAATCCATTTTAGGAACTTCATTTTAATGTCTTTAGATGGCAGCATGAAACAATACTGTTCTGTCTCCTAGCTTATGTTGAGGGCAGAGGAAGATAACAGCCATTGCTTCACCTCCATGTGTCTCTGTAGTGCTGCTGAGACTAGTAAACTGATTCAGCTCCTGTGGCTGCATTTTCCATACAGGGTTTCCATAAAATGCATACTGTTACATGGTCATACCTACAGCCTTGGAAGGTAGGGACTGAGTAATGGGGGTGTCTGTGTACATGATGTTCTTACCTAGCTTCTTTAAGAGTACTAAGTGCTAATGTGCTATAAAAAAATCTTCAAAATTTAATTTAGTGAATCTCATTTCCACAAGAAACCAGGCTTAAGATGGAAATCTGGACAATCTGTTCTGCCACTGTGCTCAGTCATGCAGCAGTTTCTGAAGCATTGGGCTATTTTAGTCAAATGTGGTGAGGGAAAGGACTTGTAGGCTTTAAATCTGCAGAAAACTAGTTCCATTAACTTTAGTATTCAGAACAATTTTCCTTTTCTTTATTGTGGTACTAGATCTTTTGCTGTATAACTGAACAAAAGAAATCTTTTTGATTTAAACATTCATGAGGCAGCTGTTCTCATTAATAGTACATTTAGGGTTTTTTTTGTCTTTTTGAGAAATTAATCACTGAGAGATGATACTGCTTACCTCTTGAAGTTCACTTCAGAAATGAGATACCTTTTTTGGTTTTTGTGGTGGTGGTGTTTGGTGGGTTTTGTTTTTTTGTTTTTTGGGTTTTTTTTTAGGCCTCCTTGACTCAAATGAAAAGGTGATGTAAAGGACTGGTGTGGTTTCAGGCTGTCCTCTTTATCAACCCTGTAGGCCTTGTATCGCTGAAGTGACCTAGCCCTAGTCACCCTTTGCTGAGGCTGGCAAGCCTTCTTCCTCCTTGTAAGAAAAAGGGTGGAAGACAGCAGCATTTTGGAGAACTGATGAACTTTGTACAAAGTGATTGCTTAAAAAAACCCCCAAAGTGTGAGGAATAATTACCTTTCTGTTTTTCTTAGGGTAATGTTTTTCCATCTTTTGATTGTTTAGAACTGCAGTGTCAACCTAAAAGTAAGCTTCAGGAAGATTTCACAGCGATGAGGCCCCCTTTGGACATATCCCCATCTTCTGTACTTCAGTACAGTGGAAGTAAGCTCAGTCAGTGTTGGGGAAAAGTAGATTTACAAATGAATTAAAAAAAAACAAAACAAACCACTTCCCTAAAAATAGTTAAAGGTACAGAATACAAATCTGCATCGCTTTATAGCTTGTACAAAGCTTTTTTTTTACTTTTAAGAGGAAAAAGTATCAGCAAAAGGAAAACCCAAAGAAAATTAAAAATATTTTTTTCCCCTCAAGGTGTGTAAACCTTCAGCTGAGAGGAGGGTACAGAGAGGCACAGGCCAAACAGGCCTTGCTGTGTATCCTCTTAGATGGACCTTTTTGCTTTTTACTAGTGGACAGAATTGATCTATTTTTCTTGAAATGGATAAATCTCAATTTGGATCTTTCTGACGTTATCTTCTATTAAATTCTCATCTATTTCTGGTTCTTCTAGAGTGAGAGAATCTGGCAAGTTTTGCAAATTAGAGGACAAATTTTTTTGTGACAAGGTCCTGCACAAATGCACAGGGCCAGCTTGGTCTGGTGCTGGAGCAAATACCTCCCTGTTATGGGATATAAATAAGGAAACACAGAGAGGACACACCTAGGACCTGGGAGAGCTTATTTCCTTAGCTGGAGCCTGCTGGGCTTGGCCTAGCCTGGTTCTGAGTGGACAACCATGCCAAAGTGGAACTGTGCTCCTCCAAATCCCTGTTGTTTAGCATATCCTCTGCTTTCCTCCTGCCCTTGACAGTAGTGAGATGGTTGTAGTTACACTGCCTTCCAGCAGAGCCTCCATAAACAGTATTATAATAGTCCATTAATGTTAGTCTGCCTGAAGGTGTCTTCACTTACCCTTCAGTTCTAACTGCTATAAAATGATGGCTGATTTCTCTCTGCTGTAGAGAACAGAGCAATTAAAATTGTAATCTCATATTTAAAGGGGCAAACTGATTCTCATTCTTCCCTCTAGAAAATTTCAAGCTGGAGGCACCTATTTTCCTGCTCAAAGACAGGAAATTGCAAAGTACTTGCAATTCAGAACTTTGAAGGCGATTATTGTTAAATGTTCAAGATGCACTTCAGTATGTATAGCTGAGTTCTGATACCCATCAAATGGTTTTAATTACTTGATAATCACATGGGATCCAGGGCTTGTCTACAGAGAGAGATGTGTAATGACTCCCTTTCTGGCTTACGTCATAAGTACAGGAGTCTGTCTGTCTAAAGTATACAGCAAAAGTTTTGTCAAAGAAGAAAAAAACAAAACACCTTGCTGTTTCAAAATTGGTCAGGACATCCATTTTCTTTTCTTTTTCTTTTCTCTTCTGCTCATCCTGCTACTGTAGAGGAAATGGTTCCTGTTTCAGTAAGAGCATAACTGGTTCAGTTACTCCTCTAACAGAGTTGGCATGGATGTAGGTTGCCTGCAATTACTCGTGTTTGATAGGAAATTAATTCTGCATACAGATTAATGGCCAGTCTAGGTCGCTCTGTTTTAAAGATGCAGGCAAGATAGGAAAACCAGCTAAGGTGTTTAGTGATACAGTGTGGTTAGTATTTGAGAGATTGTGAAGACTCTTGTGTTGAAAGAAGGTGAGTTAGAATTGACTAAAGTATTTAAATTGAAACTGATACTGGAAACTGGTTGTTCCTTTCATGTCGTGGGGCAGGATGAAAGGATGCTTTCTGAAGTACCAGGCTGGTAAGAAATAGCAGTGATCCTTGCGTTGGTTTGTGAGCTACTAGTGCTTTTAGAAATAGCAACTGAGAAGAATCGATGAAAGATCTCACTTAACGTACTGTGAATTAGTAATAATTTTCCTGGTTTGACAGCAAACTTCTTGTGGTTGGAAGCTGTCATCCTGCTTCCACCTGCTCCCAACTCTTACCCCTCAGGTGGGGAGAGCAATTAGCTCTCTTAAAGAAGAAAATTCCTATGCAGGAGAGTACCATCAAAATTGAAGTCTCTTCCAACTGAGAGGAAGTGTAAAATGTACTTGCTGTCAGGTGTGCTGGGCGCATTGCCTCTGCGGTGTACAGCACTAAAAAAACATACCTTCCCATATGCTTGGTACTTGCAGCCCTTAAATAAGGGAGTCAATTTAAAAAGAGAGAAATCTAGTACTTTCGTTGCAAATACTTGACCCCTGAGCAGCTTGGTGTCCAGCAGTGGTGCGTGCTGTAGATGATGTGGTGCTCAGTGAAGTTGAACAATCCGATCTGCATTTGGCAGGACGTTGGGATGGGGCCTCCTGTTATTACGTGAAGCAGATTAAGTACGCTGGTCCTTAAAAGTATTGGAGTGGTAAAGCAGTATAATGGAATCCCTGCATTTTCATTAATTCTATCAGTTTTGACAACATATATGGGGTACATGCATTAGTGTACACTCCTGTTTGTTGGGGGTGGTTTTGTTTAGTTTTTTTAATGACTGGAGAAATTATTGAAAATATCAGCAGAAGCCAAAATGCTTTATTCAAGCAGCAAATGACAGTGTCCACTGATGTGAAAATGGATAGAAATTGTGTTTTGTTTGTAATGGTGTATGAAATTATTGGGGCACTGGAAATACTTTTTGGAAATTTTTTTTCAATAACCAAAAGAAGATTGCAGTGGTATCAGATGTCTGGGTAATACAAATTCATTAGCACTTCCTGCTGTCTTGCTCAGAAACAGTGAAAAACAAATGTAACACCTGCTGAGAAATAGCATCTGCTTGGAAATAATCTTATGCAAGTACTTTGTCTAACTTGAGAAACCTAGGAGACTTGGATCTGCAAATAAGACTTTGAGGATTATAACAGTGAAAGAAGAGCAGTCTCATTAAAGACTTCAGCAGTTGCTTCCCCTGATAAATCTTGATATCAAAGAATATTTAAACTTGGTGTCTTAAGCATTCAGTTACCACTTACAATAATAATACAGTTTATTTCTCCACCCACCCCCCCCC
>JANZLQ010000008.1:6185674-6245400 GCA_026212715.1 Elanus axillaris | reverse complement strand
GGGGGGCGGTTCTTGTTGCCTATGTATTTGTTGTGGATATGCAGGACACGTTTATTCCTATGGATGGAAAAAACAGTAAGAGGCTACTTAGGACAACACTTAAACATAAATTTAGGACTTAAGTATATGCTTAAAGGTAAAAATGCATGTAAATATTTTTCTGAATAGGGGCCTAATAAACACAGAAGGGGTAGTTACAATAGTGTCTACATTAACAGATTTTTAGTTGTTGTGCTCAGCAGAATGATCCATCTCTCAGTATTCTTAAAAGGAAACCCTCATGACCACCTGTGGTATTTGTCGGCAGTGCCATAGGTAGGGTGAAGCAGCTGTGTACTGAATGAGTCTGAATAATTGCTATGAAAGAAGATTGCTTGTAAGTAATTGTATTTGAAAATGTCTGCTCAATTTATTCATGAACCTGAAATGAATTGGGATGATTTCCTTGGTGGTAATTGTCAAATATGAAAGTAAAAAAATACACCTGATGTTTTTTTGAAAGACTTTTTCTGAATGTGATTTGGGATGTTTAGGTATTTTTGAGTAGTTTGCACTTTAACAGAATATCTGCTTGAGATTTGAGCAAAAAAACTTGATTTGACATTTCCCCGACTATGCAGGAGTTTCTCACTTCTCTGTACATAAAACTCAGAACCGATACAGGTTGTGAAGTGGGTGTACTGCGGACTGTAAGAATACAATATTAACACTAGCCTTACCCTGTCTGTAATATGACTTCGTCATTTCTGCTGGGTGATGAAACAGTGAGTTAATACTGTGTGAAACTGAAGTAATTTTATGTTTTGTGTAACAGCCACAGTACTGCAAAAACAACTGCCTGTGTGCAAAAAGAGGGACTAACTTTCCATTAGCCAAAAGTCTGGTTTATTTTTACTATGTGTGTGTAGCTAAAATTGGTTTAATGTAGTTGATCAAACTGTGTGAATGCGATATGAGGTATTACCAGGACTGTAGCTGCTGTGAGTGAATAGTCTGCTTATTCTGTAACTGAATGTATGGAAATTACTGATGAGTTTCATCAGCAGCCATTTTCATAGAATGCATGAATTACAGTTCATCAATGTTTTCTCGATTGGATTTTAACTGGAAAACAATAATCAGCTGATAGGAATCTTCTCTCACTTTTGACTCCTGGCATTTGAAAGCATAAGCTGCTCAGTAAAACAAATGAAATTAGCAAATAAGGCCTTCAGTCTGAAAGTGGGAGTTTTATTCCTGTAGGCAGAATTGCTGTCGAAGCATAACCCTTGTGTCCTGCCTCAAGTACTTTACAAACATAATTGTGAGGCCGTGTGGCTTCATAAAATGTTTTTCAACAGCAATTTAAAGGTCGGTGTTCAGCAGAAATTTATCTTTGAGCTGAAGAGTGTGTGTAGTGATTCCTAACAGTTTATGGTACAGAAACACCCCAACAGCCTATTAAACTCCAGTGTTGGCTATTTTCCACATTGACTGACCTCCTAGAAAAAGTTTGACTTCTGCTTTTGACCTGTCCGAATGCTTTTTGTTTAAACTCTGTAGAAGATGCTCAGGACGCTGTTCACACCGTTCTAGGCCAGCGTAGTTCTCGCAGGACCTCTAGGGCTCAGACGTAGGAACTTGCTGCCCAGTAAATAAATAACCTGTTACCCCGTGTTGTCAGCCAACGCAGGCAGCTCTCTGTGCATGTGCTTTTCGCTCACCGTAAGTAAAAGACCGGTAGGTAGCTTTCACGTACGCGGGCCTCCCTTGGCTGCCGTCAGCCCTCTGTCCCTGCGGGGTGAGCTCGACCCAACCGCACTTGCTGCGGGCTGGCTGGCTGCTGCTCTGTGGATTGCCGTATTGTACGTGTTTGTGTGCGAGCCATTGCTCTCTATAAACACTTTTATATTGCCTTGTTCGCTACGGAAGGGGTTGTTTTTAAATTACTAGTGAATGACCAGTGTAAGCAATATGTCATACTTTGTACATACGGGAGTGTTGTTCAGTTTCAGGAAGTTGCAAGAAACACCACGGACAGCTCTGTTGTCATCCTGGGGGAGTGCTAGAAATGATTCATCTTCTTTTAAAGAACTGCCCTTGTTCAGCCCTCTTGTTCTTCTCCCTCTCCCTTCTCTGTTTTAGAAGCTATAGCTGAGAAAATTGTTTACTGGTTTTTAATTTTTTTTCTTTTAGGGAAGGAATAAGATGGTCCCTTTAAGTAAATTATTCATACAAGGCATCGATGTTAGAGCAGTGCAGATTTGTTTCTCAGAGTCAGTGGACAGTTCTGCTGTACGCTGGAAGCAGTCAGGAACAAAAAGGATTAGGTTCATTTTTGAGAATTAATGGGAAAGAGAAAATGACATATTAAGAAAAAAAAGGCTTGAATGTAGTCAGCAGTAGGAGGAAGATGTTTAATGTGTGAATGCTGTTCATAGACTCCTGTGGAAGACTGTCTTGAAAACAACAACAAAAACTGACAACGGAGAACAAGGCTTTCTGTTATTAAGCGGCTGCTGATTACCAGAAGTGTTACCACTCCAGTGCTGCCCTTAAGGGAGCAGATGCCAGCTTGTAGCTCTGAGGTACTTCTCAAAATACAGAAAGTTGCTTTAAAAAGAAAGCATTTACGTTCCGATCATCTCCAGATACGGTGATGCATTTCCTGATGTGACTTCAGAAAATGAAGCGCTGGTAACACACTGAGCATTAGTGGTGCAAGCGGTGTACATGGAAGCTGAATTTGCCTTTTTATTTATTAGTGGGTGTCTGTAGTGCAATAATGTTCACTAACTGAACATTGAAATAAATGTCTTGGTAGTTTGTAAACCCCGAGATATGCATGAAGCATCATTACAATAATTGGCCTTTATGTAGATGCAAACTTTCTCTGTTGAACTCTCAGTTTTAGTAACGTAGTTTCAAACTTTTTTTAAAATGAAGGTGGGGGGGAAGCATATTTTACCTTGATACATGCTTAATACTGATGTATTAATAAATCAGTATTAAACCAGATTCAAAGTGAATTATAAACTCAAAGAGCTCAAACTTGTGACATATGCAGAAAATGTGTCAGCTTAAACTTTTTTTTTTTTAAAATAAAGCTTGTTATTGTCACTGGTTTTCAGACCAGTGTTTGGAATAAGAATTATTCTTCTGTTTAGGGCTGTGATTTGTAGGAGCTTTGCTGGAAACTAGCCAGTATAGCATAGCAGGTTAGTTGTATTTTAAAGTGCCTTATTGTAAGGTATTGTTTGCTCTGTAATACATTATTTTATCCATAAAAAAAAGAAAAATAAATGGGAGAATAATTTTTTTTTGCCCTCGGCGAATCTCGAAGTAGCAGTTCTATGTTTCAAGAAGGATAAGGAAAGCTAGCCAGAGATTTATCAAATGCTTCAAATGATAAAATGTCTTTATATAAAATCATAAATCTAAAAAGCAAGAACTGTTTTTTCTAGAACTGTGGGAATTATTTTATGGTATTTTTCACAATAAAGATATTTATGATGACAAGAAAGCACTGCAGTGTATTTGTCTGCCCTTCTTTCTTCACTGTGCTCTCCCAGTTTGGAGCTAGAGCTGTGCAGAAAAGCAGAAGAGGGCTGGCAAGGTGCTGGCGTGGGGTCTAAATTAAAATTTCTGAAGCAGCTAATGCTGCAGATGTTGTCAGGCTGTAACACATGAGGTACAGAGTGAGGCAGCATTGGGATACTTCGCACTTTGGGTTTCAAAACTTACTTTCTTCCCGTTCCTTCCCAGCTCCCGCCGGCGGGTGCAGCCCCCTCTCCCTGTAGCCGAGCAGGTAGCAGGAGCGCAGCGATGTGGTGTGTTGAAGGTAGCGGACGGCTTTTGACAAACTGTCCCAGCCCAGTACCTGGCTCTGTTCTGGGGGGCAGAATCAAATCACAGCCAGTTATTCTGGATAGCAGCCCATCCCGGGAAAGCCTCTGGCCCCTCGGTTGCCAGTGGCAGGAGGGGAGCGGAGGAATCCCCTCTGCCTGCTCTCCTGAGGCTGGAACTGGCAGCCAGCCGGCAGCTCAGGGGAGAGAAAGTGGGTGGCTGAGGCTGTGCGGGACAAGCATGTACTCCAAGTGCGATTTCTAGGCAATGGTGAAAACTACAGACAGTGAACTGATTATTTTTTGTTTATTTTTAATCCAGTAAGTGTTCCAGTGGGGCTGACAAAAGTACCGGAACTTGGAAGGCAGGTGAGAAGTTGTTGAGCCTGCAGGAGCGAGTTGTGCAGCAGCTGGGCTTCAAGGCCAGCTGAAGGGAGCAAGAGGCAGCGCTGCTCTGCGAAGGCAGAGCCTGTAGGAGGCTGGAGCAAAAGCTGCGTCGTGCGCCTCTGAGCAGTTGGTGCCCTCGGAGTGCTCCCGTAGAGCTCAAACTCCATCGGTGACTTCACGGAAGGAAGCATCAATTCGTACACGATGCCATAAAGCGCCACCGAGGCTCAATCAGCACTCTAACCCCTGAGCAGCGACGTGAGAAAGGAAGCAGAGTCGTATCTGTGGCGTCTGTAAAGATGACAGTCCTACCTGAAGGCATCCAGAGCGTGTATACACGCACAGATGGCAGTGTGACCAAGTAAGAGAGCTTCTTAGCAGTCATCAAAATGTGCTTGTTGTTTTCTTAACCTCTGTCTTAGAAACTGTTATTTTTTAGGAGTTCCTGCTTGGAAGCCATTTATTGTACGCATCGGCTTGCGTGTGTGCACAGTGGCAAAGGGCATGGGTGCACACAGCTGGTGAGAGCGAAGGTGTCAGAGTTTAAAATTACGTGGCTTGCGGCTTGCAGCTGCCAAATGTGTGAAGGTGAACAGAGGACAGGAGGTGAGATTTTGGGGAGGTGGTTGGAAGCAGGGGCTTCTTTAAGAGGCAAGGATTTGTGTGAGATTCCCTAGTGTGGTTTCCCAGTGTCTGTCTCTGGAAAGCTGTGGCCTACCTGGCAGATATGAGCACTTTAGACTTTCTTGACCTCAAAAAAGCACAGCAGTAAGAGGTGCAGTTACAGTCCAGGAGAGATTCTTGAAATCAGAATTCTGTGAGGATTGGGGAAGGAGCTGCAGCAGAGGTGCAGGGCTGGTTTTGGGGCAGTTCTGTGGTTGTTGGTGGTTTTTTTTTCCTTCAGGCTCGTTGCTGTTAAGCAGAGTGTCCTCCTAACTGAGGAGAGGAGGGACACACAATGGCCAGAGACAGGAGAAGCTACAGGTAGAGTCACAGCCGAGCAGCTGTTTGTCCGGGCTTATAATGTTGCAAAGTTCTGTCAGCTCTCGGAACACTAGAGTGGTCTATCTCTTGCATCACCTTCCTAAACGTGAGGAATTTTTTTACAGGCAAAACATAATTCCCTATTGTTGTAACTGCCAGAGGATGCCAGATGCTTGCTATAGGATGGCTCATGTTAAGGGCAGTAAAGAATTAAAAATGTGGTGTTATTACACAGCATGTCCATGTGAGAGGTAAATCATAGTAGAATGACAGTGTGCCTCATGCATTTGAATGAGTAGCTAAAACTACAGGCCCTGACAAACACCGCTGCTGAAAGGTGTTACATGCATCCATGTGGCCAAAGAGAACATTTACATGGCAGAGAAGATATGTTACACTGAAGGTGGGGTGAGTCAAGCTTGACCATGTGTCATCAGTCTGTTAAATACCTGGAAGTTAAAAACAGAGTCAATATGACAAGTTGGCTGAAAGGAACCGTGTTTGAAATCTGGCTTCCCAGAACTAAACCTGTGGGAGAAAAAAAAATGCCCCTGCTTAAAGTGCCTTTGCTCCCTAGGTCCGTACGGGAGACGTTTTGGTTGCTTCTCTTCTACCTCCACCATTCTGTGCTGAAAGGATCTGCAAGCAAAGACAGTCTCTTCTCAAGAAGTGCAACATCAGCTCAGGATGCAGTTTGTACTATCGGAGCGTCTACCACAGCCCTTCCACAAGGTGCAAATCTGGCTACTTGCTGTGCTAGGCAGCGTCTGCACACGGCTGCGTCGTACTGTGCTATGCTGGGAAACTCTGACCTTACGGTACCGTATCCTTGGAGATAAAACACCTCAAAGGTGTAGAGAGACCAGGCACTTTCTGGCCTGCAATTTTGTATATATTCATCTGTGCAGAACCATTATCTCTTGCAAAGGAAGAAAATAATTGCCTGATAAGAAAAGGTCAGCAACCACGTAACTAATTACACAATTTTATTAATGTGTTTTTCATGCATGTCTTCAGGTAAAAAAAAAGTGAGTGCAGCATTGATTATATTCATGTCTTAAAAACAGAATCAATTTCTGTGTAGCTAAAGGCACTTTAAAAATCGTCTACACTTCTGTATTTTACAGTTGTCAGAGCCCAAAATCTGGTCCAGAGTGACACACTTATGACTGGAGAAAGCTAGTTCTGTGACATCCTTTTCAATATTTCTGGCACTGTGTGATGGAAGGCTGCCAGAATGCTTCATTCAAAAGCGTGAGGATTCAAAGGGAAAAGAACTGGCAACTCCATCAGCAGAGAGAAATTTAGGTTCAGCAGTACTGATTGTGGCTCTAACTGTGTGACTCCTGCCTTTGGGAGAGGAATTCACAAACCAAGTGGAGACTTTTCAACATGCAGGTGGCTAAGAAGTGTCAGAAGGAGCTGCTGGGACATGTGTCTGACATCCAGAACGAAATCACAGCAAACAGGAGTCATGTCTTGAGACTGTCTTCTTACAGGGTCGCTTCCCTGCACGCACACCCTCTCGTCAGTGGGAGATCGGAGGTCCTTAACCCCTCTGCCTCATGGGGATTTGAATCCATGCAGCTGAATGAGGCTCAGCAGAAGTTGTGGGCAAAAAAGCGATACTCACCCAGTCGGTGCTAAAAGTATAAGCAAAGGGCGTAGCTGAGGCTCCTGCCCCCTGAAGAAGCCCTTCCCTGAGAGGAGCTGGGCACAGACTCCCCACCGCTGAGGACCCTTTTCATCAGTCTACGTTATGTTGTCACCAGAGCTAAACCTTGAAGTGTGTCAGGAACCAAAACCAGACTTCAATGCGGTGTACAAGGAGTATTCCCCTCACAGTAACAAAAGAGTCAGTATGTCACTAAAAGTTGCTGCTAAAAACCAGACCCTAGAGAAAACAATGCATGCTGGCTGGCAGCCCGCTGTCATGCTGGGAAGCACGTTATCCCATCCATGGCACTACAAGATGTAGTAGAGGCATGATGCTGGCTTAAACCTGTTGAGGATTTGATCTAATGTAATATACTCAAAGTTCCTTGTGTATGCTTAAATCTAGACTTTGAACAGAGGAATAAATCCTAATGACAAAGCATAAGCAGGAAAGAAGAAACAATCTAGCTTGGAAGAAGGTAAAGCAGCATCACATGCGATATGAAGATGCAAAGCTTTAACAGCTGCAGGTGCCCATGAGCAAGGTCTGCAAAGAGAAGCTGTACCAGCAGCACGCAGCGGATACCGCAGAAAGGAAAGGGCTTGTAGCGGTGACTTGCCATTAAGGGGCTCGGCGGTGCCCATCTGCCAGGGCGTCACCAGAGGTGCGCTGCCTTCTGGGAGCTAAGGTCTGAGATGTTGCTGAGGGTGCTGCAGCTCATCAAGGGTTCAGAGCTGCCCTGCAGGAAGACCTGGATGGGCTGGAAGAGCGGGCTAACAGACACCTTATGAAGTTCAACAGGGACGAGCGTAAGGTCTCGCACCTGGGAAAACGTAATCCAGGAGTGCAGCACAGGCTGGGATCTACCCGGCTGGGGAGCAGCTCTGTGGAAAGGGACCTGGGGGTCCTGGTGGACAACCAGCCCCGTGTGGGTGAACAGTGTGCTGCTGCTGTGGCAAAGCAAGCCGACGGGATCAAAAAGGGCATCACCAGGAGAGAGAAAGAAGTCGCTATCCCGCTCTGCTCAGCGCTTGTCAGGCCACAACTGGAAGACTGTGTTCAGTTTCGGTCCCCGCTATACAAAAAAGATGTGGACAGGTTGGAAAGGGTGCAGAGAAGGGCCACAAGGGCGGTCAAAGGACTGGGAAACCTGCCCTAGGAGGAGAGGCTGTGAGAGCTGGGTTTGTTCAGCCTTGAGAAAGAAGGCTTAGGGGAGACCCTGTCACCATGCTCCTGTATTTAAAGGGTGGCTACAAAGAAGACGGAAACTTGCTTTTTGCAAGGAGTCACAGGGAAAAGACAGAGGTCATGGGTACAAGTCACTCCTGGGGAGATTCTGATTGGACACAAGCGGAAAATTTTTCACAATGAGAACAATCAGCCATTGGAATAATCTCCCCAGGGAAGTGGTGGATTCCCCAGGACTGGGCACTTTTAAGATTTGGCTGGACGGGGGGATGAGCCATCTTGTCTAGACGGTGCTTTTGCCAAGGAAGGTCGGACCAGGTGATCCCTGAGGTCCCTTCCAACCTGTATTCTATGATTCTGTGAAGTCTCGAGGTGAAGGCAAGTGCTTGTTTTAGGAAAAACGTTAAAAAGAACCTTACTGAGAAATATTTTCAGTACTAAAGCTCTGTCTCATCAACAATGCTGCACTCGTGTCTGGTGTGCTCATTTTCAGTTAAACTTACAAGTTGATATTAAGAAGAGTAAGACCTAGAAAAGACACTGTAATAGTAATATGAATATAAATTGTATAAACTCTTCATTTTAACAGGTCAAATGTTACTTTGCTTATTTACTGCTTTGAACCCGGTTTCATTAACACTCCTATAATCCAGGATGTGTTTTCTTCCCTTTCACAGGGCAGAGCACAGATATTGGAAACTAGAAATAAGCTCCTTCTGCATCTCTTGAGTTCTCACCCTCCAGCAGATTCCTACTTTTAAACATTGCTGTTGCTTCCCAGTGCAAACACCTTCTTCAGATTAAAGAGGTTCAAGGACTTGCTGCAATGCTTTTGCCTCAGTTCTGTTAACCAAGTATTTAATGGCTAGTGTATTATACAAAATAGGAGAACAGAAAATAATGATTTTTTTTCTCCAGTGGCACCTTTTAATATCTTGTACAACATATACAATCCATTGGTTTGGTATTAAAAATATAATGATATGCTAATGATTCAAAGTGCTGCTTTAAAGAGATCTTTGAAAAGTAGTGAGTATATTTGCTAGAGTCTTTGTTTTATAAACCAATATATATCTCAAAAAAAGAGCTTTCCTTGAATGTATTATTATGCAGGAAAAATAAATGCTGTAAAACATTTTTTACAAATACAACACTGTAGAAAATGGCATGAAACCTTTTAAAACTTCAGTATATCTCCAGCAAATTACATTTCTAAAAATTACATTCTAATCATTTAAGTAATCTCAAGGAAATAGTATTTAAAGAGCTAATTCTTTTTTAAAGCCTGTAGAAGTAATCCAATTTTAAAAAGAACAGGATGCTACAGATAAAATGAACAAGAAATCAGTGCATGTATTATCCACTTTTTATACTGCATAACAGAATTTGCCCACACAGATAATTGTAATTAAAGAGAACTAAGGTTTCTTAAAGATAAAGAACCTTTAACTTCTGGCTGAAAAAGTTTTCCAATTTACACTTCAAGCGTGAAATCCAAGGCAGATTGATGTGAAACAGTGCTGCAGAGTAAAGCGTCAGGATGGAAGTAGAAGCTTAAAAAAAGAAGGAAAAAAAGGCAGCAAGCAGTAAAAGAATGGGTTTTTTTGCTCCAATACAGAGTATCAGTTGTTCCCTTGTTATGCATTGAATTTATAGTAGTGGTGCGCATATGTCTGCTGAGTCAACTGTAAGTCCATCTATAGGGTATAAAAATACCAACTTAAATAAGTTTTGTGTTCAAATATGTTCAACTTGCTGCCTGATATCCTTAAGTAATTATTAGTTAGGGAACAAGCATAACAGATACTGCAGTGAAATGAGATCGCTAAAGAGAACTGACATTGGGATTTACTGGTTATTGCTGATGGGTTACATAGGAAATACTTCCTTGGGTACTTCATACAAAGAAAATGCCCACAACATACCTTTAAAAATCCATGCGTGATAATAAAACTGTTCAAAATTCATAAAGGTAATAAAATGAAAAATATAAAAAGCTGTGAAAAACATGCATGTCTTAAGTAACCAACACCTGAGGGCAATGACAGTACATGCAAAATATGCTTAATTTTCTTATTATTTATTCAGTTATGTGCTGGTATGGAAATACTATGCAAATCATGGTGATTTCACCCACTTTGTGCAAATTACCTTATCTTTTATAATTTCAAGCACCAAGACTGAAAGGCTGCATTAAGCTGTTCTTATAAGAATGTGTGGTCATACCCAATCTATTTTGAAACAACTACAGCCTAAACAACAGCATATGTATTTAAGGCACTAGAGTTCAGTTTAAGAAATAAATTCCCTATTTTCAAATATGAGTACTGCAAGAACTTCTCACTGCCGTTTCTGTGGGATCAAAATGTCAGTAGCTCATTAAAGCAACACTTTTGTGAGTGCGTATTTAGAAAATTACAGGAGACACCACTGACAGTCAAAATTACTCACATATTTTATTTTCAATTCTAAACAGGAAGATGATTATCAAAACTCAGTGGAAACAGCTTTCAGGTACTGACCTTCTGATGCTATGTATGCTGGTTAGAAAACCATCTTAACCAAGAAACAGAATGGAATTTTATGACATACTATTTGACTGACCAAAAGGAGCCTAAGAATCAAAAAAGTTTTTTTTTTAAATTACTAAGAGTGCTGCAATCCTGCATAATAAATGAAAAGTGACAGTCCTTGCTCTAGTAAGCTTCCAAGTTGACTTAGATCTTTGTGGTCTAAATTACACAAGGTGTTTTTTTATGTCTTATCTTTGCTACACAGATTTTTTTTTTTCTTGTGACCACAGCATTTCTCCAGGGACAAAACCATGGACATATAACCAAAATTCATTATATTTAAATACATTAGCTTAATACATGTAATATGCACAAAACAGTTTTTATGTACATACTTAATGTGCGTGTCCTCCCCGAGACTGACACAACATATCTTTGAAGAGTTGGACACATCATTCTTGAATAATCCTCTGGGCAAACAAAGCCAAAGGAATTAGGAAAGCTTCTTTACACTGTTTAAAAAAGAAATTAAGTACCTGTGGATTTCTCTTCTGGTTTTATATTTCACTTAAAACTTTTTAAATAACACCATAAGTTAAAAAATATTTGACTTCACATTAAAGCATGTTACAAATAGTGCCAGTGTAATATCCATAACTTCTGTTCAGTCTTTGGCAGAACACTTGAACTGTCACCACTGCTGTTTACAGGCTCTGCTAAAGTTCATCATGCTTAAGACCTGTAACCAAAGGGAAAAAAAATTATAAAAAAACAGTTATATAAAGACTAAATGTTTTGCAAAACATGGAGAAAGCCCTTTACTTTCTATTTACTGCTAGTCAGTCAGTCAGTTCAGCAACATGAACTTGACTTTTAGATCCTTGCTAGAACTTGGCCATAAGCTTTCAGAAAGAATAAAACCTACTACGACTTCTTTATAATGAAAAGTGAAGTTGTTCCCTGATTCAAGACACTTAAATGTTTATCTGCTAACTTGTTTCTTCAGTCTTCAGATCTGAGCTCACCTTTTTTTGTTTCACATTATTCTAAGAAGTCAAGTCTTACTGGAAGTCCTGTCAAAGTTGTTTTTTTTTCTCATGCTATTTATCTAACTCAGTTAATAATAATAATAATAATAATAATAATAATAATAATAATAATAATAATAATAATAATAATAATAATATGCCCACAAAGCAAAACCACAAACAAAATCTATTTGTAAACTAAACCACCATTTAGTCTGGTGCAAAAAGGCCCCGTGTAGAAAAGCCAGAGTGAGAGAGCAGGGACAAATTAATAGAGACTCAGTTACCTACTCCTTAGAGAATCTACAGCTAATTAATGTCTGTTAAGTGAGGTCTAAGTTAATGTGCTTTATTTAATATTTGTGGCTCAAATGATGTGGAACAGTTGGTGTGTTTGAGGCCCAAGCATAGGACACCACTAAATTTTCTCTTAGATTCTGGCATTAAACAAAAGATTTTATCCTCTTAGTGTAACTCCTGTATAAAGAAGCATCACGCAACTCTTAAAATGCACACCGTTTCTCTGAAGAGCAGTGAAATACATAAACACAGTACTTATGCCTACTGACCTTGATCTTAATTTTCAACTATGTATGTTAGCTTTTAAAAAATAAATAACACATGAATATGCATGTAAATTACCTTTTTGAAAGAACGATGTTAGATTTTTCTTCTCTTTTTCAATTTGCTGTATGAACTTTCGGATCTCAGAGTCATAGTCAACCCACTCAGGAACTATCCGGGCAGCAGCCTTTAATTTTGGTTCTTTGGTTTGGGGATTGTTGCACTGAAAGTTTAAAACATACTAGATGTAAACAAAGAAAAGGTGAAAATACCATCCTTCCAAGGAACTTAAATAATTTTGACAGCATTTACAGTTTCATTGAAGGACAGCATGCAAAGTCAGTTACCTTGATATTAATCAAAAAAACCCCACAAGTTGTAAGTAAATGCTGTTTAAATAACTCAAAACATTTTATTGTAAATACTTTAATTTTTCCATCTGCTCCGGACTATATATGGGTAAGAGAGACAGGGCTAGCACAAGATTACTAAGATTTAGACAAAGTTACATGGGGAGATACAAGATACACATTAGCACAGTGAATTTCAATCTGATATGGTTTTTTATTAAGTTTGTGATGCTTCCTCTAGTGTTGTCTAGAAAATGTATTGGATACTTCCATAAAATAACATAAATGGATATCGTGATAAAAACTGATACATGATAATAGGGATTGAAAGAAGGTCTAGTAACTTAATGTCAATCTTTCTTGAATGGAGAGCACCCACCTTTAGTGCACAAAAAAGCTTATTTTAACAACTGTAAAGATACAAAGAAAACAAAACTGTTTACATATTTACAATATTTGCACCAGATTCCAGCTGTCTGTTTTTCTTCAGAATTACATCTCTGAAGTATCACTTACAGTGCATGGGCGTTGTCAAAAAATGAGAATGGGGGAAAGAATGGGATGGGGGTAATGACAGAGACAGAACATTTTCTCTCTCTGTTTCAGTTTCCAAAGACAGACAGACACTTTCTAAATACAGACAGTCGTCTCAGTATTAATGCTTTTACAGCTCTGCTTTATCTCCTGTTTATAGTGGTGAAATGGACAGAGAAAACCATGGTAACATTAAGTCCTCTACACAGCCAGTGCTGGAGGAACCTTCTCTGTAGGGAGCACAATAGCAGCAGACCAATACCCAGGCAGTAAACAGTACTTCATCAGAGTTCCACTAACCTGGCTGAACGTGGAAAAAAGATAAGGAAAATACATGTGCAGGTGTGGAAAAACCCCCATCCTGTCCAGTTACAGATAGCAACATTTCATTTTGGGGTACCTTTTTCAGGTTCAACATAGTTTGGTACAGAGCAAACAGGAGAGGTCTCAGAGGAAGGGAGAAAAGTTGCTGTAGTGTAGGGGAAAGGAAGTCGTGTTCCAGTGCTTTCCAGCAAGGCTGCCTCCATGACATAACACACGGATATCTCGAAAGCCACAGAAATTACAGCAAAGTTTTTAATCTATAAAACTAATTTAACTCAAAATCAACTCACCAAGTCTATTGTTTTAGCCTTTTTCTTGGATTCATCATCACACCAGGTTTCACACCAAAGCCATTCCTGAGGGAGAGACTTAATAGCTACTTGATGAATCATATTATTGGGAAGATCCTGTACGAATTTTGTAAAATCATAAATTAGCATTGAATTTAATGTAACTGGTTATCAGGCAACTACTTAAAAGTAGAGTATTTTAGCCTACTGCCATTTCTGCAAATTGTTCTTACATTTCCTTCTAAATGCTCACCTAGTTCTTTTTCAAGTAGAGTCAAAACTTAGTCATGCTCATTTTGATGGCCAGTTCCACCTCTCACTTCTCAAGTAATTTTTTCTTCTACTTACATCCTTCCTTCCTTACCTTCACATAAGCAATACTACTGTCTGACACTTTGGGTTCAGATACTGCATGTCACTATAAACACTGCTGAGCAGAGTTAAGACAGTGTGCAGTTATTAAAACGTACCTTAACCATCTTTCCATTCCTCAAATTTGCAAAAAAAGCTCAAAAGCATATAATCCAGGATTATGCCACTACTCTAAATTTAGCCACCTTCTAGGAAACTGGGTTCCAGAAACATGAGTGTGAAGAGGAAAAGCTATTGAACTGCTACTCTGGCTCTCCTTCCTTACTTCACTTCATTTTTTAAAAATTTTTTTTAACCTTTATTATATAGTCAAGTACTCTCAACATGAAAACTCTACAGCAGCATCTTTATTAGAAAATAAAACCTAAATTTAAAAATACAAAAACATTTTTTCTTAATTAAAGATTCTACTCTTAACAGTGCTTTCTGCTGATTTTTATTCTTTACTTAAAGAACAAGATGGTTAATTATTTTTTTTAAGGATATAGTGTTAGTATAAATACTTGTTAAATACTTGTTTTGTCATCTTTATATAGACATTTCCACGCTTCTCTTTAAAAAAAAACAATTAAATATGCTATACCGGAAGTCTAGTTTTTATCATGTATAATTTTTCTCCCTAGGAGTTCTTTACTTACTATCCTTGGCATTTAAAAGTACCTTTTTCCCCCCGACTCTATCTGCTTCTGTTTTGTGATTTATATTAGCATAACCTTAACTATCACCCATGAAGGCAGCAGTGCTAGCAGATTAGCAGAGAACTGAGATTGTTTCTTCTTTGAGAAGGGCAGTGAGCACTCCAGTCAGGTATTTAAAACAAAACAAAACAAAAAAGAAATAAATTTATCATAATGCATCCCTATCAGTAGATAAAAGCTTCCCAGGGCTCTTGTGAAACAGATTGCACTGTGGTTTGTATTTCTAGGAATGATGTTGCTTGCATTTGGTGTAAGTAGTAGCAACGCAGACAAAGTTATTCCTATCGATACAGTCAGAAAGCATATTACTACAAAAATATTACTTTGAAATACTTCCCTTTCCAAAGTAATTCCAATTCCATTCTGCCAAGAATTAGCTACCTTAACGTCTGCTCTCGGCACTGAGGTGCTAAGGGAAGGGTAGCTGACAATTAAGGGGCTTTCGATTTGATCCAACAGATTTGTAACAGTTATATGCTATCCTGTATTAATGCTGTTACTGAAAATGTAAGAACCTTAAAATGGAAAGATATACATTATTAATATTTTGAGAACATTTAGATAAAAACTAATTACTATTTCTGAAAAGCAGAATTATGGTGGAAGCCCTGTAACCTTCTGAATCGTGGTGGTCTTTCTGAAAGACGCCTTGTACTTCTGGGTAAGACTATGTTTGACAAGCGTACAGCTTACCACATCAGGACTCTAAGTGTGCGATACAGGGCCAATAATTCATTCTGTTGTCCAGAAAAAAAGGGATAAAATCTGCCTGTTGCTGTTAGATCAGTCCTTTGCTCTTTAACAGTTACAACTAAAGGCTGTTCCAACTCCTTGTGCCCAGTCTAGTTCAAGTTTGCAGTGTAGCTGGATTTCCACTTTTCTTTGTCCAGTATCAGAAGAACTACTATTTTCAATTTTTAATTTTATTTCTGGAAAAAATGCATGTAGCAGTAATTTACTTAGGTAAGAGAGAGAAATTTGCTTGCGGAATAAGGGGGTGGAATGCAGGCACTGAGAGATGTGGGCTTTGCTACTGTGGGATCCCTTTACTGCTATAGGCAGGTAAAATCTTTTGTGCTTTAGTAATTCCACAAGGAAGATTACAAAAGCAGGGACAATATCACTTATGAAGCCGTCTGAAGTTCACCCAAGGACAGACATAAATAAAAAGTATTATTTTCTCAGGCAGAAATCAGATGAGCTGCATTATCAATCTTCTACTGAGCTAAAGAACCTCTACTACAGGAGAAAATAATAAATTTAAGTATGTTCTGTACATCTGGGATCTACCTAATGTGCTTGTGACCTGCACCCTGACTTACCCCACCTAGCTTTAAAAATTGGTGGAGTTATATACCTGAAGACAACAGTCACCCCTGGGTGACCATGTACAGCAACCACCAGAGTGCATTAGCAGTTAGCTTACAAAAATTAAAATGTACTTAATGGAAAAAAAGAAAGAGGAAAAAGCATTTGCTAAATAATCACTGCTATCAGAATATAGAATTATCATTAGAAAAACACAAATACACACAGAAGGGCTACAAATAAAGGACAGCAGTCCTCTATGCTGTTTTTTCCTCATTTTTTTCACATTAAACAATTATTTAAAGTAATCATCACTTAGTGTTCAGTTTTCTGAACTGTGCTCATATGCACACTTGAAAATGTCTAAAACAGCAGTAAAGGGAAAATACTTTCAGAATTATATAACATACACATTGAAATTAAAAGTAATTTCCTGCATATTGAGAAAGAAAATAAAACCCCGATTGCTTAAAGCCATATATACCTGGTCTAGATTTGATAGACTGTTTGGGTCTTGACTGAGAGCCTGGTACTGGCCCCGAAGCCTATCTCCAGCTGCAATCTTTCTGAACTTCTTAAGATCCACAACATATAAGGCACTACAAAGATTAAAAAAAAAAAAGAATTATGGTTTGTAGAGTTTGACCTTCTTTTTGGTAACATTAATAAAAGTAACAAGAAACCAAAAACTGTTCCTATCCTAAAAAGAATTATTTTTTTTTTAATTAAGTAGCTGAAGCTACAATAAAAAAGTGAAATCATTATGTCATCAGAATTCATACCTTACTCATCTCTTGCTGAGAATGATGATAGGGCAATTGCTTTCAAATGCCCCAGTGATCAATACCAAGACCCAGATTTTAATCAAATTCACAAACTGCACAAACGTTGTAAGGATTTATCCTACCTAATATGGTATTTCCTCTTCCCAAGATGTGATGCCCAGTATCCTGATTTCCAGAAGCGGTACCCATCCATTTCTTTACGGCTGTCACAGAAAGGTGTGTATCCATAGGGAGCTCCATTTAGATCTAGATCTCTGAGTTCTTTTAGGTCACTTCTTACAATCTAAATAAATATACATTTACTTTTATCGTTTAATACAGTTTTTAAGGTGTGCAAATGAGGGTAGTTATTGCAGCAAGCTTCCCAAAGTTTAATTTTCATTTAAAAAAAACCCCAAACACTACAACAGTGGAGTATAGATACAGTAATTCCACTGGAATGACATTTACCAAATTACTGTTCAAGGAAAATAATATGTGTTTATTCTGTGGCCATCTGTGGAATACATTTAATAAGTAAATTAAATTAAAAAAGCAAAGTATTTTTAATTTAGAGACAGGTGTTTCTGGTTGCCCAATATTAAATTCCTTCATGCAGGAGTATAACTTTCAAAATCTGAGCATCTCCCTTCTGAAAAAATCCTGTTTGTTACATTAATTTCGGCACTCAGAAATTATTGCATCATTTGAACAATCTTTATATCTAGCAGTAAAGTACTTTTAAAAATAGGTTGTAAGGATATTTTACAGCTGTCCTTTATTTACTAATCTATCACTCTTCCATCAAACTCCACTAATCTAACGTATCAGTGGTAAAAAAAAAAGCTTTAGCTCCTCTGGAGTACAGAGAAATCTTTACAGTAGTTAGGACAGACAACCAGTACTACTACTGTATGCAGAGGAAATTGCAGAAGTTGCAGTCTGCGTTGCTACATCTAAATTTAATTTATTCTCAAGCTTCAGAAAAGGACCAAAATACGCAGTATTTATTCTGAGGTTTTCAATAAGCATGCGATAGACTCTTCAATGTCTTGTCTGTTTGAGACAGCATGTTAACTTTCAGTGTATTATACAATATTAATTTCCGAGTGAAAGAGTGCATACAAATTTAAGAACAAAAGAGGCAGGATTCATCTTAAAAATATAAATCAGCCATTTAGAATATGTAGAAGTTGTTCAGACAGTCTGAACTAATCACCTTAGACCCCTTTTGTAGTGAGTGAAGTCCTCTCACAGTCAGCCCAGAGACTGAATCACTCGAATATGCCTTAGGTGAAACGCACCTTTCTTTAGATCCATACACCTCTCCAGATGCCTTTCTCTCTCCAGGGGCATTTAGAGGAAATTTAAAGCAACCCAGTGTGAGAAGAATCTTAATTTCTACACGACTAAAAACAAGTGAAACTATTACATTTCACATTCTGCAACCCCACTGGTTCTGCTTGTGCAATTGCAGTAGTCTTATGGGACAAACATTTGAATGAAATGGCCACAGGGAATGAAACTGGATTAATCTGAGCCAAAATGAATTCCTCATACATTTAGACAGCATTATTTTTTCTTACCTGGTCAGCGTCGACAAATATTATTTTATCCACAGCCAAAGGGAAAAGAACATCCAGAAAAAGAATTTTGTAGCCCCAGATAATTCTCTGTTTTTCTATCTGTTGATAAAGCCACCGGGGCCACTTATATTGTACTAACTCATACTTGAAGCCATACTTTTTAGCCATGTGAGGAATAACATCCTAGAACACCAACCAAAAAAACCAATGAGTTGCACATGTATGCGACAAACAAGAACTCAGAAGAAAAAAGAGGGAATGCTGCAACACAGTTGCAGCTGTGTTGGTCTTACTGACTACATAAATTATTATTTTAAAAAGTTTCTTTAGTTCTAGCAGTATCCCCAGCTACATACATACAAAAAGCATTTCCTTCAAGCTCTCGGAGACGATCAGAAAAGAATAAATTATTATATCACAGGGCTTTGGGTTCCAGTAAAGAAGAACCTTAGACCTGAGACTTAAAACTATCAGTATTTAATGCACCCAGAGAGAATTTCTAACTGTGAAAATTTAATTGTATAATTAAGTAATTGTAGTATTTTTTAACACCACTTAAAATTTCTGAGACAAATTGAGAAAAGGAAGATGTTTCTCCTACCTTAAATGTTGGGGAGAGATAGTTTTTCAGAAACCAAAATTTAACTGGTGTTTTTGTATGTCGCAGGACAGAAAGCATCATAATTCTGTGGAAATATAAGTCTATAATAAACAAACAAATACACACAGGTCATTAAATTTCAGCTGCATCTAAAAGGTGCTAAAACTTTTTAAGCATAATTTTCTTTTACCCTGTTTAAGCAGAAATTTCTGTCTATTTCTAAAACAAAGCTTTAAAGAACATCTGTTCAAGACTGCTTTGAGATGGATTTATTTGATGCAGATTGGCTAAGCAATATTAGAAGGAACAATTTCAAAAGTGGATCTGTTAACAAGTTTTATTCTAAGAGATATGCCTGACAAAATCAGCTTAACGATTAATACCTCATAGAAACTTGGCAACGGAGATAATTTATTTTAGAAATGTATTTGGTTAATAAAGTTTCTGGGAAAAAAACCAAAAACGAACAAAAAAACCCCCCCAAACCCACCAAAAACCAAAACAGTGGGGAAGAGAAAGCATCGTTCAAGATAAGATCCTCCTCAGAGAACCCTCAGTAACTGTAAAGAAGTTGAAGTATGTGGAAAAAGTTAAACCACTATGTTGAGTTCAATTTTTTTTCATTATTGTGCCATTTGTTTGGTGTTACCAAACAGACCTTACAAGAGATCAAGTCTGCCTTAAAGGAATAATAAACCTTAAAATAAGGTAAAGAAGCATGTAGAAAGTTTGAAAATTAATTTTTTCTCCTTTTATAAACAAGTCTTTCCCTTTATGAAGGTTGTAGCAGGTTGAAGGAAAGAAATGCAGATGTTTAAATTCCATCAGACTACTAAGAAACAAAAATCAATATATAAAAAATACTACTTTCCCAAGAAAAACGCATGAAAGAATTGTGAAATTCCATTTTAGGATAGGAAGAAAAATCACTAACTCTGACTCCTGTAGACAAGTACTCATAGAAATCAGAAAAGTAGCAGAGATGGTTGTGAACAGATTAGGCAATACTGTAATAATTCCTTCAAAGCAATCATTGCTTATTGAATGAACATCGAGATAAGTAAGGCCGTATGTGCATATAGTAGCATCCATAGTTTGGACTGAGCATAAATAAATACAATTCTAATGAAGTCACTGCTGTTATGTCTTTTTATAAAGAGGCTAAGCTTCATCCTTTATGTTCACACTTCGCACATGCACTCATGAAAGACGTGCAGAACATTTTTCTTTCTTCAAAGAATAATGGCATTTTTGACCATCTATATGTTGAATCACTTTGTTCTCAAACAAAGATGAATTAGGTCCTCACTGTATACAACTTTTCTATGTTTTGACAATTTATTCTTTACACCTTGTTAAAAAAGTCAGTTTCTTTAAGCTGCTGCATGTTAGGATGAATGTTTATAGTATCCCTATGAAATCCTCATTTCCCTTTTACCTTTCCTTACCTTAAAAAACGTTCATATAAATGGCCTGAAGCAACTGAAAAAATGTTAAGAATATCACTTTTCTTTTCCTTCTCTTCTCTTGGAATTTCTTCTGAAAATCTAAGGAAAAAAAAAAAACAAATTATTAGATCAAGTATACATTCAGCAGAAAGAAAATACTACTAGATTACCATTAAGCTCATAAACAATCAAAAGTAAGGAAATACACAAAAGAAATACTCATCCTGAATAAGCTTATATTCTACTCCCACTGCACATGCCTACGATGCCAAAATCTTTTGGGAGCAACACCCCATACACCCAGTCACTCAGGACAAATGATGGCACCACTGCAGTCTCCAGTATTTTCAAACAGAACCCAAATTTGGCAAGAACTCCATGTTTTATCAAAGCAAAAATCAGAAATCTACACAGCCAAAATATCTTGAGAACTGGTTATTTGAAAAATCAGTAAGTTACTTTTCAAGCTTCATCCACGTGCATTCTACATAAGAACCAATGTATCATTCTTGAGGTAAGGGATGTCTGCATAGCCCTATAGATGGTTGAGCTGAATATATACTCTAAAATACAGACTGAACATAACATAAAGACGGCCACACCAGGCCAAACCACGTATTTAGCCCAGTACCTTACCAAAAACTAATGACAAGGCTGAGGAGCCCCTCCCAGAATACTGTGATAACATTCTGTGGTGACTGGCTTTCCCAAGTGGTTTTCGTAATACTGCTGAATTCTTCCTTAACTTCATCCAATTACTCTCCCTATAGCTACCCTAGATCGTTGAGGTACACTGCCTAGAGTTTTTCTGTTTCAGCTGCACAGCATTCTTTGCTTGCTTTGAATACCAAAGTCTCCCAGGGCTGTTTTTAATGATGCATGCCTTCCAGCACATACAGCTACAGGATGGTGGCTGCAGCCTCCCTCTGAGCAGTTTTACAGATCTCTGAACTGCAAAGGCTGCCTTAGCCAAATCGGTTACCGTATGGCTTGATGTTGTTGTAGATTCACCTCTTATTTTTTTGAGGTGAGTCACTCCTGTAAGTTTTTCTTCTGGTTAGATCCCTCTTAAAAGTATAAAAATAAGTATCCCTCACAATCTTTAAGAACAAAAGAGACAAGTCTCAGATCTCCAACATATTTTAAAGAATTCACACCGCTCTACTAATACAAAGCTGCAATCTCAGAAGGCTGCAGTGTGTGTAAGTGGTGTGAATAATCTTTTGAGAAACCCGTGATCTTCTCACTCAGCAAGGGCAAGAAGAGATAACACAGTCATACCTGATCAGGACGATAGCAAAAGCAAAAGAACGGGACATCAGTGGAGCAGCACCAACTGCATGGTGTGGCACCTCCAAAGACGACAATCCCCCCCAAACTAGCACTAAGTTCTCATAGGCTAAATAGACTGCAGTTCACAGTTCCAATCAGTCTGTCTGCTTTCTTTCTGTTTTGTCCCGTTTCTTATACGGATAGCAGGACTGAAAGAATGTTAAGCTCTTTATAATGCAACATTATACATGTGACTACAAGAACGTATGTGAAAAAAGAAGATAAGGCTTTGACGCAAGGATCTTGAAAATATTAATTATGCAAAGCTTTACAGAAGGCAGAGATCTTCCAAACTGAACAAGCTGCTCTGAAGATGGCTGGATTAACATGTAAGGTCGCGTGGCAAAAGCAGTCAACTGGGTATGCACATATGTCCCATGTCAGAGCACACGTGTCTTCCTGTAACGCACAGTGTGCTGGATATACTTTTCATTCTGGGATATCAAAGAGAAAAGATACTTTTTCTAGATAGCAAGAAGCTGACAGACAAACGTCAGGCCTAAAATCATGATCTTGAGCCACAACCTTGAATCAACAGCAAGAGCAAATAAACTTTATTGGGTGGGGGGCTTCAACAGCCCAGCCAAGCTCTGAGCCTGATGCACACTGATGAACCAGCCCACTGTGAAAAAAGGCTAGACCTGGAAGATTGTGAGATCTCTGGCCTTGCAACCTTCTTAGAAGGAGCTAAGATTTTGACCACTGCACATACATCCTTTGATGCAGCCAATTAGAAGCGGGAAGCTTGAAGACAGTGACAAATTCCTTCAACTATCATCATTCTGCAGAAGAGGCCACCTTTGTGCAGAAATGTGGGTCCACTTTCCCAACCTGTGGCTTCAGGAAGAAGCTTTTGAGAGTTGTAGTACAGTAGTCTGGAAGGCTTTCTGAATTTAGTCAACAGTATAACAGTAAAGTCATCTGTGGATAAATGGTGATAAACATAAAATCAACAACATAGACTCAATAAAATGTCGAGGTACTTGAGGTACAACAGGGCTTGTCAGGAGAGATGGTAAAGCTGAAATAGAAGCCATTCCTGGATCTACCAAGAAATGTATGTGCTGATGATTTCTTGGGGTCAACTGCTCACTAGATAAAGTAGAACTGCTATGCCTTTTCTTTATCTTCTTCAACAGTCTTTGTGACTGACAACTTTGCCAAGGCTACCGAAAATGGAAGAAAACTTTTTTTGGGTCTTGCAGCAGTCGTTTGTGGCCAAAACGTCTTTAGGGCACGGAGAAAATAGTGGTAAGAAAGCTATTCTCCTTAAACCCCTCATACTGACATTATCCCTTTCTTACTAGCTGAATTCTAGCCCAAAGGTGTTCTCCTGAACAATGGAGAAACCGGACTTCACCTTGACAGTAGATCTTGAATGCTTAATACTTATGGACAAAGCTACCTCAATTTCTTTCTTCTTTCAGGGCAGAGAGATCTATGATTGCTTGGATTAATTTGTTTACACAGTCAAGTCATTAGGTCTGAACTCGTTACTTCAGATGGCATTACCTTCAGTTCTTTGCCTCTGCAATTATACAGTCATGACAGTTTAGCACTTGGTAGCGTACTGCAGAAACAAAACCTGTGCGGGAAATCAGACTTTCTGAGAGCAAACATGCCTGTTTCCTACAAAGCAGATGGAGTCCAGTAAGACAACAATGTATTGCAAATTAAGTCGTTGTCCCCCCCAAAAGCCCTGAAGATCCAGAAGAGGAATTATCATCACCTTGAAAGAGTAAATGAATTTATTGTGTTACCAGCACTTCCTGATTAAAGACCCAAGCTCATTCTTTGGCATTAAGAAATCAAATCATTGAGAATTCACTAAGAACTTTTGCCAGCACCCCAATTTTCACATTTGGAGAACATGATTTTTTGAGGAAAGAATGCTTAGAGAGGATCCAGGCCACTGTTTCTAATATACGTTGGTCAAAGGTCATCTGATTGAAATGCTCTCAAAGGGACAATGAACATGTCTTGGAAACTAATAGAACACCCCATGTTCTGATCCACAGCACAGATATACTAGTCCATTAAAAATACCCCTAAAATTATTTTCCTAAGCAAAGATGAAACATCCTTTTTTGCCCTTATCTCATTCTCAAAATGATATAACAATTTCACAAGAATTTGCATCTAGTAATAAAAAGTAAATTCAAATTAAAAAAAAAATCAGCCTGAACCACACACGATCCATAGACAGCATAATTATGAGCAACATAATGAGCAACTGAAAACAAAGTTTGAAAATAGTATATGGCAAATTAGAAATACTAGAATGTTATTAGCCTCCAATGTAAAGCTTGAGATGTTTATTACAATTATTTATAGAACTCTAAAGTAAAAGCTATTTTATTGACAAATACAAAAAACACTTCTGGAACTTTCATAAATTATGGCTAGCAGCAGACAAGCAGCATCATAGCCTGCTTTTTGATGTTCAGTTTGATATATCTGAGTACCACATTACTGGCTGAGATTTTCACATTGAGATTGATTCCCTGCCACAACAAAATAAAAATAATGCCAATGGAGAAAATGAACAGGAACTAGAAATGCAAAGGAGGGATTAAAAAGGTAATAAATAATGAGATGTACAAGACATAGCTTGTTTTTTCCCCCCTTTTTTTGTATTAAGTAAAATAATGGGGTGCCTCTTTATATAATTGTATTGCTATCAAGTAAGAAACACTTGCTATGAGTAACAGTGAACACATCCTGGCACAGTTAAGTATCGGCAAATTATGCATTACCTTGTAACTGATTCCTGATTTCCTTTTTTTCTTGTTGTTCCATCAGTAAGGAGATCTTCATTCATTTTATCAGGCTTTTTCTGTACCTAGTTGTTAAAATAAATGTATCTGTGTAATTTGGGAAGTTAGTTGATAATTACTACTTCAACTGTGATATCTAACTATGGTGCACTTACCGCCTAGAGGTGGACCAACATCTTAACAATTTCTTTTTCAGTAAAATACTTAATGAACTGCATTAAACTGAACAGTAAAAATGTCATTTCATACTTTTAAACTATGTACAGAACTTACTGTAATAAGAAAAGTCATCAATTACAAAGAATTAAATGGTGATTAATAACTCAAATAGCATGTTCAAGCTCTTTGTACTACTTTATGCAAAAAGTAACCAAAAGCGTGGGGAATTGTATCTCATTTTCTTCCCTCATGAGTCTGTGATCCAGCCATTAGCTGGCAGAAGAAGGGTAGCAGGGTGTCGCACTGTGCACGGAACTTACTTGAAGGGAAACTGTGATTCTCATAAGCCCTTTACAAGAGGGCGACAACTCTGTCACTGAAACATAAGCTCTCTCACCCAGTTTAAGGAATTTCTGCTGTCTTACCTAGATGCTTAATAAAGGCTCGAAATTAATTTTGTTTGCTGACCTTGATTTCCTTGATTAAAAGAAACCCAATTGGTTTTCAAACCCAAATAGTTTCTAAAACATTAAGTGCTTGAACATATTCAATTATAACCGTATTAGTTTCACATGTTTATACTGTCAAGCTAACGCTTGTAGATTTCTGTTCACACTAAATCAAGCATCTTTTTAGCTAATGCTTCTGAAGCCACATCCTAGGTATCACTGAAGTGATTCTACAGTTCAAATGAATGATAGAGCTTACATATTCTAGTTGTAAGTTTAATATGTAACACATTTCACATAGAATAATTTTCTTTCTTTGACCCAAATGGCACCCTTTTACCCTTTCTCTGCTGTTTAAAGGCAGGCTTATCATGCTCCAGGGTGTTACACATTTTCTCCAGGTTCTGGAAACTTGCAGTTACAGGACTGTGGAATAGACTCATATATGCGGCTTTAAAAATTCCTTTTGTACTTATGTTTACATTGCTTTCTCTCCTTCTCAATGTCTAAAATAAAGATACAATGTACCAAGGACACCTACACAAAATGTTATTTACAAAAGAGTGAAAAACTTGTAATATTATGAAGTTCTTTCTCCTTAATATAACTCGTGTTTCATTACCCCTTCTTGATACATCTTGAAGAATGAAAGTAACAATTTCATTTACACAAATTTGGTAGCTTCAGGTAGAATTCAAACATACTTAATTTTAACTTCCACTCTGGTGTCTGGACTTTGTGTAAAATCTCTCCCCAGTCACAGGAGAGAGCTGGACATCTCAAGAGGTGGTCATCCCCTTGATTTAAATACATACGGGGGCTGGCATGAGCAGTCCTTTTGGACTAAGCAGAGAGCGAGTTTAAGGCACCTGGACTACACTCTTAGACATCTTAAGCCAGATGAGATAAATCCTATCTATGTTAAGCACACAAATGTCATATTTCAACTGTTATTTAACAATCTCCCATGCAATTAGTATAGCCTGATTGGATCAAATTAACTACATTAATTTGCGCACCATGCTCTACTTAATGATACAAAAACTAAATTCTGTATTTCAGTATACATCTTCCAATTAAATATAGCCTAAGACATGTAAGCATTAGGCATACTTCATATACGGAAATACTGAGACAAAAAAGGTATCTCTCTACATACTTGGACTTTGATAATTTTGCTTCTGAAGTTGTTTAATACGACGATAACATCTGTCAGGTCAGCTACAGAATCTGTTCCTTCATGGCTGTGAGAAGAAAAAACACCCATGCGAATGTACTGGCTTATTAAAACATGCATTATTACTTGTGTTTTAATTACAATATAAGGTTTAGGATTGCTGATATTTATGGAGAAAAATTTTCTTCACTTGCACCTAATTATTATATCTTCACTTCAGAAACTTTGAGTTTTATTCATCACTAGACATTGTCCACAGTGGTAGCCCTCACTTTTTCCTTTGGATTTTCACAGGAAATTTTATCAACTAATGAAAAAATGCAGCAACCTATAGCTGAATACATTATTATATATTATACAGGTATATATTATATTCAAATATTAAACTACATTTTATTTTTCAAATACGGAAAACATCTTGAAATTTCTGTGTGACAGCATTAAATGTACTTTCTAAATAAATCTGCTTTAAAAAGTCTAGGGAAAACTTCATCACAATGCTGAGATAGTAAAGATTGGCTTTCAACTGGTTGGCTTTGGTAACTGTACCCGTAAAGATGTGACTGTCCGAGGCACCGCAGGGACGTTTGCCCTATTGAACATCAGTTTAAAGCCATTCAGGCATCTCAAAACTGTACTTCAGTCCACTGAGTAACAAGTAGGAAAAGTGCTGCTGTCACTCTGTGATACAGTGCAATAACATATTTCTCAAATTTTACAGCTTTTGTATCTCAGTAGCCCCTATATTTTTCCTTCAATCCTTTTTGTCTTTTAACAGCATTATGTCATTTCTTCTTGCTAAGGCTATGCATACAAAAAATCAGTTTAAGAAAGTAATCTGCTACCCCTAAGGCTTGATTTTTGTTTTTTTGGGCCTAGAAAACAAATATTTTAGTCTGGTTTCAATCTGTTTCATACTACTTATTTAAAAATGACAGCATTTTACATCGTTTTCTGAGTTTTCTATTTAATACATTTCTGTAATAAGTAATCTTAACAAAACCAATAAGGGTTTTGTGTTTTGTCAAAAAGGTACTGAACACTGTTAGTATAACTCACTGAAAGTAGGCACAACTTCCTTTTTATACCCAAGCAAAATGTCTTGCATAAGACAGCACTATTAAATATTTAACAACTACTTTATTGTTATATGATTGTTGTACAAAACTAAACATGCCCAGCAGACTCTTCATGTCACAGCTTTAAAATGTTACAAAACACTTACATACTTTTAATATAAACACAAATAAATATCAATATAATATAAATTATAGTTTTCCATATGGAGAACAAAAACATTCAAGTTCAACAAATGGAGACCATTTAAAATCTCATAATAAAGAAACAAACTCCTTGCCCGTATTATAAAAGATACAACTTTCAGTTAAGCAGTCTGCATACCATCAAAATATAACAACTTATACCTACCTGCCTTTTTAAAAAATGAAATATTCAGCAGGAGCTTTTATATATATGTATCTTTAAACTATTTTCTGCAGCCTTATCTTGCAATACCTACCTGTTTTCCAAGGCACATCACAGAATCAAAGCTCCAATAATAAGCAATAGTCAGCAACAGTCTGAGCACACCAATTTTCATCTTCCTAATATTCATAGTAATCTATTAATAACAAATTGATTTACAAGCGTGACTGCTTCAAAATAATGATCCTTGTTAGAAGCAGTGTTCAGGGAAAAAAAGGCTTATTTCAAAAGCGATGTATTTACATAAAGTAAAAATAAGTTCCTTGCATGTGTATTAGATGCTACTATGAGAAGCAAATAAGCACTGAGGAATGGAACATACTGTAACTTAAAAATCCTGTATTTCTCCTAAAACTCCTATTACAATGTACAGGCTTGTGCCTCAAAGAAAAGAAGTCATCTCACAGTTCAACAGGAGAGGATATGACTAACATAGGAGGATGGAGAATAGACTGCAATACCTCTTGGCAAAATTCCATCCTGTCAAATAGTTGCTTGAGTTCTGATAGCAATTTGATACTATTAATATCAGTAAAAGTAATATCAAAGATCCTGGTACAGCCTCCAAAACATTCTTTAGCTGTTGTACTCCAAGCCTATGGCTTATCATAATTAAATGAAATAAATGCTATTGTTTAGGTTCCTCATCAAGTATTAATTTTACATAACTTAGCTGAGCTCAATTAAGCTCATTTGTATTACTTCTTAGGGAAAATCAGTAATCTTAAAAAAACAGCAGATGATTTAAGTTTCCTTTGGTCCAGCCTAGAACGTAAAGTGGTTTTGTTTCATTTCTTAATTCAACTATAGCTCATTACCTTATTTTTTTTAACCATGATATCTTTCATAAATCACTTTACATATCTTAACAATTGAACATTAAAGAACACAAATGATATAGCTACAGCTGGTGGAGATTAAGTGAACTTCTTAGATAAAGACTATGTTTTTCTACTTTTTCAAAAGATTGAGAGTGGTTTCTGGAAAAAAAAAAGAATTGAAAATTGCAAACAAATAGGATGAACCTAATATCCTGTTAACATTTCTTCCTGTAACACTGAAATTGATGCATTAACTAAATATTCAAAACAGCAAAGATGTTAATCAATTTTTTAATACTAGCTGAAGACTAAACATCATATGGAACTATGTGTTCCTGAACTCCAAATAATAATAAATATTTTATAAGAAATAGACCCATTTCAGCCCACAGAATTAGGGGGTGGTGGGAGGAGGAACTGAAGCTGAAATAAAATAAAACAATACTGTTCCTCTAGGACAGACTGGATCAAAGCTTCAAGAGGAAACTCCAATATGCTACAGAGCTATACTGTTACATAAAACATGAGAAAATAAACGATTCTTCCAAGGAATAGTTGGAGCGATGGCTAGCATATGTTTCTCATAAGAAAATTAACCATGGAAATTACAGATCTGTAAAGCCATATAGGTGGCAACTAAATGCCAGTTAATGGAGTAACAACGTGACTTCTTTCAACGTACAGGGCTTTCTCCCAAGAGAGGGAAATGTGGTGCAGCCAACATGCAGCCAGGGTACAGAGCTGAAGGGTGCTGCTGTATCCTAAGGTGCAGGTGTAACCACAGTGATTCTTAGATGACTAAGAAACACTCAGAATTAACTGAAGGAAAAAAACCTAGAACTGAAATGAATATAATGCTCCTATAAAAAAAAAAAAAAAAAAAGATGCCACCCATCAGTAACACTGCATTCAGAGCAACCTCAGGGCTGAAAAAAATTATGAGGCAGAGAGAAATTCATGGCACTTCCTCCAGCTGATCAAGACGCTGGCAGAGAGTTAGCGATGCTCCAGTGGACATGTTCTTGGAATTACATGTTAGAGTATGTTGGGAATGCCAAAATATTAATCAACAAAACCATGAGTGACATTCCTACAGAATTTGGTGCAAGCAGTTGCATGATAACGCTAACCATGCATGGAACTGGCAAGGCGAGTGTCTGGTAGCTGTGTAGCTGTATAGCAAGAGACTTTGCTAGCATCAAGTCTAGCTGAGCAGCTTAGGCTTATTATGCACTACAATATCCAAATGCCTTCAAGAACACACAAAGCAATCAAACAACAGCTTACACTATCAGGAAATAAGGTATCTCTTTAAAATCACCTTTAAATCATAATTTGCTTCTTGTTCTATTTTTTCATGCTTTTTGCTCATTTTCCTTCCATACTGTCAGATCTTTTTAAAATATGTCGCTCTTTCAGATTCATTTCTAAGTATGTTTCCAAAAGATGGATTTATACTTACGAAAAAACCTGGTAAATCTCTTCAGATCTTCCTTTACGCAATCTCAGTGTCCAAGCACCTGGATTTGCTTTCAGCTGAAAATACCCCTATGATAAAAAGGAAAGACAGGCACTTGTTCTGTCAGCCTTTCAGAACCAACCATGTACACATAAAAAAACCTCAGCTGTCCAACATTTGGTACTGCAGCCCAGGTTAGTAACCATTAGCTACTCTCATACTAGCCCTGAAAGAGGTATGGCAGTGATGCAACCAACTATCACCTTTCCTGTATGCCCATATTAATGTCTTTCAGTGCCCCGTTTGTTTCTAGCTCAATTTGAGTTGTATACAAAATCTCCACCTAGAACAGTAAGGAAGTGAGCTGTAAAGAAATAAATTATTAAACTGACCCTAAACTGAAAAGCTACTTTGAAACTTGTAATTTTTGTCTGCAACAACTTTCCTAGTCAACACAGCTCCTTCCCAATTTAGGAACACTGCAGACAGCTATCACCCTGTGAAAGCCAGATGAAACCAACTTTGGAATGCAAAGAATCATTAAAAGTTTAATTATGTTGAACATCATCTACTGTTGAGATTGTATTCAGTAGTTGTATAAAAATCAAAGATTCACAGTTTATTAAGCATTTTGTTCCTTCTGATAAAATATTTACAGAGAACAGGGAATAGCAGATAGGAAACAGACCTTACTCATCAAAATCCTTCCTTTTCAAATTATCTTAGCTAAAGGAAAGAAACCTTTCACTTCAGAAATCGTAAGACCTTCTGCTCTACACACTGCTAAAACAAAAAATAGTTACTTTGGATGACCAGAGGAATTCTCAGGTGTGGATTTGTCCCACAGAGGCTGTAAGCACTTAACTGAAGCATCTAAAATAGGAGCCTTCTTTTACCCAGATCATATTGTAAGAAAAAAGGTTATTTTAATCAGAATGTGATTCATACCTTACATTTGTCAGTGGAATCTCCATCTGAATATAACTACCTCCTACCATCTACTCAAGGCAATAAGGTTCCAAGTTTAGGCATTTCAGATAAGCGTCTAAAATCAGGCTATATCCAAATCTATATTGGCTCCGAAGAGGAGCAGGGGGAAAGCTCAGCAAATTAGAGATGCACATCTTTTGTAGATGGTCTCAAATCCAGGATGCTCCCATTACTTTTAGGATTACTAAGCTTGCAACACAGAGAAATGGATTTAAAGGACACGAAGCTCAAAGAATTCTCATGAAAAGCATGCAATTGTAACAACTATTTCTGTACTTAATACTTACCAGGTTGGCCATCACAATAGTATCAACCATGACAGGATTACTCTTTGTGCCCAGAGTGAACTGTAACCCTCGAGGAGGTTGTCCAGTTGTCACATCAAAGCAATGTCCTTCAAGCAATATATATTCTAGTTCATATTCAGCTATGACCATCCCTTTTATCTGTGGAAGGAACATTTAATCAATAAATTATGTAATTTAACTATGTCGGAAAAGCAACACATTACAATGACAAACATGTGGTGTGGTATTTACCTCAACTAAATACAACTGTCAAAAAAAAAATAAAAACCAAAAAAAAAGGAGAAAGGCCCTTCCAGAAGGAACTTCACTTAATTTTATAAAAGGTAACCAAAATAAAGAATATGAATCACTGTCTGGAAGGACCTTCTCTCCATTGACTGTTGAGGAAGCTGAGGCACCTCATTTTTGGTAAGGTAAATCTCAACCTTTATTTTCACAACACACCTTCCAAATGCACAGCTTCAGTCAATCAAACATGCTTAATATTTTGCACAAGCTTAGTGACTGAAACAAATCTAGTGACTTTGAAGCTGAGGGATTAAAAATATATAATTAAAAAATTGTGAACTAAAAAAGGGTCAAATATACTTTAATCTATATTAATAAACATCTATATATTCAGGTTTATTTGAAGATTTAACTAGGTTAATCCTATCACTACCAAAAATATATAAAAACCCAAGAGAAACAGATACCTCAGAATCCCTTAATTTCTTTATTTTTATCTCAAAAAAATAGTATTTCTGTGAACATTATAAAGCTCAACATAGCAGATAAATTGCTTTTAGTTGTACTCTGCATTCTGAGTTCTTCCTGTTTCATTGCTTTCTTTTAATACTTGCTTCTTTTTTTTTAAAGTATGAGAGAATGTGGGAAAAAAAAGATGATGAAAACAGAATGGGTAAAATACTGACTAAAAAAACAATTACCACAGCAAATATTTCTGGAAAACAGACACAAAAAGTCTCACAATATTTCCATTTCCCTCTTGAGGTAGAAGGTCCAACACAAGTTGTATAATGTTTACAAATGATCACTTACATCCTGTAAATGAATGTTATCTAGATCACAGGAACTTTTTACTGCTTCGACCAACCAGCTTTCGGGAGTGATCATGTTTAGAGTCAAAAGGGGTGACTCTGGCAATTCTAGGAATTTTGCCATCGGTTCAGAAGGAAGGTGTTTGTTGATCCCGTAAGTTAATTCTGGTTCCAGAACAAAACGATAGAAGCTGTTGAAAAAGAAGTGTTAAAAAACCAAAACAAAACACAAAACAAAACCCAAAAACATTTACTGAAGGATGAAGTTCCAAACATGAAGTTATTCTAAAATACCTTAAAATATAATACAGTAAATGTTTACCAAATTAATGATGTTTGAAGACCCAGTAGCTCCCTATTCTTTTGCAATACTGTCAGACAGTATCTATAGAATATAAAATGAACTAGTAGATGAACACAGATCTATTTGCTTTTGATAATTTTTAGCTGTCAAAGAGCATTGTTCCCATTAACATTCTAAATGGCTGGGAAGATGAATAGCCAAGAGGTGCACCTAAACATGTGGCCTGTGAACTGCCTCGAATTCTCAGAATCTGTATCCCTAAACTAAGCAGAAGGATTAATCTCTGCTGGAAGAAAAGAGTCTTTGGGAACAGTTCCTGACACTAGCAGCAGCAAAGACGAGAGCAGAGGAAAGGAAGGGTCTCTCTATTCCTCTTCAGCTCTTACCACATTTATTCCCCAGAACAAAGCTCCTTGCAACAACAAAATAATGACGATTTTCTTTCTTCCTTTACTGATATGCAACAAAATGAGAAGAATCAGAGTAGAGAAAGAAGAGAACTGAAGACGGAGAGTGAAAGCAGCAAGCAATGAGCGCTTCATATGGGGGAAAAAAAAAAAAGGATATTTAATTACTATGAAAAGTAAAAAGGTAAGAAAGTCTGTACCCATCTGGAGGAATAAAATTTTCCCACAAAGTATTTGGGCTACTATATGGATGCATTTCATATGAAACCATTGCTGCAAGAAAAATACAACCTGTCCGCAGGGCAGATGCCAGAACACTTCTTCCTCTCACCTCTTCCAAGCACAGGGAAAGAACCAGGCACTAACCCCTGCAAAGTGCCTAGCTTTAAAAGTGATCGTGACAATGTTCACACAAGATACTCAGAAGACTGATGATGAAGACACTCTCTTGCAGTATAAGAGGTGTGAGTTCAATTCCTCTCAAACTGAATAGAAACTAAGGACTTCTGTTTTGTGGGCAAGTGATTTATTCTCTAGTCTGCTGGCTAAAGGGCAGGCACTACCACTGGCCTCTCTCGTAACAAGATTATAGGTAAAATATCTGCCAAAGGGATGGCAGTGCTTAAACATTTCCCTTAGAGGGAAAGGAATCCTCTCTGGAGAATTCACTTCAGTGTAAATGTCTATAACTGAATTAGTGAACCCTGGTCTTTACAGAGAGTTAAAAGAAGCTTCAATTTAAAGCAGGTACTTTCAGGGTATAATATTCTTAACAAATTATAACGAGATCTCAAATGCAGACTGTACATTTACTCCAATGAGTTTCATTTTTAAGTGTACTTAATCTGTAAAATTCATTACAGAGACAGTGGGCTGTAAGTAGTGACCAAGTTAGGCAAACAAACTCCCTCTGCAAGTTTTTATAGCCATGAAAGACTCTGAACTGATTTCTCTAAGGATTGTTTATGAGAGGTGCATCTGATGAATTAAATCACTTCCCTGTGATCCCATGCTTGACACCTTAGAAGTAGAATTTTTCTCTAGACAAGTGCAAACTGCTTCGGTAATACGCAACTTACATTCAAAGAAAGTAACTAATGCAACGAAAGACTCCAGAAACACAAACCACTTAGTTTTTAAGGGAATACAACTTGTTAAGGCTGTTTTTCCCAACCGAGCAAGATCATATACTTGTAAGAAAAGCTCTGAACTACTTACCTCTTCAGTGGCACTTCTGACAGCTTAGATCTGCAGTTCAAAAACAACCTGAGTTTCACATTGATAATGTCTTTGAGTACCTACAGGAAAAAAAATATCTCTGTACAAATGGTTCTTGACAATCACCAAACTTTGAAAATAAACTGAAGTTATCCTTGTGACATCCTGTCATTCCTCAAGCTTCAGTACAAATCTCAAATATTTAAAAGTTCTAAATATATCTGTGTATTAAGGGATGCTGTCAGATATTCCAAATAAAGATTTGACCTTTTCTAAAAATGCATGATTTAGCACATGATATTCTTGATAGTCAAAATGTTAATGCTTTCCCTCAGTGATGCAGTTTTTTAAAGAGCAGCTATTCCCGTTTTCCAATGCTTGAGTAAATTATATTATCACCTTTCTTATATTGTGTTTTCTAGAAGATTTTAAAGCACTTGAAAGTAAGTACAACATGTCTTTCATTCAATAACCAATCTTAAACCAATGACTTTCACTCTTATTAAAATAGTTGTATACAGTAAATTGTTGAATATAGTAAATCTCAGAGAATTATTTTAATACTTAATTACTTAATAATTGTAAATGTCAGCAATAGATTAATGATAAACTATTCAATCAAATACAAAACATTCCAGTAAGTTAAAATATTTCTACTTCTTTCTCAGTTTCTTCATCTGTTCATTTCTAAAATACTGATTCTTCTGTATGCTGTTATAAAGGAACCATAATAATAAATAAAGGACACTATTTCCTTCTTATTTTTGTAAGCAATCTATTTTGTTTAAAGTTATCAATTTCTTTAAAGCGTTCTTAAAAATCTTTACCAAGTCATCTTAATTTCTGTGGTTTCTGATCCAAAGTGCTTGTTTGAAAGCATAAAGCAGCTGTCTACCTTTATAGGTATTATTAGAAAAGCAAATAAGATATTAAAGCTAAGTTAAAATACAGATACCACTAAGTCTAAAATGTAAACTAAGACACTGGTCACCCTTAAATCTCTCTTTTATTATAACCATTTCTTTCTTTCCTCAGTTCAACCCATGGCTACACATACTCTCTACTACAGTGCTACAACTAACTTCACACAGTCCTATGGACCTGTTCTGCCTCTAGTTTCTCATTCTCATCCTTTATGTCACCTGAATACCACCCCTGAAAAACTACTGAGCAAAACAGAAAGACTAGCGAGTGGCATAAGGCTGAGAACAAGTGAAGAGGTAGGAAACGAGAATCCAACAGCACTGGAAGCATAAGAAGGGAAAGTGTTAAGTGACATGGGCTAAAGACCATCAAAATCAAAACAGAGGTCACAGTGACTCAAGTTATGTATCTATGATTCAGAATAAAAAGCTTTTGTAACCAGTGCTAACTGGTCTCTACTAAAACATACCCAGAATTTTTAACATTAAAGACGACAATTTCTCAAATAAAGATGTGGCATCCAAAATGATGTAAACCTGTATTGGACTTTACCTTCAAACAAGACAAAAACCTCATCCTGTTAGTAAGAATAATACTTCAGCAATCTGCATTGATAGGTTGTCGCATGCAGAATGAAATGATTTTGAAAAAGACCAAGGTATCATCCCAATTCATCAGCTGACCATGAAATTCAGTGTAATATCATAGCCAAAAGAATAATGCCATTCTTAATTAACATTTCAAAGGAATTTAAATACGAAATGACAAAGATGGCAAGAATGCATTATCTCTCTGTTTTCCAACAATGCAACCTCTGGAATACTGAACGTGGTTCTGTTATTCAGGCCTTATGAGGACACCAAAAGCCAGGGCATTCAAGTCAACACATGAAAATGGTTACGAGATTGGAAAGCCTCTTTTATAGCAGGGTGTTTGAAGAGTTCAGTCTGTTTACTTTAAACCAGAAAATCCAAAGAAGAGCATGGAAATGTTGTTCAGGGAGTATTTCATATGTAAAAATGGCTGAAATACTTTAGTTTACTAGGCTTGAAAATTATTTAAGAGCAAGTTTTATTTTGCATGTGCAGTCACTTTGCAAAATGCTTACTGTAAGTTACCGCAACTCATCTGAAAAGCATTAACTCAATAAACCACGATTATTCAACCAATCACTTGGAATTGTTTGTGAACATCATCACAATAGAAAGCATCTACACTGAAAACAAACTCTTATAATAGAATCTTCAACAGAACTGACAAAATGATGAGAAAATGAATACTTACAGTATGCAGCTAAATAAAAATCTGCAGTTCCAAGTCTGAGTTAAACAGGTTAATTAGCCAATGGAAAAGCTCAGTAGGAGCTGTGATCTGTACTCAACCGCTTGATAATATTTAAATAGGATTAGATTAAAAAAATTATTTCTACTTCAAATGCTAATTGATAAGAAGTAGCCCTATGACCGGTGTTATATAGGAAATCAGACTAGATTGTCCAAAGGGGTTCCTTCAGAGATTCCTATCACTTTAGGGATAAAATAAAGAGTTTCTCTCTGAAGACAGAATGAACAAAGGAAAAAAAGGCAAAAGATAATTGATAGGAAAAAAGAAAAGGTTTGATTTTTCTCTCCATATTTTTGAGTTCTTTGGCAGTTACTGGAACAAGAAAAAAAAATAATGTAGATGATCCCAAGAGTTACATACTGCTAGAGTAAAGCAGTTGGCTAGGGGACATGTAGTTTGTTCAGTGGCACCACATATAATATTTTTTCAGCTGGTTTTGGTGAACCATGAGGAAAAAAACCCAACTCTTCAATTTTGTCCTCATTTTTAGAAGAAGGAATTTCTACTTTCTTCACATCACCTTAGGACCACCTTCATAAGTCTAGGACTAGTTAGCTGTTCCATGTATTCTGCTGAGAACTGATGTGGTCCAACCCTGGTCAAGTTATGGCTAGTATTTAAAGATATACTGTAGACAGTGGCTGTTGTCTTGTTTAGAAATACTCGACACTATAGTCTATGACAAAACTTTTTGAAAAAGCAAAAACATGAGTTATATGGAAAGTTCTACCCGCCTCCCTCTGGAGGGGATATAGACCAGTTCTTACGATACAATCCAATATGTATTTTAAAACCAGGTAAAAGCCTTGGCTCTGCTCTCATTCATGCTCTGACTCATACCTTGCCTCTGTCACTAAACTGACACTTTCTCAGACTAGGCAGTAAAGTTTAGATTAATTTACCTACAGCTGTTTACACCTTCTCAATTTCAATTCCATTTAACATAAGCAACTTTTGGGGTTTTTTTGTTGTTGTTTTTTTTTTTTAATTTACCAAAAGATTTCTTTGAAGTGACTATTAAGTGTCACAAAGTAATATAATTAGCATGCTTTAACCAGGGTAAAAAAAATTGTAACGTGGCCATATTAAATATGGACTGAGGCAAGAACCCTGTGCTTTGCTGTGGTAGTTACTACACAAATTCGGCACCATGAATAGCTATCATCCCAACATACTTGGCACTAATCCAATTATCTTACTCAAAAAAAGATCATTTAAATATAAATATATTCCAATGCTTAAAGTTTACAGTATTTAAGTCACCTAAACATAGTAAGATAATCAGAAAGGCATCCATTTAGGAACTTTGAGTTTGAGGCTTGCTGTATATGTATGCAAGTTTCATCTCTACAGCAGGAGGTGGTGGCTTTCCACATAATTAGAAGTATCTTTTTTGTTTTAATTTTCAGGTTATTTTATTTTTCATTTAAAAATAGTAATAATAAAAAAGTTTCACCGACATTAAAATATTTCTGATTTGTTTGGTGTCAACAGCATTTCATTATTCTCTCCTAAGGGGTGTCTTCTCGAATAACACTATAGCTCCTAAATATGAAGTAGGATCTGTGATGGCTTGGTATACCATGGGAGTCATTTGCCTTGGCATGCATTAGGGAAGATATTGCTCATTAGGGAGCCTGTTGCACTACGAGGAAAGGAGGCTTCTGGTCTGAGCTACAAGATCCTTGATGCAACTTACCATAACATAACCTTCTGGCTCAATGGAAAGAGTTTCCAGTCAATTCCAAAATGGAAATACTTTCATTTGGTAATATCAAGCTTTTATTTCAAATGAGAGTGGTGAAATGAAAGATGTGGTTCTAGAGAAAAGCTGGTACATCAGAGTCTTGAAATATCAGAATTTTCATGAATTTTTTGAATATTTTACTCTGCTTTACTATTATATATGAAGAGTGAATGGATGCTTCAACATTTGATACAAAAGGCATAAAAGGGTATGAAGATGGGAGAGGAAAAAGCAATGTAAGAATTTATGAAACTTTTATAATTACTGCAGAGAAAAAGATAAAACAGGATGCAGCAAAAATCAAGTTACAGGCTTCAGAATTGTAACAGACCATAAAGAGAAGACAAAATTTACATTTTTATGGGAAACTATAAAGGAATCTGAGGTAGAGTGATATTCTGCAGCTAGTGAAAAAAGAAAATCATTTTAGGAGCTATGTTTTTAGGACAGTTTCTCTTTAGATGATCAATAGCTACACACAATGGAAGACTTCTAGATATACTTGGTAGCATTAATCACTGAGAAATACCCTTCCAAGAGCTGAAAGGTTTATAGTCCAATCTTCTTATGATGATATTACAGGTCAGATTTAGACCACCTCATTTAGGTACCTTGGAAAACTAAGGTGATTTGGTTTAATGGAAAGAAGCATATACCTCTTACTTGAGATGGGAGAGCCTTTCCCTCTATATTACGCAGACGATCTCTTCCTTTCCTCCTATTGACTATAAAGAGCGTTTATGGACTCGCTTTTAAGAGGACTGGTTCATGGGGCATCTGAATTTTAATTGCAAATAAGGTACTTACAATGACGAATTAGAACATCCCCAACTTTTTAATATGAATTTAAATAACTAAACACATTTTTAAAAAATACTTGAATTTTGTTTACCCCTCTACTACATTGTACCTGGAAATCAGAAATAGTTTAGTAAAAATTAAACTACAAATATGCAAATTAAAAGAAATGACCACCATCTTACAATCAATAAATGAGCCATCTTCTGTGCTTCTCTTGTCAATGGATCCACAATAGCAATAACATCATAGAATGGTTCATTCTCTTGGGGATCAACTTTTACTACACTGTTAAAAAAAATAATAAATGACATGAAAACTCTAAACTGAATTTGTGGAAATAACAAACATCTTTAGGCACAAATGAGTAATATCAGAGGCACTTTAGATTTTACTGCTTATGGAGACATTTCCCTCATTTCAAGCAGTAATCATTATTGCTCCCTTTGATATCACTAGAAAAGCTAAACTTGAACAGCAATTAAAAATTTAGCATTAATCTACATAGTTCCATACTGGTTATTGGTTAAATACAGGACCCATAACAAAATTCATAAAAGGAAAACACACAACAGAATTTTAAACATGGCCTTTTTGTCACTGGTCTACAGTTTCCTTCACCAATATCTAGAACGATTAGATTTGACAAGTGACACAATTTAAAAAAAAAACAGTGGGAAAAATGGCAACTCAGAGTGAAACTTGATAGGATGGATTATGCATTCCAGAAAATAATTTAGTTTGATAAACTTGATTAGACTAAGTCAGGGAGATCCTAGTTAAAGTACTCTGGATCTAGAGGAAGGAAATGTTAGTAAACCTCATTTAAAGAAAAAAAATTAAAAAATCATGTGCTGCAAATACACAAAATGGATTATCTGAATTTGGTTTCCAGAAAAATATACCGTTAGTCAATCAAACTCCCTCCAGTATGGTAGTAGCATAGTACTGACTGTTACTAGTATAACTCTGGAAAAGATGTTAGCCACTTAAAATGGGCTACTACTGGTTTCACTCCTTGTATTTTCAAGAACAGGGCCAGCCCATCAGGTACAGCACAGTAGAGTACCTTTACCAGTAAAAACAAGTAGGGATTTGGAAATGGCATTACAAAAATTTTTATTTTGATCATGGTTCTTGTGTTATCATTGTCCTTTTAAAAAATATACCTGTCTGCTCCAGAAAGCTTGCCACAGCTAAGCTTAAATTCAAACCAGCTACCATTAGTATCCCATTACAAAGAGGACAGGATTCACAGATGCATATCTTCATATTTTAGGTCTCATTCATTAACAATGAAAACAAAAGATGATGCTTAGCGCATACTCACTTTCTAAATCTACTATCAGAAACACAAGGAGCCAACATACAAGTACGTACGCTAAGGACAATAAATCTGCTAGCTGATGACAATCTGTTCAGTTTTTCTTAAGGAATTAGGTGCCAATAAGCCCTATTAATTTGCATTTCAATATAATCTGGTTGTATTAGCTGTGGTCAAGAACTGACACTACTAAGCTGCAAACTATTACACTGGTATAAGCACATGTGTATTAGCCTTGCCAATAGTACTCAAGATCCACAAACAGAAAAAGTTGTGCTAGGGTTTTCCACATTAATGAAAATTAGTGGGGGCTTCTAGCTCTAATCTGTGAAAATACTTCTAATATTTTAGTGACTGTATGGACTCCCAAGTTTTCTAACTCCGGATTACACTTCTATTCACACCAATTGTAATCACTCTTTTTTCAGCAAAGGATAAGGTTGGAAAATCCTTAGTTATTACTAATTAGTTTATCAAGAGGTAAAGATTAATTATGCTAAGGCAGATGAACAGGTTGTTCATGCAACCATAGAATCAACAACTTCTTTTAAAACTGGAATGCTTACTCAGGTTTCCAAAGACCTTATGTAGTCATCTGTACATTCTATTTGCATTATCATGACCGACAGAACTTACCTGTGCTGTTCTTTGAGTAATTCAGCATCTTGTCTCATCTCTGTTTTAGGCAAAGATGACAGTAGAGCATCTATTTTCATAATCAAATCACTGCCACTGTATTAAATAAGGCACATATAATTTGTTTTTCATTAGAAAAGGAGTAAACCACTCAATTTTAATGTTTATCTGTCTGCATAAGGGATATTTAAGAAGCCCACATCCCAAACCTGGACGCCTTAATATGGTATTTCTTGGTATTTTTTGGTATTTCTTACTGGAATTTCCTTAGAAACCTTAGTAGTTCTAATTCAGTGTCACTAGGTCTTATTATCTGATTAAACATGTTTTGCTTCTCACTGATCTCTTTGGTATTTCCACCTCTCTTTGATTTTGTTTTCCTGATAGTTATTCTTTCAGTTGTGCCAGTCCTTTCAGGTAACAGAAATGATACTCAGACACAGAAAGTCAATAGATATTGCAAAAGTAATACAATTTTGCTCTCTTCTTTGTACACAAACTGGATCCTTGGATTAAAAGCTGGCTGGAACTCATCTTTATGCTTCTTCAATTAAAAAATGCATGAATGTTGTCTAGCAGGGTTTCAGAGCACCACACCTGCCCCCACCTCTACAGGCTCCTTTTCTAATGATACCCAAAGACAATGCACTTTCTTACTTCAAATATCAATACTCAGATATTACTGTGGTTTTAAGATGCACTGGATTTTATCAAGCTTATTATTCTTCTTTATAATTACCCTTAAGTAAAGAAAAGCTAGTAGGAATTGTTTACAGTTAGCTGTACCCATCTCTTGGTTGTAAATAAGTATAGTGAAAGTAAATAAAGTAATTTAGCTGAGGCAACTTGGAGAGGATATGATTCTATGGACATGCAGTGATCTCTTACACTTTAGCCTCATCGCCCATATGACCAATGATAAAAGGGTGCATATCTTCTGAGTAACACAGGGTGCCTTTTTTTCTGTTCTGTGCTTAACGAAGAGGTAGTAAAGAGGCTGTCAGCAGCAGGGTAAATGACACATGCAATTGAAACCCAACATATACAGTGGAAAACTATGTTAAATAGCATAATAAGCCAAGCATAAAGGTGATACAGAATTTAGCAAATGTGTCATTTCTTCTAGAAAATGGGGCAAGGGTTTGAGTAGGTAAGTACACCAAGTCTGTCACGGAAATGCTAAAAAGGAAATGAAGGACAGTTACACTTCTCTACATAGAAGTACTCGGATGCCAAGTAAGAGGACAGCAAATATATAGCATGCAAACAGCAAACACTTTAAATGCATGTAGAGTGTATATATACAAGTATATAGTATGAAGAGTACTATGACTATATATTTGAATCTTTGTTCATATTTCCTATGCAGAAGGATTATTAATTTGTCACAGACAATAAACAAGGCAGTACATCATAAAGCCTTAAAATGCAAAAGAATTTTACCTTTTACTACCGCTTCCCATCTCTTTGACAATAGCTTTAATCTTCTCCGCTGAGGTACTGTATGTTATTTTTTCCAACAAATTAAAGTCTTCTGCATAGAATTCATTTTCATCCAAAGGACCCAGTACCTTAGATAGAGAAAACATGTTACTATGCATAGAATGTCCGATCATGTTTCTTCTGTAAGGAAAAATATACTAATCTTTTAAATGAACGCACAATATTCAATATGCAACCCTGTATACATTAATATCATTAACTATATAGTACTGAACTGTATAGTATCTATGCAGGATTAGGTTTTTACAGTTATGTAATTACAGTTAATTATCAATCACAAAGAACAGCTGCCATGGAAATATCCATGATATTTTTCATTATACATACTTATGTAAAGGAGTACACTACTTAGAAATAATAAATATGAATTTAAGAAAAAGCTCTGTTGGGTACATTATTTTAAACTGAAATTCAAATTACTATCTGCCTACCGCACTTTTTAGTTGTTAAAGTCTCTGAACACAATCTTAACTTCTCAAGGCTCCTCAGATGAAGCAGAATGGATAGAAAAGAAGAAAAGAGCAAAGGATAAGAAATGCAGGACATCCAGAGGCAAGAAACAGAACTACTACTGTTTTTTGGTGTTTGAAGGAAAAGAGAATGCCTTGAAGTCCCAGAAAATAGATTTGAGGATGACGTTTGGATTTCCTACTCAAAAGTCTACCAGGCTAAACTGACCCAAGTCAATTTCAAGAGCCTACAGGACTCCCAGGATATAGAACGTCATGATATAAGTTTGGTGTAATTCAACTGCTTCCTAGAAACGAGAGGTTATCTAACAGAATTCCACTTTTGAGTTTTTTAGTAATATTAATGATGCACAAGGTTGAAAAAATATAGTGTGATTATGAAATACCATGCTACTTTTGTAGAAGTCATAATTAGAAAAAAAATTTGCTCATGAAAACAGAACTTCAGTGCTGAAACAGCAAGGATAGAAATGAAGGATATCCCATGCCTTTTTTAAAAGTAATTTTTTAAAGTTAAAACAAACTTTCAGATAGATGAATATATATTATCAACTTTATCCAAGTATTTTTAAGAAATGCATTTCCTCAAAACTTAAAATATGACATTATTTGAGCTTTTTTAGGCATGGAAAACAGTAATAACCATTTATAAAATAACACTGCATATTTAGCTGGGGGGAGGGGTGGAGCTTGACACACAAAAGCCAACACAATTCCTCTGTGCTTCACCGACAAAAACACTTTCTGTGGGTTTGTTAGTGGTATTTTAGTTGTATCTCAGAAGCCATTTAGGATGCACAAGAGTAACTAAGAACACAGTTTAAAGAGGGTTTCCAGGAATGAGATGCCAACATCGTATCTGTTTCTTTCTAATGGTGGAGCAACAAATAGAAAATAGAAGAGTTAACTCAAAGAGTAGTTTGTATAAATTGTATTTGTAATGCGAGTTATTGAAGTTATTGACCGTCATTAACAAATACTAAATATTGAACCCAATATTGTATTTTTTAATCACAGTTCCTCTATAGCCACACTGTAATTAAGGGTATTGATTTCGGAATATATATACCCGAAGTCAAAACAACAGAACTACTATACTTTTATTTGAACAGTAAGAATTAGCAGTATAGAACAATTTAATATTTGTAAACAACGTGGGGGTTTAGAGCTTGAAACACTACCCTAGTCAGTGTAATTTATTTTTTATTCTATATAGAGTAGTTTATCCTATCCCAAATGTGTAAAATATAGGTAACTTCAGGATCAAAATTTATTAATAAGTATCTTTAATAATGCATCAAATATTAACTTATTTAGATAATTTTGGCAGATTAACTCTTAAATAGCTGTGGAAATGACATACATACATAGTAGCTTCAATAGAATGGAGCTAATAACAAAATTAGGAGTAAAACAAAAAACAAGGCAAACATTCGTACCGTTCTCTACCAACAGGCTCAGTAAGTGGGAAATCAATATAATGCATTTTCTTTAGCTTAAAGCTGACGTTCCAGGAAGTGAAAAATACCTACAAGAAGACTGAGAGATGACTAAATTTCTTTCTTACCCTGCCATTGCTCATAACGGCCATTTGCCCCGGAAGCAGCTTAAGAACCTCCTGGCAGAACATCTGGTGGGTTTTAATTAAATCCAGTCCTAAAGTGTTGTACTTCTTCTCAAAAGTATCAGCATCCATTCCCTAAAGCAAAGGTAAAGCATGAGATGGTGGAATGATTCAGCAAAAATAAATTTTGTAACAGCTGAGGTAATCAAAGATTTTCTTCAAGTTACATGGTAACCAGAAATCAAAACAGCAACCTCAGCTTCAGTGTAAGTACATGACTGTTGGTGTGGATTCATGGTCTCCCAACTAGCTAGTGTGCAGTTTTTACCCCCGGGCAACTGTGAATAACCATGAGATGAAAGCTGAGCCTGAGGTTAAGCACTTTCTCTATGATCCAGCACACGGCTGCATTAAAAATAACATTCTCTGTTAACAACTGAACTGTATTCTCACTTTTAGGAAAAAGATATAAAAAAAATCCATAATACTCTAAAAACCCAACAGTCATTTTAATGTGGTCATTGGATATAGCTTAAACATGTTTAGGGAAGCCAACATCATCCAGTAATATACATAACAAATCCATGTTCAAAGTGGGAAAAAAATGCTGGAAAATTGCCATGATTAACAATGGCACTGCGCCTCACCTGTCAAAATTATCCTCCTATATTAAACTCCACTGATACGTATTTCTGCATTAGAAATGTACAGGCCAAGCAAATAGATTCATTTGGACACAATTAATATAACAAAATAAGTTAGTAACATGCACCACTTAATTAGTTACCTTTATGTCTTTCAAAATTTATTAGACAATGAAATAAGAGGATGACCCAAACCAGCTAATTAATTTTCCAGTACGGTGCCAGAGCGTTCTCTTAGTCTTCCAAATCTTCCTATTTAAAAGTACTACAATTTACAGCTCCTTCTAAAACAAAAACTGTAGTTTGCAGCTTTTAGTTGACAAAGTCAGCTCCACTCTACGTGTGAACTTTGAAATCAGCAACATCTGTATTTTAAACCAATGAATTTTCATAGAAACACACCAGAAAATGTTGGTCAGAAGTATACAGTGCTCATTAACCTCAACCGCTTCAGTCTGTGCCTGCTCACAACCACAACAGCAAGGTAAAAAAAGTTACTTCTGAAGTCTTAATTCTTGACAAACATTAATACTGCAATTTTAATTAATAGATAGCTATGTAAAAAAACCAATCAACAATTAAAAATTAAACTATTTTGGTCTCAATCTAGTATCTGTACTCTGGTTTTCTGCAGTACTCTTGTATTTTCTTCCCTTACTTTAAAGAAATTCTCTATTCTTCCATCACATAAAAGTTGTCAAAAATCCAAATCTGCTTAAGCAGAAATTGTACAAGGGTTATAAACTTCATATCATTTGGCCACACACTGTTACTCTCAACACCAATAAAATATATGTAAAATGAAAAGGTAGTCTAATTTAGTTTGCACTCACTGGGATGAAGAATTTAGCAATCTTCGTTCCAGCAGCAAGGGATTTTGCTGTCTCTTCCTTACTGAGTTTACTTAGGAAACTTTTTAAGTTGCTGTTGTTTTGGGTTAGAAAAGCGGTCAAAATTCCTCTTGCAATGGCTGTGTTATCCTCATTTATTTTTGATGAAGGATTGTTCAAAATCCCAACACGTGTATGACTGCTTGTTTTCTGCAAAGAAAAATACAGAATAATACACAATTTTACAGTTCCATCTGCTGCTACCTAATGTATTCATATGTATTCTAACTCTGTGAAATGCCCTTAAGTATTTAATTTTTTGCAGCTATTTGTCTTTAGAACATCAATGCCTAATTCAGAACTTCGGCTAGGAGTAAAAATGTTATTAGCAAGGATTTACCTATTCTGCAATACATATTTAAATAATTTTTTTTATAGAACAATTGCCTTTGAGCATTCTGAAGAAGTGTATTTTTAACAAAAGACATACAAAAATGTTCATTTACAGACTTCAGAACTGGTTTTGTAGATGTTTTCCTATTTTTCAAAAACTATCATAAAATAAATACAAGAAAATTTATCCACTTATCACTTTAATCTTAATCAGCAGGAAAGTCTTTCACTTGCTAAAATCAGTGATGCCACTTAAATTTTACTAGAGAGAATGATGATTCTAAGGTAGGATCGAATAGCATCACTAACTGAAGAAAAGGTAAATGGTCTCTATTACAGTAAAGAACAGAAAAATAAGGAATGAAATCACTGGTATTCAATGTATTTAAACAGCAAACTTTAAATTGCAGCCCTTGAGAAAAGTTTTGTTAAAACACTTATTTGAAAAGCTTGAAAATGTGTGCTTTAAACTGTTCCCGGGAAGTGTGCTCTCACTGGAAAGAAGACATTAGGAGATACCCTACAGACAAAAGGACTGCAAAGGAGTAGAGGATCTCCAAACAAATCAACTGACTTTGAAAAAATTACTACGTTTTTGTCTTTTTGTCATGAAATCCTGAAATCACTAGACCAAGCAGTACATGAGGTTTGTCTAAATCAAATCTATGAATTAGAATGAAGATAACCAATTAAACTGCTATTTTATAGAAGATACAACAGACCTTAGTCAGAACGGCTTTTTTTTAATGTTTTTCCTAAATTCTCCTCACTAACACATGGGGACTTGCCCAATTCTCACTTCCCAATTGGAAGTTATGGCATATTTTCCCCGCTGAAGGGGGAAAAAAAGTGAAATTACAGAGGGAACACACTTGTCAAGATTGGGTCACAGATCTATCCGTCACATAAATGAAATGTATTCCTGTAACAAGGACTTGTACTGCATATTCTTCTTTGTGTTTTTTTAAGCCCTTTTTTAAGACGTATTTGGTATCACTCCCTGCAACACATCAATTTTATAATTCCCTTAGAGTGGTTCCTGTTTCATTCCTGACTGGTAAATCTAGATGTTTTCCCAATTTCAGTCTGATTGCTCTTCTAACCTTCCCAGAACCAAGGGGTTTTTCCTCATTTATATTCACTTGACACTTCCTCATATACTTTAAATCCTTTTAACAACACTGAAGAACTTAAAATTAAGCAAACTCCTAAGTGTGCATGAACCTCCTAGCATATTAAAATAATAAAAAAAAAATTAATCTATCTCAGAAGCATGTAAACAGTATGTGGAAAAATGGTCACTTCATGGCCACAGCTATGCCATACAATACAGGAGAACACTGCATAAAGGTTCACACCAACAGGCATTATCTTAACATCCCTGGCCAAGGTAACATGCTAGGTTACCTCATGGGAGAAGGTCTGTAATGGGGAAGAAATTCACCCTTTTAATGCACAGCGTCATAGTTTGTCTCCTGTATCAGAAGTCCATGAACAAAATGATCATTTACAGGCCTGTAAGATGCCAGTGCTGCAGGAGAGTAGAGCAAAATGAAAGCACAGTCTCATAAGTCTGCACCTGACCCATAAAAAAAATAGTATTGTTACACCTTTATTTAAGAGTATAATTTTTGAATGCGCACAGCGTTGTTAACAACATATTCATAATAATTATTTTAATAAAAACTGCTAGAAACTCACCAGGTGTTTTAAGGCATTAGAAAGCAGTTGCCTCCCAGCTGGCTTATCAAAATCAGCAATAATCCAGATAGTAACAGCATATAATGCATCTTCATCTGAAAATTAAAGATAATCCCGTTTTACATTCCAGAGGATCTTCTCACAAGTAATGAATAAGGAATTATTTCTGTTTAAGATTTTGAAGTTTATGTATATTTTTGCTGACTTCAACTGTAAGACTAATTTTTGCCACATCAGAATTTTGTGCCCTCTTGAATTGAAATAAAATTCTTAGGAGACAACTCACATTAATATGAGAGAGTCACTAAAGTAGCCAATTTATTGTTGTACCACTGAAACAAGATGGCCCTAAATAATAAGCTAGTTCCAATTAACAAGACCTGCTTTACCAGACATTTCTTGTGAATGTTTGATGGCAGGCTGGTCATATAGCAGAAATGAAAATAATTAGTTAGTTACAAGAATGCCTGAGGCCATTCACTTTCCCCAGCAGCACAGAAGAGTCCTTCAGCCAAAGGCAGGACAAAACTTACCATTTCTGGACACAAACAGGAATATACCAAATACTGTCCAAAGAAAGTAAACTACTGTATAGGTGTATAGGCAGAAAATTTCCCTTTTTTTCTGGTCTATAGCCTCTTGCTCTCTTCACAGAAGGGCAACAGTACATGAAAAATTCTGCAAAATTATCTGTAGAAGAATATCAGTCTACTCAGGTCTATCATATATCTCCTAAAAGGTAATACATATAGATGGGAATTTTGCAAGGTTCTGGTGAGATTCTAGGAAGACGTTATTATTAAGTGTTGCTGCAGTCTAAAGAAACGCTCTAGGGACAGAGATTTGAAATGTAGATTCCAGCTTAAAGGTTATGAGTTTTACACAAGATATCTGAATCTTAAAAACGAGCCTACAGATTGAAAGCCAGCCATCATCTGACAACTAGCTGCGATGTCCCTGAGACTGTAGACAGAGAATCAAATAGAGTCAAATAATTTTATTCTAAAGAAATGTAAGTATATGGCATTTCTTTCTGATAATGGAATAAGTAAGAACTATGTTAATACCACATAAACATTACTGAAAGAGTAGCGCTTTGTTAGCATCTTTCCCCTGATGGACTGATATAAATGAGCAACTGTTAACTGTCTACTCCTAGAAGTTAACAAGGTACAGACTACTGCAAAATTCCATGCAGTATTATGCCGCCACTGTTGCAATTGTAATTTCTTCTAACTCCAAGGGAAAGTGCTTGCGTATGCAATAAGAGTAAAATCATCAAAAAATATTTTAAGTGTATAAAAAAGTGTGAGTTTTAGCAAGATAAAATGTATAAATGAGCGATAATCCATCAGAATATATATATATTTATTCTTTTCTACATAAAGACAAAGTTTCAGATATCAAAATTAAACAATCTAACCAGAGGAAAAATAAAGATACTGAATGCTAATAAAAAAAGAAATAAAATCAGTTATTCCTTAAATTGCAGGAATGGCTAGTTTTGATATAGATATTACAAAGACTATACTTTCTTCACCTGATAATGCTGAACTAAGCATCACTTGAAAACTGAATATACTTGCTTTAATATCCTCAAGTAAAACTGTATTAGTATGAAAACTGAGCCTGTTTTTGAAGATGCTAAAGTCTTGCAAAGCCTTTTAACTTCATGTCTGTAACAAAAAATATCTAACCATGACATCCATCCCATTTCAAAACTGCAAAACCTAAAATAACTACCCTGTTAGTTATAATTTATGTATATAATTTTAGGATATGATCTGGTTCTTGAAAGAAGATGCTGGGATATTGGGAAATTTATTTATTTACATGGGATACTTAGGATACTTACTTGGGATAATTTACTGGCAAATTTCAACAATTGGTAATATATACTTATATATATATATGTAAGACCCATAGAGAAAATGGACATACCCTTTTTTGTTAAATATTTCATGTTGTCTGAAATTACAGCACTTTTATCTTGCGAGTCCAAAAAGGAGAAAGTAGAGAAGTCTTCCACATCAAATGGAACTGCAAAATGTAAAACACAACATGTTATGACTCTAAAAAAAGGAAAATCATAACAACAGCCAATCCAAGAAAAGTAGTTACCAGTTGTAGATCTGAAATGTATGTATCTTCTTTCTGCACCAAGAATAGCGGGATTTATACGGGAAACTACATTGTGCTGATCCATAAGAAAATCCATTGCATTTATATGATCATTTAACAAACCCTGTAGTAGTTAAGAGAAAAAAATTAAATCTACTTTTATAGTTTCAAGACAAAGACCAAGTATTTGTACAATCTTTCAACTGAGCTTAAAGCTTCTATATACATTAAGTTATGGACAATGTCAAATCAAAAATGTATAAATATCACACATACAGTATTTCAAAATATCAGATACACAATTTTTCAGTGAACAACTGCAGTACATTCTCAGTTTCTGGTTGAAAAATTCCAAATAATTACTATATGCTTAGTTGATCCTTCAATCTTGTATAATCTAAATATACTGTTTCAAATCATGACTGCAAATTAATGTCATTTTAGTTGTGATACTATTCACTTCAAGCCATCTCTTTATAAAAAATTTAATATATAAACATGACTCAATTCACTGCAAAGTATTTCATCTTGCACTCATTCAGAAATGCTAAACTTACCATGAACACTGCCCTCTGGAAGAACCCGGTAGCATCAATAATCCTCTGAAGAATAACTGTCTCTAACTCTGCAGCATCCATCTCTTCTCTGTTAAAGGGCACGCCATTAAACAGAGCTTGAGGCAATGGACCCAGGCCAGTCTTTTTATAAAAGGTTGCTCCTGCCTGATCATATCAAAAACATCACAGGATTAAATAGACTGTGGCTGACTGTAGCAAAAAATGAAACTAATATCAAGAGACAATGAACTCTAATCTCCAAGCACTATTCACTGTCACACCTTCTCATGAGTAGCAAGAACAAAACAGGAAATGTTTGGAAACCAAACAGGACGCATGGGACTCATTTCTCAAATAGAATGACAAAAGAAATTATAGATCTACATATGGTGTTTTAAACTTTTGCTTTGTCATCTTGCTGGGAAACATTACTTTATTTTGCTTAACTTTCTTAGCAAAAAATATTAAGTAAATAACATTGAAGAAGGACCTTAAGACAGTCATAGTTTCAGGTGGATCAACCTAGACCTTTTCCCCAAAGAAAGCATCCCAAATAAACCTCAAAAGGCTTTTGTGTTCAGAAGCCAAGACTTACCTGATAAGAAAGCAGAATAAACTAATTTTTCCTCAGACAGAGAAAATTCCATGAGACAAACAGAAATAAAAATGTATTGTAATTCATTCCCCCTTTCTATTCTGCATCCTTTCATGTTTTCTTTCAGTGTCATTTTCTGGATGGTTACAAACTCTATGGCAGTATCTATGTGCCCAACTTTCTGTCATCCCACTGGCTCCTCCCTGATCTTCATCGCAGTTTCATTGTCCCTGCTTGTACAGAGGGCTTCCTTCTGGTGGCTGTCTGTCTATTTTTCTTCCTTTCCTACTCTCAGTGGGAAGCTTTCCTTCCCTAAGCATATGCAACTGTTTCCAGGGCAAATTTAAATTGCCCTTCTGTACGAACCCTCCATGCAACTCAGTAAGGAACAAACAGCGTAAGGCAAAGAGCACCTTTTTTTCTGGCTGCCCAGATGCTCCTTTTTAAAGGACCATAATATATGTTATACAACAGATTTTAAAAGGTAATAAATAAAAAGGATGGTGTGTGTCAGAAACACAAGATTGTACAGATAGCATGGCTGAAGACGCATGAAGGCAAACAGTATTTTTATATAATTTTTTAGGAGAAAATTGTCTACAAAATCAATTATAAATGAAAACATCTTCTCTAGAGCCTTTAAATCAAAATCCATAGCTGTCTTTCCTAAAGGAAATTATAACCAGAAAGCACAATTAAAAAAAACCCAATGATTCGCCTAGAAGACAGGCTTGAGCTCCTCATCCAGAAGACACACATGAACACTTTCTGCAGTGTGAGAGACAGCCCTTGACATGCTTACTAGAAAAAAAAACAAAACTTGTGCTCCTGAATGCAGCAGGCAATAGTAAATTTTAATAATGAGACCAGTAATGCAGAAATCCTTTAAGCATTTCCACTAGTGACTGAATGGTGGCGAAAGAAAAATTTCACTCAAAGATACTGTATTTACTTGCTTTAACATTTAGCAATCTTTCAGCTTAGCAAATGCAATAAATTGTGTACTGCAGTATCTCTTACCACCTTGCTCTCAACATACCTTCCTCCCTTCATCGTATTCAGAATGAACATCTAGTATACTCTGAACATCAGCATGTGGGTATTCGCTTCTAAGAACATCTTTCACATGATTTACTGTTAGAACGTTTCCTTCTTTCACTTCATGGTACATCTGTAAAAATTAGAAAGACAAAAAAATGCAGTAAATTGTCAATAATAATTTATTAAAATTATTAAAAGTAAATGAACAGTAAAAGTAAATATCACCTTTTATAGTACTCTAGTAAACTTTATACCCATATACTCTTATATTGCTTTTATTGCTATACTGCAGGTTTTATATCGCTTTAGTAATTATCACCATTGCACACATGCACAATTTTTCATCAGAGCACTGTTCTGATTAACATATTATTATACTTGTAGTCTAAATCTGAAGTGGCAAAAGAAATACACTTATGTGACCTGAATGTGAAAGGTTATTTCTCTCCACCAAGTAGAGAAGGAATCTAATTTTTTACCATAAACTACTGAACCATGGGTAGTTACCTGAATCTGTACGGGATGAATCCAAGCCTGAATTAGTCAGTGATACTTTTTCCTACAGGGATAATTCTTCTTTATCAATGCTATTTTATTTCATAGCTAACATATGATTACTCTCATCAAACATACAAAAGAAATTTGAAGGGAAAATTATTCAATCCATTCCTTTTCAAATGAGGAACAACACATTTCTCTCTATAGCTCTAAATATCTCAAGCCTGTATTTTACTGATTCTATTTTTATTATCTTCTAATTATATTTATCATCCCCTCCTTTTTATATGATAAAACAAAGTAAATAGAGGACACAACATTTTAAAAAACACACTGTAAATTGATATTTTGTGATCTGGTCTTGGATAATAGTCACACTTGTGTCAGCTCCTAACACTTGTGGATTTCTATTTCTCTTCCAATAGACTCCTAGTTACTTCAATTCCTTTCATCTTAAGCTCTCTGAGTTTGTCCATTACGTTAGTTTCTAGGCACTGAACAGAATAACAGAAAACAAAAGTAAGAAAAAAAATGTTATGCATAAATACCATATTCTCTGATATAATTCTGCCTGCAGAGTCTTCACATGGCCTGCTCACTTTATTTCCCTCCGTTCACCTCTGAAATTCCTGTCTTTACAAGAACCTGCATTCTCTTACACAGAAAACCTGTCTCATTCATTACAAACCTGAAATATTTCTGTTTTCTACACCTTTGAACAGCTCAAGCATGACAAGAAGGAACTTATCTTACTCTGTTTCACTTTCTATGCTAAAGAACAACCAAGGGTTTTTCAAAGCTTATAGGATTGCTGAAGTGATATTAAAATGCCCGTACTCCAACAGATACAGAACACAAAGACAGGAACACCATATTAAGACAAATAATACAGAATCATTTTCCACAAGAAAATACTAAAAGCTGCAAGGCATGCATCTACCTTTTTGTATTCTTGAAGAAAGCCTGTAGATAGGTAAAATGACAAGAGCAAGCTGGTTTCCAGAGCAGGAAAGTATTTCTGCAAATAATTCTATAGCATATTAATGCTATTCATGTTTTAGTACTTTACTTCCATGTAAAGTAAATGCAAATGCATCATGTTGTCACAAGGGAGCGAGATCCTAACTATATAGAAAAGTAATAAGTAAGAAAAAAAAAAAAGTGATTTCTTGTGAAAGAACTAACATTAATTATCGAGGTAAAGGCTTGAGAGGTGTCAGATTCCTCTGCAATGTAATTAAAAGTTCTCCAAAGAGCTATTCCAGCATCTTCATTTCCATCAATTTCTTCTTTTGTACTTAAAATGAAAACAAATCCAATTCTATAAACAAACAAAAAGAGAACATACATTTTAAAAGAGTATTAGTTTCACACACATTCTAATACCAACATAGAAGAACAAGATATTTGTGTTCAAGTAATCTGTCCAGCATGTAGGGATGAAAACGCCTGTACCAAGGTGGTGTTGACATGACTGCATATGGTGACACTGAGGATGCCAGCTATGCAGTCTTCATCAGATCTCCTAGATTATGCTTAGGTTAACGACTATGTACTGATTTTGGATACGCCTTTTCTACCAGTCAAAGCTGACAGTAATTAAGATTTCTCGAAGTCATTAGGATTTACTTACAGTCCTTTCCCTCCTTACATGTCTGAAGGTTATGACATTCTTTACATTCCTGCCATCATCTCTTAATAGCTCAAGTCTTTGTTTTAGTCTGGGCATTGTCTGTCTTTTATTTTTCCTGAAATGTGTGTCTTGAGTAGCTGCATGTAGACATGCTGGGGTCTGGGGTCCTGTCATCAATACTTGCCATTCTTACTAGCCCTCCTCTTGCCTTTTTTACCTTCTGGGGCTCCCCCACCCTCACATTGCCATTCATTTTCCATCCATGCCAATTTTAGCACATCTACTACAATTAGCAACATTTCCATTAAATGAAAAAAGCCCTAGAAATATGAGGCTTGAGATGAAAAAAGGTCCAGAAAACTCCTAGTGGAGGTGGTATTTTGACAGTCTTCATGAAAAAAAACCTGCATTGACCAGGCCATACTATCTTTACAGCATGAAGTGTAAGAGATTCTACAATAGCAGGGGAAATTCAAACCTAAGAGCCACTTGTTTGTCTATACAAAACATTTTGATTAAATTGAGCATCATCATCTGCACACGTAACTCATGAAGATGTCGCTGAAATGTTTGGCACATGCCCCAGAAATCCAGAAGTCCAAGATATTCATGTGAGGATCCTGTTTCTCCAGGGAACAAAGGCTTTGAGTAATGAGACAATCGGGTGAAAAAACCTGCAAATAGTAGCACAATAACTAAAGCATGAAGTCCTTCACAGATTGAAGACCCAGGAGAGTTAAAACTGAAGTTCCACATCTTAGCTGGAACAGGAAAAGGGCAAGAAAGATCCTTCTGATGAGTGAAGTGACAGAGCATGTGTACATCTGTAACTAGAACATACAGATTCCCAAGAGAAGAAATACATGCCTATTCATGAACACAGCTGCCTGCATTAAGAGGCAAAGACCACAAAGGCAGATTCTGTCAGACACCTGGAATTTTGTGAGTGCAAAGCCATCAGAACCCTTCTAAGTTTTTCCGAGCCTTCCACTGTCTGGTATCAGTAAATTTTCCTAGAAGAATAGATGCCCTCCCCTCCACCCCCTGCACTTCAACATGAAACCCTCTTGTATAATGGGAGAGAGGAATGGGAAGAAAATGGCCAAACCCAGATATTTTTATGAATCAGAAATGGAGATTTTATGTGAATACATTGCTGTTGCAGCAGTTCAGGGATTAACTTCATGTAGCTTTCCAGAACACATCGTTGAATCATCCTGAACATCTGCAGCTAAAGCTACAGGTCTGCAGCAAAATCCTCTACCATTAGCTGTCACTTCTCCCAAGACAAACCCAACAGTGCACAAAAAAGCTGCTCCATGAAAAATCCCTACAGAAGTAGCTATTCAACTTTGTTCTCCTCTACATTTACTTTTTAGCAAACCCATGAGTAGGATTGTCTCCAGCTGCCAAACTGCAAACAAAACCTCTTAATAATGTGCTAACTGGCTTACACAATCACAGCCATCTATGAAATACAGCTGTATAAGCTGCTGCCTATTCCTGACTACACATATGACAGCACTGGATAATGTTCTATACGCAGCAGTTGGTTCAAAGATTGAAAAGTATGCCAACTATCAAAAAGGGGTGAACTGTAAGACAGAACAAGGGAATTACAGACTTTCTAAACGAGTACCACAGAGACTCAAAGCTGCCTTCTGCTATACAAAGCATCTTGAAAATATTTCCACAAAGCATACAGCTCCATCATAGCTGCTATAAGAAGATGAGAGACCTACTGATCTCATGATACATGAGAGCTACTACAACATGACAATCTGCAATGCTGAGCCCATGTTCCAGAATACCTTCATATTTACAAGCCATAACTCAATGAGTTGAGTTAGCAAGTCAGCTTTCATTTGGATAGGCACTTCACATTATTCACTATTAAAATGAAATCTGCCACATCAGTATAAAACTGTTTAGACAGATGTTCAGGACATAAACAGGTGTGCATCAGATCTAAGGACAGAGGGAAGTAAGAAATACAGCAAGTTTTCTAAAATGATACAAATAATAATTAACGCATAAAGATGCACCGTGTTCTACAATTAATTGCTTCTCCCGTTTTTTACATCTCTCATTATTGTAAATAACTTTTCCTAAAGCCTTGTGTCATTGGGGTGCCGTAGGAACAGTCAGCAAAGCAAAATATTATATGACAGTATAGACCCCATGGCTTGTCCACATCTTGAATAGTGTGTATGTGGCTGTTGCTCTCATCTCAGATAAGTTATATTAAAACTAAGAAAGTTCAGAGAAGGATAACTCTGAAAACAAAACAACCTTTGGAACAACTTCCAGGCAAGGAATAACTAGTAACCCAGGGAAAGAAATGACTGCAGTCGAATATGGCAGAGCTTTATAAAATCATGACTGGCATCCAGAAAGCTGGGGAGACTGCTTAGTCTCTCTCCCAGTTATAAGAGCTACAGAGATAGTAAATGAAGCTATTAAAAGTCTGGCTCAAAACAAACAAAGCAGTTCTTCATACACCACGTAGTTCAACTGTGAAAACACCTGGAAAAGGATACTGTGGGTGCCAAAACTCTACGTGAATTCAAGGGGAAAACAGAAAAGTTTATGGAAGAGAAACCCATTGGGGGTTGCTAAGTATTTAGAAACTATATCCGGGTCTGGAATTCCTTGATCTCCAAATGTGAGAAGGCCAAGAAAATACTCAAAAGTACCTGGTCAGCCCGTTCTTTTTATCATACCTAGGCAGCTCCTAGGTATGCTTTATCATACCTAGGCAGCTTGTTTTAGACAGACTGACCTAAATGGGCCTTTAGTCTGACCCAGTTTGGCTGCACTTATGCTGTTATCTGTCAGAAAAGGCAAATTAGGTTCTAGGCTATCTTCTCCTCAAAGCCGGAAGCAGTATTGTCTCCCAGGTAGTGACAACAGTGACAAAACGCACAGATAACAAAAATCTGTCCTCCATTACTTTTTTGTCATTGAATGATTAAAAAACAAAGAAAAACAAAACAATGATAAGAAATAGTAAAATTTTAAAGGTAAATTAAAACCCTGTAATTTATGGAGGAAACAAAAAGCCATTTTAGAGGAAGATTTTAAATATTTACCATGGAATTCATCTTGCTGAACCTTGGATGTAGTTTGGACACCCTACTCCTTTTATAAGCTGTGGAAATAAACAGGCACTTCTGAGAGCAATTAATATTTTCTTAAAGTAGGCATCTCAGATGAACCAGATTCTTCCTCAGAAGTGTCTCTTTCTCTCAAATGATGACTAGATCAGATTCAGACAACTAATTTTTAGAAATTCAAAAGTTGATGAGGATAATCTTGCTTTGGACTTTAAGTATTTACATAGAAACAAAATTAGGTAAAGCAGCCTCAATTGAAAGAACTAAATTAAAAAATGCCTTCCAATAACATTTTACTTACAGAATATTTTGCTTCAAATGCAACTTCACATGGGCATCCAGTGGGACTGTTTGACAAGATATTTTTTTATCAGACTTCTGCAGTTCATTTTCCACACACTCAGGTATGTTATTATCCCTTGCAACCTATTTACTTAAGATTACTTACTACCTAAGTAAGCTTAACACAAGTGGGTAACCAACGTGTCTTATTAGAATGTTGTTGCATTGGACTTCATTTGAATTCACATCTTTGCCTAACAGAATAAAAGATGAGGAAGGAAAAAGGAAAGCAACCTTCTTTTAACAATTTCCTTCAAGACTTTCAGTTTTCCTTACCTAAGTGGTACATTATGATGATAGAATAATTCTGCCAGTTTCATATAATCACCTGTGTCTTTTTGGACAGGATCAACAAAAAGTACCTAAGAAAAGAAAACATATTATACAGCCAATATTTATTCTTGATGTCTATTTTTATTTTTTTCAGACATAAAATCTAAGACAACTACAGAAATTTCCAAAGGAGCTGTGTGCCCCAACTGTTTTCAATTTCCCAGAGCATTCATTGTAAGAAAACATTAAGAGTATAAATGAAAACTTCAGAATTAATGAATTTGGACCAAATACTGAAAACAAGATTTAACCATTTATTAAACTTCAAACCAAGTGATATCACTACTCTCCTTTGAAAGACACTTGCCAATACTTTGTTTTTATTAATGAGCTTGATATTTAGTTAAAAAGGTTCTAATGGTGATTTTTCTATCAATTCTTTCAACTAACTCTCTTCTGTTGTGAAAACCAAACTAAAATAAATAACCAGAATAGATTGACTTAAAACTTTAATTAAAAAATGAAGCATTGAGAAAGAATTCTTCCTTCCTGTCTCACATATCTTTGGCTTCACACTTTCACTTATTGTAGCTTGAAGTGTAAAATCAGATCTTTCAGGCATGCATAGAATCTAAAACTGGGATCTGTCTGCATAGGTAGATTGTACTTATGCAGATTTAATTATGACATTGGTACCTTATTTATTCAGCTTTGCACTGCGACTCCCCTTAGAATTTATGATAATTTTGCTAGAGCAGCTGAAATGCAGCAGAATAATTTAAAAAATTTTGAATGCTCCCCCCCCTCAGATTATAGTTAAATGATATGTTGTAGATTCCTATAATATAGCTGTTATATACATCCATGCCAATATTTAGCCTTGAATACATAATGCAATCTACTTCATATTACACACATCTTACACTTCATTATAAACATACATTTTTATATTACATGTATTTATATTGTATTTTGGTTGTCTTTTTATATACTGAACTTCATGTCACTTGGAGTGACTACATCAGTGGAGAAGGGAAGAGCTACAGATGTCATCTATCTGGACTTCTGTAAGGCCTTTGACATGGTCCCCCACAATGTCCTCTATAATTCGGGTAGATATGGATTTGATGGATGGACTACTTGGTGAATAAGGAATTGGCAGGATGGTCACATGCAGACAGTAGTGGTCAATGGCTCAATGCCTCGATGGAGATCTCTCTCAGCCTGTCCTCACAGGAGTACCTGCAGCAGTGCATCCAGCTCTGGGGTCCTCAGTATGGGAAAGACAAGGACCTGTTGGAGCAGGTCCAGAGGAAGGGCACAAAA
>JANZLQ010000008.1:6145081-6184893 GCA_026212715.1 Elanus axillaris | reverse complement strand
TGGAAGCATTCAAGGCCAGGTTGGACAGGGCTCTGAGCAACCTGATCTAGTGGAAGATGTCCCTGCTCACTGCAGGGAGGTCGGACTAGATGATCTTTGAAGGTCCCTTACAACCCAAACCATTCTATGATTCACATAACTACCTTTTCTAATTTAAATTTCAATTTAAATCAGCAATAGCTATTTCCTTAACTTACTAAGTGATACAGAATCCTATGTACAGAGGAAAAATTAGGCTACAAGACATTCATAATTAGTGTGGTTTATAACTTAAATATTTTTGTACCTCAGTTCACCATCTCTGAAACAAGGACAGTTATCATTACTTTCTCTCAGTAGTGTACTATGAAGAGAATTCATTGATAGTAGTGAATTATTTATATGTGGCATGGAAGGGAACAGAAAAGATCCTGACAGAACTGTGCCCAAGTCCACTTCTGGAAATCAGACTAATAATCACAACATATGAACTCACTAGACAAAGATTTTCACCACTGTTAGCAGACCCACATAAAACCCATGAAATTCTAACCTATCTTAATAATGAATACATCATGTGTTATTTTTCAACAAATTTTTTGTCCATATATTAATACATACACTATGCAAAAAATTTAAGTTATCCAAACTTACCAAATTATATAAATTGCGTCTAATCTGCTGTATAACTCCAGGAAATGCAGGTTTTAGCAGTTCCTGATAGCTTGCAGGCCATGTGCTGTAGCTGTGATCTTGTTCTATATTATTAACCCACTAAAACAAAAAGCCAGCCATTTAAGAAGCACACATTAAACACTGAGTACAATATGTATGTATAAATAAGGATATTTTAAAACATATGGAAAGCCTGAAAAGAGTAAAGTGTTTTATCTTCTTTTTGAAATAGTAACAGAAAATAGCTTCTAAAATTAATTTTTTTTTTCTTTTCAATCAAACTGTTCAGGGTTTTTATTTGCAGTACATAATAAAACTAGTAATGGATTGAAAAGGAAAAAAGACCATCTGTACTCTCTATCAGGATGTGAATGAAACCATTTTTTCAAGAGTGGAAACTACTTTTGCAATACAAAGGTCATAACATATCACACAGATAGATGTGTAACACAGCACAACCATCTTGTAAGACAAATACAGTATTTATCTATAACCCGCAGCAGCAGCACTTTAGATATATCAAAATAACTAATTAATATATGGCCAATTTGTTCTTCTGCTGTGTTCTGTGCAAGCCTTGGCAAACAGAAGAGTGAAATATGGTTCTTTCAGGTGAAGAAAATTAGTATTTTAGTGCCTTTTCCACTGGCATATAACCTTTGTAATGAAGAACGTATACATTTTGAAGAAGGGAAAAAAGCAGAGTCACTGGTAAATTAGGAACAAAATATTTAAGTTGTCCACAATTCACTTATCATACTCATAAAGTACCTTTAGTAGTTCTGCATAATATGAAGAATGTAGCTGGATTAACTGCTGTAAAGCCAAATTCTATCTAAGAGTAGTTGCACATAGCTATACATTCCTCTTATTTTAAACATCATACATCTTAAAATTTTAATAAGGTATAAGCTAAAGAAAATATAATGAAGAGATATCACCCTCCAAAATATTTTAAACTGAGTATTGATATATGGTCTTATGCCTAGTATTTCAATTAGACTACAACAAAAGACAAATTGTCTTATACATAGTATTATCAAATACGTAATATTTAAATAAATAATTCTTTAATGACTTACTATTATTGAAGAGTGACGAATATCTAGCACATAATTGTCATCTGTAGGATGTATATGCAACCTCATAAACTTACTCAGGATCTCCTCTTTGATTCCCAGTTCATGAAGGCCATGCACCAGCTTCCCTTCCAGTTTAAGAGTCTCTAAGATACTTTTTCAGGAAGACAAAATGCATTATGTCTACAGAGAATTCTTGTCATGACATAAAAAGAAAAAAATATTTCAAAGACTATTAATGTGAGAATTATTTCTAGCATTCCAAATAACTTTTATAATCTCCTGCAGTCAAATGTTTAAAACAAAATCAATTAATAACACTCTATGTCTCCAACTTATTTCAAAAGATAATTATAACATTATACAACTCTCTTATTCATTCACATTTATTTTATATGAAGGAATTTCATCCACCTTTAGTAAGATGTGGCAGGACAGCAGAGTGGGAGTTTGCTTGCTGCATTGTCCCGGCTGAGGCAGAAACCAAGTGCAGGGGACCCTAAGAGGAAGCTTAGCAAGCATGTAGAGAAGCAGACAGCAAATGATGGAGACACAGACGAGCTCTAAGTCTGCATCATGGCAGAACCCTGAAAACAGCATGGAGGAAACACATAGCCACACCTCCAAAACACCACTCTTTCCCAGAAGACCCAACAGGACTCTGGAACATTTGTTGCCATCTGAAAACTCAATATGAGAATGGAAACAAACCTGAAGTACTCACCAGCAGAACACAGCAGGCAAGATTTTACAAATGTCTTTATTTCTATCTTGTTTCATTTTGAGTTTTTCTCTATTTTGAAAGCTTTCTTCTAAAATATATTGAAATGAAACGTAGCGCTATCATTAAAAAGTGCTATTAATATTTGCATCATTAACAAAAAAGATGCAAGTGACTCCATCTCAAAAGTCTGGCTGAGAAAAAAATTTAATTACAAATTGCAAGTATAAATGCTAAACCCAAGAAAGTAGAGGAACTTCCATGGAGGAGAAAAGACGACATTTTGAGTTAAAAAATAGTAAATAAAAAATTGTAGACTCTGACTAATCATAGGAGCACAAAATAACCTCAGCCTTAGCATCAGTAGATATACTAACAGTTTGCAGGCCACCAAAGATGATTTTGAAATAGTCATGTCTGTCCTGCTGTTGACAACATACAGAAGAATTCAAGGGAAAATGTTTACAGTTTGTGAGTGCTTAGAAGAGACAAATCACACCCAAAATAATTATACTACAATTACACAAAATGGAAAAAGATTTCTTATATCAAAAAGCATATTAGTTCTGCATTAACAGAACTTAATATAAAAGCTGGCCAGACACAGACTCACAAGCATGCCAAAAATAACCCAAGATGTTGTGTATCTAAATTTAATGCCTGCAAATTTTTTGTAATTTTTAACAAATAAGGATGTGAAAGCACTTAACTTATTTTTTATGAAGTGCTTTTCCAACCTTCTTATATATACTTGTTGGATTCCTACCACTTCCGAATTAATTTTACATGGTGAGTCGTAAAACTGTAAGCAAATTAGAAACATATTCCAAGAGAAAATGCTGTTTTCAACTACTTATACAAAGTTCATATTCAAAGCAAACCCACTGTAAACCACTATTCCCTCTGCTGGAGCGCTTCCTGGCCCCCAAAATGCAACAGATGAGATTATCTATCACCATGAGCACAACTTCTCCAGTATTATTTGTAATTCTGTAATCTTCAAACAAAATGCATCCTCTTACCTAAAAGGATCATGAAAATCCAGGTCAATATGAAGACCATTTAGAAACAAACGTGCTTCTCCAGGTTGTATCCCAAGTATTTCATGAAAATGCTAAAAAGTAAGAAGTGCTGCTAACTCATTTAGGTATGCATCAACACTAACACAGATATATAAACACATATATACATACATATAAAAACTTCAAGTAATTCTGCAAAACAGACACATTAAATCTCTTTCACATAATTTCTTCTTTTAGCTGAGCATTGTTGGTAAAAATATTGACAACATACTTGTATGAGTGCTATTTAACACACTTTCGCTGTACAAATGCAAATGAAAATAGCTGATAATTCCTGCCAAACTACACACAGAGAGAAATATGGCTTGTAACCTTTTGAAAAATTACTCCTACATATCCATTCAGCAGAGACACCTTATATGCGTCCTTCAGACCTCCACCAAAACCAGATTTCTCAATAGCTTAACATCTTTCACAATTAAAAAAAAAAAAAAAAACCCAATAAAGTGTAGTCTCAGTTGTTATGGGGAATCAGGAAAGACAAACTAGAAACAAACAACCTTGTCTAACAAAGGGACCTTGCAAAAAACATAGATCAGAAAGGGATAGCACAGCATATCCTTGTTTTGCAAAGAAGAAAAAAAATCCATAATAAATGAATACATGAAGAAGGAAGAGTTTAGGGAGTAAGGTATGCCTTATCATTTTATTTCAGAGAGCTGTGAGGCACCACACTGTTCAATCCACAGTGGCTGTAGGAAGACAAGTAACAGGAGCAGCAGCAGTGTATTCCAACTCACCCCATGAGGAGCAGTGAGATTTCTAGATCTGTCTTAATTCCCAACAAAGAAACGGAAAGCACCAAAAATAGGCAGAAACAAAGCAAGCCGAGAAAGATTTTTTTTTCCCATTTAGCTCCCACTTGCTGAACAAAATAAGCGCAAACAAAAAGCACACTTTGTACAAAAGGACACAGAGAAAGCAACTTAGGCTGCATATATTACCCCACAGGACAACACCAAAAGTGCTATTATTCCTTTGAAGTAGCACAGTTACTTATATTTAACTGTGTGAAAGTAAACTCAAAGCTAACTCGTTTGTGGCATTGTAAGTGCAACTCCATATAAATGAGACAACAGTGCACTTGAAGGTCCTTGTAATCCAACAGATCTGCACATTACTCATCATTCATTGAAACGGTACCATATTCCTCAGTATATATAAACATTTTCACAACCCAAAGCAGAATGGAAAGATGTAATGGCACCTTATATCAACATATAAAATGCAGGGCTCTCCATGAAGTAAAAATGCAGCTGTGATAAGCCTGAGCCTAACATAGAATATTTTTCAAAGTCCAAAACCTGTCCTTGACCTTGAAAAACAGCTTTTGAAATTGGTACATTTAATTTATTCTAATGGCGTAACCTAAACTTTGTCAGGCTTTCATTGCTATTTTGTATGTATATTTCCAAAGAGTAATAATTACTGATGTTTGTTATAAAGTATCTATATACATATAGTCAAACAGATATAATGCGAAGATTATGGTGGATCTGCGGGGGAATGCATTCCACTAATGCTAAGAAATAACTAGAAAGTCTTTTTAAATTGTTAGCAACTATCTTTCATGAAAGTTTTTGTAGGCACCTAAAAAAATGCATGTCAGTGGACCTTTCAAAAATGAGGAGCATAAACACATGGCAGTACAGAGTTAATTTAATTACTTTTCTAATATATAAAACTCACTTTATTCCCAATCTTATGTAAATTACAGAAATGTTCTTTTGGTATGTCCCAAAACGGTACAAAAGAGGAAGGACTTCTATCTTCTTTGTAACTAACTGCTGCTTTGAATTACTCTGACCCAAGTGCAGGACTTCGTATTTATCTTTGTTAAACCTCATGCAACCATTAAAACAAAACCTAGAAGTAGCAGCTGGTGTCTGACATTTACATTTTTCCTGCCACAGCTTTATGCAGAATTACACACCCTCCCAAGGTCTCACTCTACACAACCCTTCTAAGCAGCTAAAATTCCTAGATGCCTGACAATGCCAAGCACCCTTGCAGCAGGGGAAATTTCTGATTATTTTACCTACACAGAATTTGATCCTGAGACACAAGCAAAATATGCAGAAGAGACAAAGGAAAATAGCCAGGCACACAGTGATGAGAATCCTCTACACCAGGCAGAGAAGCACCCAAAGTTCTAGGTATACAAGAAATTTTTCTGTAGTTACCAAATCCAACTTGGATTACAGTTTTAATACCAGTGTTGTGCCATGAAGTACTGTGACTGCAGAAAAATCACCCTTAATGCCACTGGCCTCAAGGAGCGAACAATAAATATAAAGAGGATTAGTCTCAAGAAATCTTACCAGCATCCTTCAGGGCTCTTGTGAGATCAGCTCTCTGATCTCGTGAGATCAGCTTGAAGAGGCCCTCTCCTTGAAGCACTGAAATCAGCATTTAGGATAAGACATCTCTTACCACTACTGAAAGCTTACGAGTCATTCTTGTAAGCACTCATGTAAACACTGATACTGAGAAAGACAGCAACTGGCTGACCTAGGTCATAAAAATACTAATACTAACTAAAATGAATGCAGGAACAATGAAAAAATTATCAGCTACTGGGTATTGAAATGGGAGTCTAAAAGTCTTTCAAATCCTTCAGTACTGCTACAGAAAACAGAGCTGAATCATAGCTGCGACTCGTTACACAATTTTTATTCCAGGCATTTGATTGTTCAGAAGAGCATCCATTTGCTATCACAACTTTGATGAAAGTATTTAGGCATCCAAGACTAGAATTTAATGCTGATAATACCCACATGGTATTTTCTTGCTAAACTGTCAGCAAATTATTGCACTGGAAGTTGTGAGTTGTGTTTAATGAGGTTTTATTTTTCCTTTTATCCATAGCAGTTCTTTGTCTGTTTCTTAGTTAGGTATAATTCATTACACCTAGATCATCATGTGTCTTTCAACTTTTAATACCTTTATTTCCTCCCATTGCATTTCCTATTCAACTTTCATTATCTTGAGAGGGAATCATCCAGTTACACACAGCATGAGATCATATGTCTCCTGCTGCTAGATGGATGTACTGTAGTTCAAGAACGCACATGCCAATTTATTGTGCTTTAGCAGCAGTGTTCAGGAAGTTTCCCTACTTTTATTCAACACATTTTAGCTATTAGCTGTCTAAAGGCCTGTAACCTCTGATAGGATGTAGTAGGAAATTGAAACTTAGTCTGATAGGTGCCTAAGATTCTCCTGTAGCTAATGTATTTAATGTAGTCTGTGGACTCAGAGAATTGATGCAGCTGATATACAATGTCACTTGAGACACTGCAAGGTCTCAGGATAAGGCTTCTTGGTCTGGAAAGTACAGGTCAATCAGCAGGGAATGGATATCCCAGTGGCCACATCCACCAGACCTGTGTGGCTATCCTGGATAGTCCATGGTATCTCAAATGACATCAGAAATCCAGGTTTAGGCAACTCTCATGCCCCACAAAACAACCACTGAGTGAACTAAATCGTTTTTGATATCCATTGAACATCTTCATTGTTATAACAAGAGTTTAGATACTCATATATATGTGCCTAAATGCAAGTATCTTCATTTCAAACCAAATCTTACTTTTCCTAATCCTTATATCTAGTAACAATAGCCATTTTAATTCCTGATATACCTGTAATTTTTGTTGTTGCTGTTGTTTGCATTTTGGGCTAGAGGAGTAGTTTTTGATTAAGCAGTTGTTTTTTATTTTTGTGTTAACAGAGCTGCAACTGGAGAAAGACATTGTAAAGACTTCATCAAGAAACAAGGGAAGTCCTGATACCAACACTCGTCCTCTGTGGAAACTATGATCATGAGGGCTTTGTTTTGCTTTATCCTAACTATAACCCTAACAACAAAGAGCTATAGAAAAACACATATCTCAGCTGTATACAGAAAGCAATGAAGCAGGGTGCAGATAGTGATTTGCTCCCTCGAGCAAAAACTATGGCACTTCTCAGTAGTGCGAGAAACAAGAGGTCTGCATAATGTTGAGCCCACTCCAAGATCTCTGTGAAAACCCAAGAATCAAACAATGCACCCTGCACACAAGAAAGCTGAAGGGGTCAGGAAGGTGAACTGCTGGGATATGTGAATTCTATTCTCAATACACCAGTCCCACATGCAACCACCTACGGACAAAAGCAGCACTATACCATTGTTTGCATTACTGTTTACAAAGACATAACACTTGAGTCTGTCACTATTTGGGCAGGAAATACTCAAGACTGGAAAGCCTTACATTAGTTTTGCATGGTGGAGAGCTCTAACACACTTATGTGAATTTTTTGCTATGATGGAGATAGCGAGCTCTTCATGAGAAGGCTGCATCAGTGCAACAGGGACATTGTTCTGTTTCACTGTTTGGGAAGGTGGGAGAAACTGGAAGGCATTCCCCTGGAGATATTAGTCTTGGCAAGGCAAAAGGAAAAGGCCTGAATGGATACAAAACAAAATGATACATAGTGCCATAAGAAAGAAATAAATCCCTTTCACTGCTGTGGTTGGTCAGTCTTAACACTGTATGAAAATATATGTTCTGAAGATCAAGTCTCAGGATAGTAGCATGGATGTCATTTCATGTTCAAAATATCTTGCAGAACAGTTGCATGTGTGATTCTGAGTGTGGAAAGCTCAAAGTTAGCATGTGCTGACCACAATATAAGCAGCAAGCCTAGATTCAACACCTAAGCTCTAGAAAGATTAACTGATACCCATTTTACCTTCACAGCACACAATTTATGACTGAACATAACACTCTGTAAAATTGTTTGTCTTTGCCTAATTCTGTAAAATCAAAAGAGGGAAGAGAAAAGGTACCAAGAACAGCAGAAAGTGAAAAATTTGAATTGAGTATTTCAATGATACTTATTTACTAAGACATATTAGAACAATTAGCTCTTTTTCTCTGATAAAAACCATATGAAAGTTGCTACCCTAATAAAAACCTCCAAAAGCAGTAATATGATAATAACTCAAATGTCCACTTGAAGAAACAGAAACGAACCTTCTGGTTTTCTTCTATTTCATTCCGCATTTTCTTGTCTACAGGCACTCTGGTCAGTGATCTGTAAAAATAAAATATTGCTATCACTCAACCACTGTATTTTTAAAATGCATTAAATAATGTGAAATATGTTATTTTAATACCATATCCAATGCACTGTAATTGAAGAACGCTGTAATTAAGACTTAAAAAGAAGAGTAATACAGTGTCACAAATATTTTATTTTAAAAACAAATGTTTTGTTCTGTGCTACTCTAGTAAACCCGGGTTTCAAATTTATGCTAGGTTTTGTTGAAGTAATATTATCAGCTTATTTTTTTACCACACTCAATCTTTCCTCTTGTTTTTTCTGGAAAATAGCATGCATATTATAAAAAAGTTGTCTTATCATCTAAATTGTTACCTAAATAAATGCCATATTTGTGTATTTTAAGTTAATGTTACTAACTGCACGCTACTCAACATTACAGCACAGGTGCCCAAGGATACAACTTGATGCTTTGGCCAAAGGCAAGGAAAATATGCGAAGAATGACCACTTTAAAATTAGCTCGGATTAGAAAAGAGACTTACAGATTGAGACCCTTGAAAATACTAAGTATTCACAGTCAAAATTTTAGTTTCCTTAGTCATTCTACCTTTAGAAGATAATCCACTGATTTGACTTTTTTACCTTTCAAGAACACTGTGGAAGACTATTTTAACTTCCTCTGCCACAATGTATTATATGTGAGGTTTATAATTAGTAGGCCATCATAAAATACTCCTGGAGACAAATTAATCCCTCCATGTTTTAAGAAAGCCTAAATGATATTAACTTAAAATTTGTTCTCCCAATAAATACCAAAATAAATACTCTGGTTGCCTATATAAATATTTTTTTCAAAACATGACTGTACATGTTTTAGCAAATCTGTATGGGACTTTAAGAAAAACTGGAGTCATCTTAAACATGAAATTTAACTCAAACTGAGAATGATCCTACAAAGCCAACTTCAATACTTACAGCTAATAAAGCAGTTATTTAATAATATAAATCCTCACCTGCCCCCCAAAAGAAACTGATTTAGAATAGATCTTGCTAGTAAATTCCACATTTTTCACAATATGTCAGAAATAAGACATAAAATCAGTTTACTTTGAACAAGTATTTAAGCTTTCCAGGTGATCTGAGAGGCCACTTGTTAAGTGCAAACAATATGATTTCCAAGCTTTGTTTACAAATATTACAGAAATTGTCACATCTAAATAACCTTTTTCCGCTCACCCTCTCTAAATATTCTGGCAGATTTTTGTCACTGTGAATCCCTTCTGGATCACATGATGAAAGGGCAATAGAGGATCAAGAAGGAGCTGTAAACCAACACATACTTGGTGGGCTTTCCTTGGCTCAGAATGAGAAAGGTGTAACTCAAACTCTGATGTCAAAGACAGCACTAAAAAACAGTCAACACTGTTCAAATATATTATTATCAATACTCACCGGAGGATGAGCTTAACTTGCTTGTTATTGTTCAACTAATCTAAACTCTTTCTCATAGAGCTTTTATAATCATATTGCTAGGTACTCTCTATGCACATAAAGAATATTGTAAGCGTATTCAATACTGTACTACTTCCTATGTTCAGTAGTTTTGAAATAAAAATTGTAGAACAAAAAGCAAGAAACTATAAATAGTCCTGTTGAAAAAGAAACATTGCTGATTAAGATTTAAAAAAAAAAAATAAAAGAAACTGTAAGTACAAAGAAAAGAGTATCTGAAGCCAAATTTAAATTTGAAAAAATGGAGAAGGATTAGGAAAAAACACCATCACGTCAGGAATCTCAAAAGCTGACTATGTAGGACACTGCTTTAAGGGACCTTCTACCAGCAACAGACAAAATTCAGAACACTACAGAACTTCTAATTAGAAGAACATCTGTAATTGATGGGAATTATTCATGAGAATTTACTTAGCCAACAAGCAAAACAGCTACTTAACAGAAGGACTCCATAGTGACGTGGAAATCTGATGTGTGGCCATACTACCACAACTATTATTCTGACTTTGTAGCAATAGTTTTAGAGACTCCTGAAGTGAAAAAATACTTTAGGAAAAAAAAAAAAAAGCTCTGATATTTATCTTGCTAAACTCAACATAAATAGCAGAAGGGCTTGCAGCTCTCAGAATCAATGCTTCATTCTGCATACCTAGGTGATAAAAACTGCACAGTTAAGAACAACCACCTAAATCTTTCCAAATAGCTCAGAGTAGTAGGCCAGAAACATAAAAAATGAATGTGAAAATAATAAAAAAGCAGAAAGCAGAAGACGAAGCTGGCACAATGTTAGCAAGGAAGTAAAATACTTATCAGCAAAAGGTAAGCTTTACTGATAGCTTTTTTGGTAATAAGAAAGCAATACACTAAAGAATCATTAACTAGCTCCTTGTCTACGCATGGCAGTTGATGCAGGATTCTAGCAAGATTTTAAGGACAAAGTGTGATGGTCGATCCTTGAGAAAGACACCCTAGAAATTTGAGATAACAGGTATAAAAGTACCGGTGAAAGACATCTGTTCATTCTGAGTTCAGTCATTTGTTCAATTTGTTCAGAGTTTCACAAAGTTTTATGCATGTTTTTCTAATATTAAGTGCTAATGACTCACTGAAGAGAAACACTTTACTGTCTGAAAGTATCCATTCTACTTGATGTAGGAATGTTCTTGTATGACCTTAAGGTTGTAGTATTTTCTACCATACAATTTTATGCATCTTCATTCTTACCTGGAAGAACATGTAGCTACGTAGTACTGCATATTGGGGGAAAAAAGGAAACTTTTGACATGTTCATAATGTTAACATTCATGAATGATAAATGAATAGCAAGAAACAGAGTATTATAATCCTTACTATTACATTTTTAAATAACAGATAATTATGACACGTATACAACAAAACAATGTGGAAAATACCCTATAAAATGCATTATCAAAATATCACCATGACATATATCAGTTGTTACACTGTCTACATCTGATGACATTTTGTAAAATCTACCTCAGACTAACCTTTTCAACTGGAAATACTGAGACAGAAAAATGTAGGTTATAAACTAGAAAGTGAAAGAAACTTCCAACGGAATGCTATATTCATTTTTTATGGTCTAAGGAACCCCTCCATTTTTAAGGAACATACAATATTTAATTTTTATTGTCATAACTATAGTTCTAAGATTTTTATACATCCTTTTCAAACCAAAATTTACATAATTAAAAAATGGTTGTTTTCATATCTAAACTGTATGAAATTTAAACAATTTTAAAATACTACTATTACAATGATCAGTTATCTATCTACAGTGATTAAGCACTACCTTTTCATTTCCAGTTTATTCTAGGTTTTTTTTTCCCAAACCAGTATTTTTGACTCAGCAGGTTAAGCATGGTTAGATTATTAAGGAAATATATTTTGTGCACTGTTTTTTAACACAATGCCCCTTTGATTTAAGTTTGTTGTCAATGCAGACCTACTAACTTTATATTATGTAAATATCTGACATCTCTCATGTTAAAAATAACATGCTAGGTTAGCATATTAGAATAAATCATAGAGGACAGGAACTGCAATTCGCCTTTTAATAATTCTAAAGTCTTCTTACACTTTTACCCATAAAACCAAAACATTTGAAGAGTAGGCAAATTGTGCTCCAATGCCACAAATACACGGCAGGAGTCAGAGTGGGATATAACAATTTAATGACTTTTTAAATCAATGATTTAAATGTCACCTGGCATACTTCAACTTTTTCCTGTCCTTTAAAGAACAGAGCTAGACCTGCAGTTCAACATTATGTATGTTTCCACTACCTTCTAACGGAAAACTGCATTCCCGATTGCTAATCTAAGTGTAAACTTACAATTATCATGAAACAGTAAGGTACATTTCAGGCATTTTTAAAGTTATTTTTCTTTCTTGAAACAAGATGTTACAAAGGCAGTTTTTCCATTACAGTGTAGTTTTTATCTAACAGAAAATCAGAGATGACAATGAAACACTATGATTATTAAACAAGAGTTGTAAAATGTGAAAGCACACTGAGTTAAGAATCCTATTTGGCATCATATTTAATTCAGTAATTCAAGCAAATATTGCTGATAGGATTGCATGAAGAACTTTATATTTAATAAGAAAAGTACTTCTCAATTATAATACAACTGGCTTACAGGAATAGCAATTTTTAGTATTAGTACAGAGGAAAAAGTTATTAATTATTTAATATTTATCTTGATCTTTTATTAAGTAATCTGTTATGGGAGACAGATCTTCCCCAGTAAGAACACTCGCATACAGTAGCCAGGGCCCAATCTTGTCAGCAATGTTGCGCTTAGAACTAATGTGTGTGGATCCCTTACAAAATTTATTAATAGAATTTTGCCTGTTCCTCCTATGAGTAGATCTGCTATTAATTCAAGAGAATTTTCCACCTGGGAAAATATCATTCCAGTAAAATCCAGGAGGACTAGGCGTTCAACCATAACTGCCTGAAGGATTATAGGATGCCTTCATGGCATCTCCTGCATCAGACAGGAAACATTTAAGAGACCGATCATGAGCTCTCCCAGGAGTTATTTTCTACTCAATGAAATTGCCTGGAATCCATCTAGCAAGCTGTAAAACATGAATATCTGACTGCAGGATTTGGACATAAATCTGTATTACTGTCATTAAATTCAAATGCGAACATAAAAACAGTATTTGAAGAACAAGCTTAAGTATCATACCTGGCTCTTATCGGGAAGTTCTGTGCTATGTCTTTCATTACCTTTAAGGCATCATAAACAGGGGTAGACATAATTCGAGCAGCTGCTTGAAAACTAAGATCTGGGGGGAAAAAATAATTTAAAAAATCACTGGAAATATCACTCTCAATCAATACTGCCTACAATCAGAAAACTGTTCCATATACACACTCTCATGATTAACATTTTTTATGCTTCAATTTCACATTGTAAAACATTATGAAATAACATTATTAAAGTTGAAAAGACAGGCACTTATAAGTTGAAAATACCAAATTCAGGTTTTCCTACAGAATTCTGCTTGGCCGTCTTGAGCATACACATTGTACACGTTATTTCTAAGTTTATAAAAACACTGAAAAAAACAAACAATTCATCACACAGTATTATGCCAGTATCACAAGGTTATCATGCTCAAACCCATATACACACCAACCCACAGACACTTGTAACTGCAGTAAAGAATAAGATCTTTCCAGCTCCAAGACTTCACAAGATTTTCAGAGAACAGATATATTAAAAGTAGAAGGCTGTATTGAGCATGTGAGGTGTGCAATTTTCAAGAGCAGCAGTGATTTCACAGGAAGAGAAAATGGAGACTCATGAAAGAAAGGCCAATCTACTGTCAAATTTCAGTTCTCCTAAGTGTCCAGCACAATTTTTAAAGCGATCTCCTTGTTCTCTCTATGCTTTTTCTCAGAATTAAGTAAATTTTCATATATCAGGATAGTTTATAATTCATTTGCCTGTCCACTGGAAAAACAACAATGGAATTCATTAGCTTTCTCTGGTGCCTAGCTTGGGTGTGACAAATCTTGACACATGAGACTGGGGAAAATCCAATTTCGTTACCAATAGGATAAGGCAATAATATACTAGGTGCTTCCATGTACTTTGGATACAGTCTGCCTAACCACCTCAGGGCAATGATGCTTTTTCCTCATAATCTGGTAGTTAAGGCATCGAGCAGAAACTGAAGGCCTCAGGTTATTCAGTTTGAGGAAAGATGAGATGATGCCACATATAGTACAAAGTGCTGGGCAGAAAGTCATAGAGGATGCTGCCTAGTAGAACTTTGCACCATCTTTTTGAAGCAACTACGAATTAAAAAAAAATGCTGAAAAAAAAGGCGAGTCAGAGGTGGAATATTAATACTTCTAACAAAAAGTACAGAGATCACTATTTGCAAAAAACCACCATTTCAGATGCCTTTCAACAGCCACATAATCTGTGATCAGATGAAGCAATACCCAATTGCTGCTGTTACTACAGATAGTGGTGACTCACCTGCTGTGCACTTAGGACATATACTTAAAATCCTTCATAAATCGTTGATCATTTCCATTTTATGCTGAACACTTACAGTACAATATTCAAATCCCACTGAGGCAAACTGACGTGTCTTTTTACCTTCTTGGTTATCTCTGGTCACTTACAGAGCTCCCCTTGCGACACCCTAACACAGCTGAGCTGAGAACAGTGTAGGGCACCTTGGGGAAAAGATCCTGAGCTTAAAGCAGATCTCAATGTATGTTTTGAAAGCTAACAAAGCACTTGAGATCAAGAGGCTGTTCACACAGATAAAAGAATGAGTTAAAGGGAATACCACATTGGTACTCTATGCATCATTTTCCACTATGAATAGTAAACCTAATTACTCACCTAAAACATAAAGGCTCTTTAAAGACAACTCTTGATTGGTGTTTAGGGTCATTTATAAATAGAAGCATGCCCTATGGCTGATGGAGTTTTGCTTAAATTTCGTTAAATCTTTACTTGGAAGCTAATTAAAGGAAATCAGAGGGTTGCTGAGCCATTAATTCAGCCACTGTAATTAGTCATTAAGAATAAGCTAGATAAAGCACCCAGTCGTGTCAGGAGTAAGAGTATCAAAACAACTGCACCATACAAAGAGGGGGCTGAAGAACCCCTGGCTGAAAAGGCCCTGAATGTACTTATCACAAGCCAGTACCAGTCTTCCTGACACCGAACAAACAGCATCCCAGCGCTTAACTACTTTCAACAATGTGAACTGGTTGCTTGGGGAAGCAGCACCCATTTCATTTTTGATTTATATAGCCACAACACTGCAGAAAAGACCACCACTAAATAGAGATCTTGTACTGGCTTTTGAAGGTAGACACCAAAAGGATCAAAGTTTCAACAGCTGTTTCTGCTTGAACATCAACAATGCAGTATTCAATCATGTAAAAAAAAAAAAAAATTAAATACACAAAAAGAGAATTTTCTATTTATTTGCACAGTAGATTTCTCAGGAGAACTGAAATGCCATGTTTTTTAATTTTTTTAAATTTTGGGCCAAGATAAATCCTGGAGCTAAAGGGGAGTTCATTGATAAAAGACTGCAAGTGAACTACAATTATCTCAAATAGCTAGTTTCAGACTGGATACTGCTAGCAAGCTCCGTAACAGTCACAGTCCCAAAAAGAAACTGAAGTTCAGATGATTGCTCAGACTCCCTTCATCGCACTAGCATAAAGGCAAATCAGTTTTGATCAGGTTGTCCTCTGAAACTGAAAAATGTAACAGGCAAACTTTAGTTGCCTAAACTTAAATGCCATGACATTTTAGGACCTATTTTAGAGTGATTTATAATTCCATTCAAGCTACAGAATGTCCGGCAGGTTATCAGCATAGAAGCTGTTTAGAAAAACAACTTCTACATATTTTTTTTTCCTTTTCTACAGGAAAGCTTTTAAAATCCTGTTCTTCCATTTCATGTTATATTAAAAAAAAGTATCAATGTGAACTCCAGTACAATGATAAAAGTTAGAATTTATAAATTAAAGAAAACAAACTGTCTTGACCTGTATTTTTGTCCCAACTCAGTCATGGAAAAATGGTATTTTTTGCCTGACCTCTCAAAAAAAATCTGAAACTAAATTTAACATCTGAGGTAACACATCAGGCAGAAAAGCAGGCACTATAACTTCTGACTTTAAAGCCACTAAAGCCAGTTATGATTCCCCATGTTAAGACTTCAATGCTCCTTTAATTTCTAGCATATAATACTAGGACAAAACACCAAAACTTTCTTTGAAAACATTTGATACAATACTGCCTTTTTATGAAACTATTTATCTCTTCTTAAAAGAAGCTTTTAGCATAATGTTGATACATTGACATAACAAAGGAAAATTGAACAGAATACTGTGTTAATTCTGAAAAATGCAATACATACCCTGTAGCTCCCAAACCTTCAGTGGTTCCATGTTGTTAGTAGTTTCAATTAGATGTTTTTTAAACTCTTTCAGATTATTCTTCAGATCAGGATGCATCTGTCTGCAATAAAGTGTTTTGGTTCTTTTAAAAGGCAAAATCAATCACATCCATCAATGTCTGCTTTTATCCACACTATTGCTCATAACTAATACTTAATCTTTAGGGTAACAAGAATTAAAATTTTAATTCATTCTTAAAAAAAAATGGTTTAGGGTGAGAAGAGGTGATTTCTAAGGACTAAAACCAAATTAATTCCAAGGAGTTAAACTGTTTTGTAGTGATCTGTCTCAAACGCTGTCACATAAGTTTTGATGCAATAAATGAACGCAAAGATCAAACAATATTAACACAAAATACAGAAAACTGCATAGTTAGTTCACTATAGCATAATGCATACCTAACCGTATACTAACTGTACTATAGATTAAATGTAACAGTATACAGATTTTGTTGTATTACCTATAAAAGATACAGGCAAGAAAATGTTAAGAACATCTTTTACAAATTAACATCGCTGACAAAATCAAGCTACTGAACACACAAATCACTAGTCAGACCTGAAGAAGAGCATAGTACCCAAAAGCCTGGCTATTTTTTTTTGAAAACATAATTGGGCAAAGAAGTTTTGGAGGGCAGAGACTTCAGCCTGCTACAAGACACCCTGAAAGGTCAAACGAGCTCCATTAGATTTCTAAAGATTCTTCTACTAGAAGTATTGAGTAAGAAGCAAAAAGTAGCTAAAAACCAGACATCTAAAGCATTAAGATTTTAAGTTCTGTAATATTTCATATTTTATTTTAGATATTAAGAAGTTTCACAAGGAATATTTCCCTCCTCATTTTTTAGCTGCTGGATGATATTAACTTTTCTTCTTTATACAAAAGGAAAAATACCACTGTTGTTCTGGAATTAAAATACAGTCCAGGTTCCTCAAAGAAAGCATACTGAGCTGAAAAGGGAAGCAAAGACAGAAACTTCCTTTTTTTCTTACTTGTAACATAGACCTAAAAATGACAAACATAATTAATTCTCTTAGAAATCCCTCTTAACTAGCTTTAAGCTCTTAAATTACTATTTTTTTCTGCCCTTTTTTTTCAAATTCACCTTGATCATTTTTTCTTCTTTCTGTTCAGACCTTGAATTCTCCTGTGAATGAAAGACAACTGACAAATAAGACCTAGCCACAAGCCACAACCAAGACCTATTACTGATGCTTGGTCCCTCACTTCTCTTGTTCACTTATGCTATGGTCAGTGGAAGCACAAAATCACACAAAAGCCAACTAAAAAACCCTACCCTTCTCTGGATATGTATCATGATGTGGGATTGAATTATGTTAATTTGCACAATCAAATAGTTGTATTTCTAAGATTTTATGTCTTCTGCTTACATTCATAACTATTTCACAGCTAAGAAAAGTATAACCTTTCACATGGCTATAACTGAGGGACTATTTACAGATTACTGAAACATTTCTTTCATGTCCACTATGAAAAGGAGAAGAAAAATATGAGTCCAGAAACAGTGCCAAAGAGTCTCAGTAATTATCTGACAGCTTCACAAATTAGTCACAGTGCAACATCAAGAACCTAAGTATAGCTAAACCTAGCACAATCCAAGAAGAAAAAAAAGCTCAGATAAAGATATGACATAAGCATCTGATATTACCTGCTGTGGAAGGTCTCTAACACACAGACAAAACAACAAAGAAGTCTGCAGATCTGGGTGCACTTCCACTGCAATGTGTTTACTTTTGAGAAAGGCAGAAAGGGGATGGGCTCTCAAGAATTTAGACATCATTAGCAGCTCTGAACTCTGAGAAGACTTACAGCTTGGTGAGAATATCTACAAACAAGTTTACTTTTTGCTTTACATAGTAGGAGAGATAATGACACTAGAGAAGACCCACACTCTCGAGTTCCTTGTTGAGGAAAAAAACCCAGGATTTATGATTCACTACATGGATCCGTTATAGGAAAAGGGAAGTACTTTTGATGACTGCAGCCACAAAATGAACCCATCAATGGAGGACTGAAAGGAGCCCTTGATAGGGTAGCATCCAATTTCATCTAACAGATTGTAACTTGAATGTAAGAGTTCCTGCTAGAACAGACCACAAATTCACAAACTCCCAAATAAGAAGACATCTATAATAAGCATATTTTTCAAGAAATATCACTCCTTAACTCTAAGAAATTAATGACTATCCATCTTAAAAACACCTTATGCAGCTACAACACATCAGTTTGCATTTGTTGTGCTACTACTTGCACTTTGAAAACCAACATTTTCATTCTACCTATCTGAAAACAGAAGTAGCAGCAACAATTTACTGTAGATACAAAATTGAAAACATGGTGTTCTAAGTTTTTGTGACTGTTGCCCAGATGTAATTATTTTACTTTAAAATCTGTTTACTGTATACATTCTAAGAGAATTAGAAAACTAAAAGCAATAAATTGAAACGAACAGAATGAACTGTTGCATCTTCACATTCACAAGACACACACAAAAAAATTCATCAGAATTTTCACCAGTGACAAATAAAGTAATTTCCAACATAAATCTCACTTCTTCTATAAAAAAAACTTTTATTTTTGGTTCAGGTTCCAGAAACAAATGCAGGAGTTATAATTATAACTTATATCAACTCACTTTAACTTGCCAAAGAGAAATCCTTGGACATCACTTTCCTCATCATCATCTTCCTCTTCTTTTGTCTCATTTGCCCCTGAACACATAGCATATGTAGACAATATAAACCAAGAAAGTTACTGATGTATTATGTTCTCATGAATTATAAAATGGTTAACAGAAATATACAATCAGAAAGTTGTCATTCCCAGATGTAATTTCAATTAGACTTAGGCATTCGTATTTTGTCATCAGAATGAATAAGTTTACAGAACTTAGCAACGTTCAAATTAATTTTTAAATATAATTCAAACAATGGTTACATTTTTTTATATAAATGAAATTACATGGTTAAGTAGTTCACTTCCCAAAATAGCCATTTCTCAGTTTAAGTGGTAAGGTATAACTCTTTTCAGCCAACTACTACCAAATTTATGCTTGAAAAGCATGATCACCTTAGAGCGCTTGAATGTCCAGCTAGCATTTGACGTGAGAGATTAGGTTTTTTCCCTTTAAAAAATTAAACTATTTTTGGTGTGACTCAAAGGCTATTAAACCTTAGCCTTACCAGAGTTAACTAACTGTCTTTACATCTTGTAAATGTCCACTCGAAGTAATTTCTCTGTGTCAGAATGCTATAGCTACCACCTTCTGAGGTAAATGTCTCATTTCAACACATAGTAACGCACATCGGTACTGAATTCTATGATGTGGCACATCTTTCCTACAGAAGATTGTGAAAGTATTTCCACATAAATTCAGAAAAAAAAAACCTCAGTCCTGAACTGCTAATGTGAAGAAAAAGATGAAACAATCTTACACTTATGGAAAGGAAGAAGGATGCGTTACGTTTTGAAGAGCCACAGAAATCAACAGTTAGAGGTTAGTTAATGAAATATAGGCTAAACACAGCTGTTTACAAATGCTCGCATGTAGTTTGATGTCTTAGTTCCTAATGCCTGAGACTTCCTTTTGTAAAAAGAAGTATAACCTTCAAAACACTATGGACTTTATAAATGAAGATTATAACATATTTTAATAGTATCTCCAATGAAATATCATAAATACATTAAAAAAACCACATACCTTTAACTTGTGTGTCATCTACTGCTTTATATTCTGTGCTCTTTATTGCAAGTTCTACACCGTATCCGGATAAATACATTTTTCTGGAACTTGGTTTCTGTTTGATGATATTGTTTTAATAGAACAAAAAACCCCCAACAAAACCCTTAAAAATGTATTTATAAGAGATTAACAATATCTAATCCTGTAATTTTAAAATGTTATGACAGTTGTAATTTAAATTCATCTTTCAAGTTATGATTCAAAGTACAAAATGCTACACGAAACAAATTACAAGAGTCATGTAAGCCATATTGACAGTCCATTGAGATGTGCAACAGCAAGTAAGAACTTCCGTTATCTCACGCAGACCACAAAAATGCTGTGTAAACATCAAAGTCTCTTCACATAACACTGGAAGAAGGACTTGAACAGGCAGAGCTGGTAGCACCCTAAACAATTATCGATGCCTTACAATTCACATTTTAAACTGTTATTCATCTTGCCAGACTTTCAGCATGTTATGAGGAAAATCTCTGTTTCTGCCTGATTCTTTAAAAAAGTTTTGACAAAGGAGTTAATCACTTTCTGCAAGGAGGATTTAGAAACTCTATTAAACTACCACTGCTAAAAAGAGGTTGCCACTTACTAAAAACAAACAAGTATTTCTAACTTTAAAGTTTGACATTCCAATGTGCAATTACTCAGAGCATACTTATTTCTGAAAATGTGCCCTAATTTGCCCAAACTGTATGAAAATCCCCATTCCAAAATGCCATTTGCACATGCACAGCAGCAATTTATTGAAAACCTGTCGGCTTTAGCCTGCCATTTCTAAGAATCATTCTGTACTGAGACTCTGCCAGCCCACAACTGAAAACCCAGCAGGGCTGGGGCTTTTCTCTGTTGGCCATCTAAGCAAGTCTTAATGCAGAGAGAGCACTGCACTCTCTAAGCAGTGTTGGTGATACAGGCAAAAAAGAAAATTGACAGCACAAAGACTGTACCTCTTCGGCTCTCAATGCTCCCTCTTCTGGCATTTAATGTAAAAAAGGAGGGAGAATCTGTTTCAGTGGGAACCAAAGAATAAAAATGAAGGTTGTGAGGAAGGAAGAAAAGGGAAGAGCAGTCTGAAAATAGAAAAAGTGCAGGAAGGAAGATAACGTGCATTTAGGGGGGAACTTGGTGCATAAGCCAGTTCAAAGCAAGGAGCCTGTACGTATTTACTTGAAACAAAAGTGCATAAAAGAACAAAGTTCAGTAAAAACTACACCCCACACAACTTAGAATTTAAGACTGGTTTCCTGAAATTCTCTATTTTGTTACTGTGAGCAAACAACTCAAAGTCATCTGTAAACTACGAATCTCATCTCCCCGAAATGTCTGGTCTGCATAAATCACAGCAACCTCTCACTCCGTCAGATTATTCTTGTATTAGCCACACTATTTAAGAGCTGTACTGTGAATATAAATTACAAAAACCTTCCAAAAAGCAGAACTAGGGACAATATAGTTCCACATACTGGTATTTCTCTTGTTTTGTTTCCAGGGAGAAGAGTAAGTTAAGAAAAGCATACAGAAATGTTATGTTTAAAATACTGACACTGTGGAATGCAAGCGTCAAAAAACTGGTCAATGATGTTGACTGTGATAGCCCATGCTGCTGTAGTACAACGAACAAGTAGTTCAATGCAGTACAATGAGATTATACTAAGAATATATAAAATTGTAAGTATAATTAATTATTTTTCAACTTAACTTTCTATCCTACTTCCCATTTTTCTAATTCTTCTAATACGTTCAGTCTGCTGCACCAAAATTCACCCAAGATCTTCGTACAACATACAAAAACCAGACATATAACCAAAAAAGAGATATTTCAAGATCAGTGCTGCAAACAGTGCTTGCATGCAGGATTAGATAATATTATCATGCTTTCCCAGCTTCCAAGTTTGTATTAGGTGGATCACTTCACCTACCAAGTTTTAGAATTAGAATATATACTGTACACAATTTAGGCAAATGCAAAAATAAATGTAGAAAATGTGTTTTGTCAAAAAGCAAGCAAATAAAGATAGAATACTAACAGTTTACGGAATCAATGTTAATTTGAATTGCATACCTGAACATAATGCCGCAGAACGTAAACAATTTCCTCCCTTTGTGCCTTCTCAGATAAAATCTTGTGGAATTTGACAAAGTCTTTCGTACCCATTTCTGCGTAAAGAACAACCACTGGGCCATCCTCTTTGAGAGTTGGGAATTTATGATCTCCCTTAAAAAGATATGGCCTGGGTCTGGTTTTAAAAACAAATAATTGTGATGTTATATATTCAGAAAAGAAATTAAAACAGTGGCAGTTTTTCTACTTCGCAATCAAAAAAACCAGTATGGGCTTATATGCTAAAAGTATACAAGCCATGGTATAATCATCACAAAATAATCATGATTGCTCACAAATGAACTTAGAACACCAAATTTGCAAATTAAAGTCTTAGAAACAGAAAAATCAGCATCAACTATAAATAATCTTAATATATTTTATCAAATCACAACACAGAGCAAATGAAAAGCGTAGCACTGAGATTCTGTGTAACAGTTACAGCTTGAAGCTTTTAATTTAAATGATGCATTGTATCTATTAGAAATGTACAGAGCAATCAGTAACGGAAGGATATTCAGTGAAGTTTGAGAAAGCTGCTAACACACGTGGAAACTGGGGTTATACTTCTTTAACACCATCAAACTCTATTAATTTAGCTAATTTTGCAAATTTTGACTGCCTACCTACCCTCCTCGTTGAAAGCCATGACTAGAAAAGTTATGCTTTCTATACCTGAAATGATTTCTTAGGTGACTGCAAAGATCTTTTGAATAAAACCTGGGGAAGATGGAAAAGTAACAGAGGATATGACTGAGTAATATACACAAGGTGCTAATTGCTGATGCGTACACTTCTTTTTCAAAGCTGCCTTTGCAGAGTGACACTTGAAAGACCAATAAACTCTCTCCAAACCTCTCCAAGACAAGTTCAGAAACTCTAAGCCAACACCTACTACAGTAACGTGCGTAGTAGATGCTCACTAAAAAGTCATACTTGGAAAGGTGTTACCACATTTATACGGCACAGAGAAAAGGAGGGGCCTGGTTTAAGAACTACCTTGGGTGCATGCAGCCACGTGTCACAGAAATATAAGACAAGCTTTCCCACTGTCATCACAAGACAAGGCAGACAAGGGGTCACCAGGGAGTCTGAAACAACTCTTGAATGAGTAAGCTCTGTTCAAGAACAGATCCAGGTTTGCCCCAGTGAAAGCAAACATATGGGATGTGACTTGTGCAACTTCCTTCTCATATCCAGACAGACAATGGCCACAGTCATTTACAGAGAGTTGGAAACCTAAATTAGAGGAGCTTCTCTTTTCTTAACTAGTCACCTAGGTATAGCAGAATGACTGCTGTTCTCAAAAGATGGGTACCAAGCGCTGCCATGACTTTCTTGAATGACGATAGTCTCAAAGGAAGCTTTTTATACTATAATGACATGCTTCACTAAAAAATTAAGTGCTGCAGCGAAATAACACTGCATAGTGCTACCATAATGACTGTGGATTGGAGAATTAAAGCAAGCATTCAGCCCTTGTAAATCCAAGATAAGCCTCTGTTCTCTGTTCCTCTTTGACACTGAACAGCAGTGAGAAAGACTTGATTCTCTTACAGTGGAAAGCTAATGAATTTCCTGCCATAAGAGATTTTGTTGAGAAGGCTGCCTTAAATGGAAGCAACGGCTGTTGGGCAGACAAAAAAAGATAAAAAATATACATGGATGCGGAGTTCAGCACTCCACTCACTAACCAGTCACTAGAGTATACAGGCAACTGTATGCTTGCCTAGATAGTTGCCAAGATGGGATGCAGAAGGAATGTGACAGAGAGAAAACAGCAGACATGCGTACTGACAAACCTCCTAAGGCACTGATTGTTTTGAGCAAAATGTGACTCCCATCAATGCTTCTGCTCTTGGCAGCAACAGCCCCAGAAATCTTAATGTTGTGTTTTGGTCAGTTAGCAAGATAAGCAATCCCAACCACTTAACCACTGAAGAGCCTTTGACACATCCAGAGCCCTTGAGTAGCCCATTGCACCTCCACACAAAATACTTCCAGTAAAAGCCATGCAGTTCACTGCAACATGGCTGAAACGGCAAGACTAAATCACAGTCTCTGCTGCATGTAGGATGAAGCAAAACCTTGATCTTGACATGCAGACTATTTGGGCTCTCCCAAGTCCAAATGCCTGAGACTTTCTGGATCTCAGGTTGAGCTCATGGATCTGCACAAAATAATGCCGCAGCCTCTTCTTTCTCTTCCAGCGAGATTTTAAGCTATCATCCCTAGAAATGGAACGTTTGTAGTGTCCTCATCCAATACGGGCAACTTAGGGCACATCTGAAAGCCTAGCTTAAGTTGGTCTGGCTTAAGTGGAAGAGTCATGACAGACAGAAGACAGAAAAAGAAAATGAAATAAAGGAAAACAGTTTGAAATAAAAAAGGAATCAATAAAACAAAAAGATCTCTTCTATGAAAAGACACAGAGGAAAAGAATGACTGGTTTAGAGAAACCAACATTGAGATGGCACACTGTCCCATGTATCAGTTATTCATCATACAGAAAAGAAAGAACAGGAGCAGAGCCTTATCTGTATCACCTAGGCTAAAAAGCTCCAGCACAAGTGAAAAGCATCTGCTACCCAGAGTAGACCTAGAAATAATAGTGGAAAAAATTACCTGAAGGTGAACAAGTTTTTCTCAAAGTCTAGCTCCAGGAACTCTAAATATATGAGTGATGCAACTACTTTTGGGGTGGGGAGAAGGAGAGGAAATTTATCAAAATTTCGTCCCTGCAGCTCTGAAGGTTGTAGTGTGACTGCTGCACACAAAACTATGGAAACACAAGAACAATTTAATAGAGAGAACTTCAGTTTTGTTGTCAATTCTCAATGATTCATTTTCCAGCTGAATTAGAAATGCAAGACAGGGGAAGAAATATGAATAAAAAGTTTTGTGGATATAGAAGCTTCTTTGCCTAAAAAGTGGTTAAGGAAATGGGGGAAGATCCTTCTGTGAATGCTTTTCTTCTCTTTGGTTAAAAGGTAGCTTTCTCCTCAAAAAGTTCTAATATACAGATTTTTTGGAGACAATTTTGCTCTTACCTTGTTTCCCTATTCAAAGTACACCAAGATGGCACTTAGGGACATGGTTTAGTGGTGGACTTGGCAGTGTTAGGTTTACAGTTGGACTCGATGATCTTAAAGGTCTTTTCCAACCTAAATTATTCTGTGATTCTGTGATTTCTAGAAGTCTAATATTTTCAATTCTGAATACTTCAGGATTCTATTATTTGGTATCTTCCAGAATCTTGTACATTTGGGGATACTATCTCCAGAAAGGTGAATGTGCTGAATCCAGTTAACTACTTTAGAAGAATGGTATATTCAGACATTGCATTAAGGTCTCTTAAGACCTCTAAGATAAAATGTTAAGGTCTTATGATGCTTTATATATGACCAGAAGAATCCAACATAATTTTAAAAGCCAAAATATAGTACAAATAATTTATGTAAGAAAGAGAGATTTGTTAGGCAGAATGTAATCATTAAAAATGGGACACTGCAAAAACACAGGCTATTGAAGAAGTAAAAGACAATGATTTAGTAGGTTATAATTGTATCAATGGACTTAGAAAATACCGTAAATCACACAAGTAGAACATAAAATTGTTTTCAGAAGCAATCATCCCCCAAAAGACAAATTCATGGGGTTTTTTTCCCAATTTATATTTGATAAAAAACAAAATCCAAGAAATATGTCCTACTAAATCATCTTTCACCTCTACATATCTCCATGAAGTGGTTGAGGGTATGGACACTAATGTATATTACAGTGACCTTGACCATTGCAGGAAAAAAACCCAAACAAAAAAATGTTCCATACAGGTCTTGAAAAAATACAACTGACTTTTTTTTAAAATAGAGATTAAACATTTTGCTTTCATTATTTTGTTATTATTTGTTCTTTTGATAGGTTCTATATATTTTACTTCACAGCCCAAATTCATTCTGGATTGATGCTAGTTTCCACAGGAAAAAGCCTGCAGAAAGGCTTGATAGGTGCAAAGCCTAGCGCAAGGTGAGGAAAGGTTACGCTAGCTGAGGAAGACTCCTCTTCCACTCCTGTACCAAGCCCTTACAATCCAGAAAACCTCAAATGCAGCAGCACTGACTATGTAGAAAGGTCTGTCAGCTGATGTACTGTCTCAGACGCATTACATGGTAAATTTGTATAGAAAGTACTTTGTAACTTAAACTTGACTATCCTATACCAAAAAAAGGGAAAAAATACAGAATTATTCATGTTGTTAGAGGACTACAGCTCTGTTTTATTTTAAAACCCTACTTTGATTCATAATTGATGAATTCTCATAACAGTAAGTGTTTAAAATATTTCAAACCTGAAAGTTAACTCTTTTAAAATTATGTATATTTTAAATTGAAATGTCTTTAAATATTGAGGATACAGGAATTTATAGGCTTGGCATTATCAAGTAAGTAGACCATAACATTTCAAAATAATACAAGTATGCAATAATACATTCTCCTCTTTAGTAATGTATTTTTCCTCTTAAAACAGATCGTTATATTTACCTCTTAGTAGCCTTCTTCAGCAACTTTTTTATTTCATTAGTCTTACAGGTGTGCTTCTCATGGATAACCACAAATGCCCTGCAGCCTTCTGGTGGAGGTTCATCAGCTGCAATCTAATATTTCAACAATTATACTCAACCAGAATGCTTTGATTGCACTTCAACTTAAACTCACATCCCGTTGATTAAAATAACTTAACAGCTGTCATTGAGTTGTGTTTCTAATTAAGCCCATTCAAAATTGGGTACATGTGAAAAAAAGTAATGGAAAATATTAGAAGATTAAGACCTTATAAGCTTTGTGAGATGTAGTCTACCAAATGCAGTTATACTCCAGAAAACGCAAGTCCATTTATGTTCTGTAAATACAGGGCTGACAAATCTCCTCCACAAGCTGAAATCACAGCCTGTACTCTGAGATATTTTTAATTTTAGTTGCTATCAGAAATCATGTTAATGTACAAAGACTTGACTGCTAACCAATAAACGTCAATTTTTGGTTCTCTCTTGTTCCCACTTAACCCCTCCTCCCTCTTTTGGCTTTTTTTTTTTTTAAACTCTATTCAGCTTTTCCCATGTAAAGTGGGAATCATATGACTGCATGTCAATGACTCTGGATTCACAAGCTGAAAGATAAACACGAAAAGATATGAATCTGACATGACGATATTCCTCCAGAGAACACTTGCAAAAAACCCTAACTTTATTACAGCTTATTACCTTTCACAAACATGGATATTTCACTTTATTTTGAACGTGGCATTGCTAAAAGGAGGAGGAGCAGTTTTAGGCTAAGGGAACAGTGAATTTATGTCCTTCCACTTTTTCATTAACAAAGCAGGTATTTGACTATTCTATCTTTCAACTTTTCAAATACTAAAACAATGAGAGATGAGAAGTCCACTAAATAACAAATATAAATGACTCAAAGCTACAGGAAATTTCCTACTTTGAGAATGTCTGAATTCCCGTGGGATTATTTAAAGCAATGCAAAAAAAACCCACAACCTGAGTTTTAAAAATGACCAATTCCAAAAATTCTACCCTGAAAATAATGCTATCCATGCAATTAAACATGAATATTTGTTCCTGTCAATATAATCAGTTCATAATGCATCACCTTTATAAATGGATCGTGTCTGATTCCAAATAATGTTGCCACATATTTTACTGAACTGTAATAATGAATACTCTTTACTCCACAGCCAAAATAGCACATAAAATCATGTCCCAAATATATCGGATAATATAGTCACCTGCTGAAACATCTGAACAGTTGGAGAATATGCCCGTATGGAAAGTGCAAACTTCAATAGATTGATTTGCAAATTGGATAAAAATTGTCCTGCTTTCTTCAAGATTAAATTGTAATAGGAATGCTCTGAATCTGTTGAATTAAACAAAAAAGAAAGACAAACTTTTAGTATTTAGCCATAAACGATATGGCATATCTACTTGTGCTACACAATAGGCAAATATTACGTTAGCAATGCTTGGCAGTTCAAAAGCCTTGAATAGTGTCCACTGATAATTGTTTCCTTTACTGCCATTTCTAAAGGCCTAATGCAACATAAATACAACAAAAGTGAGTGCAATAGCACTAGATAACATCTGAATCATTTTCAGCAATATAAAAATCTACTCAAGACTCTGTCTCTCTGCAGACCCATACAGAAAGTCTTGAATAGAGCTTATTCATTCATTTCTATTTGCCAAACTTATGCCAGTCTTTTAACACAAATTTTGAAGGTTACTTACTTTCAAACAGCACTATTTTACAAACAATTTCCTCACATGTAGTCTTAGAACACTCTAACCATGCAACTTATATAAATAAAAATCTTCTAAAGGTGACATTCTTTGGGCTACTCTCACATATCCTATTTCTTCCTTAAAGATACATGATAAAAAAAAAAAAAAAAAAAGAGTATGAAAATGGATAAAACATGTGAACTGGCTTCCCTCCTCCCTGCATATCTCGCCTTCTCAAGGCCAAACTTACGAATCCAAGTAAGAAGGAAGGTGGATGGTGTCTAGGAATGACAGAAGTGATAATAAAGAACATTGGTTGGAAACAATTAACCTTCGTCTCTTCTTCTAGAGACATGTTCAAGTGAATATTCTCATGCTGTCCTTGGACCGTGAGGTAAAGAAGCCTAATTCGAAAGGGATTGTAATACTGTTTTATCAAGTTATGAAAAAGACCTGTATCTGTTTACGGAATAATGCTCACCAAAATTTTAAATCAGGCTGTACACACTGTACTATATGATATTCTTGAACACAAACAAGTAAGAGTCAGAAAACCAAAGCTGTGACCATACCAAGCATTGTGCACCATCCCTGTTCCAAAGGTTGCTCTTCCACAGGAGGAACGTCTGAAACACACATGAAGCAGTCCAGAATTGCTAACTTATGGCCCCCCTCCTGCCCCAAAATCTATGTAGTCAGCATGTATTTTACTTACATTGATAGATAGTATCTGAAAACTGCAGTGATTCAAGATGTTTTTCAAGTGTAATTCAAATATTCTCTTACAAAGGTGAAAATTTGCAGCAGAGAGAAACTGAGTTGCAGGGAGGAACCATTCTAGCTGTCCAGCTTGAATTTATGTGTGTTCTTAGGTCAAGACCTTAATTTAAAGGTGCTCTTGCTGTGAAAGTGGAATGATCGTCCCAGTAGGAAAGTCCCTTTAGGGGTCCAAAGTGGCACTGAACTTTTACGCGGTGTGAAAATCATCTCATGTGATTTAATCTGCCAGATTTTACCTGCCTCAGGTGCAGTAGATCTTAGAAGTACTCGAATCAAATGATGACTGCAGCAATCAAAATGCCATTCCCTCTCCATGACCTAGGTTCCAGCAAAACATTAGACCACATACAATAGCCCTACAGGCCACAGCTTTGGAAATACCCATCAACTGCTCCCAGAAGTTCTGTATACAATTTTCATAACTAAGCACCTCCTACCCTCTCACTTTTGTCTTTACAACCCCTAACCTTCTTAAATTCTCAAAGCCTCTCGGATCTCTTTTCTGCCTTTTCCTCCTTCATTATTTAAAAAGGCCGAGTTTGCTGTAGTTCACTAGAAAAGAAAATAAAATCTTAAGATTACAAAAGGGTATGATCTGCATTTCCAGAAAGCCACCTTCACGTAAATTGTATATTAAGGCTACTGTCTCACTTTAAATTCAATTAACAAAAAACTCAATCTCTTCTATGTTTTCAAAACCCACACATAGACCTGGCAGAACTCAAATGAGATAAATTTGGCTTCACACATTCCAAGCAGTGAACGTAAACAAATCTGGAAGTCATACTGAAATGTCTTTCCAATAACTATACTTGCAAATTTTTTTTAAATTATCTCCACCAAAATAAAAATTCAGTCTGAAATTTATACCTCTCCACTCAGCCCCAAATAACATCCTACTGAACACAATTAGGACTTATTAAATACAGAATTCTAAAGATACTGCCTCAATAAAATACTTTTACCACAGGTCTTTAAATTACGTGGCTTATATATTCCAGCTGTGCTTTCACTGCTGTGTATAAAAGAGCTGACATTTTTGCTCTGGAAGATGTTTAGGACAGTGATGACTTTAATAAGTTAAAAAAAAAAAAAAAAAAGAGAAGGATAATTTGTCATGTGCCTTCAACAATTATTGTATAACATATTGACATGGTTACATTTATCAAATCATGCATCCACTCTTACTACTTCAATTTACATTAACACTGCTGGCTTCATCCACACTACAACTTTAAACTACTTTATAAACTTCAGCAAGATAAATTAATCCACATCAAACGCTATACGACCCACCTAATGCAAAAACATTTTTTAAAGTTTATTACATACAAAACTATGGTTTCACATAGCATTTGTTCCTTGAAACTTGATAACTACTTGCCCTCCAGTCACAATTTTAACACTGCACTCTATGCTGAAGAGTAGAAGTCATAATAAATTTCGTAGGATGTTACAGGGAACCATGAAGACAGAGGTTTCTGGTCATAAAATGCGGGATGATAGCATACTACCACTAAATTCATTAACAAAGTTGATTTAAAAATAAATAAATGAGACAAAATTAATAGGATACAGCTCCAGATTTCAGACATCTGAATGCATGTGTATGAGCTACATAACTGTAAACTTCCATTCTAGCCAAGAGAGATATAGCCCAGCAGCCAACAAAACCTGAAAAGCTATTTAGCTCACTCTAAATATGCCTAAATTTGTCAGCTAAGTAGCTCTCAACTCCTGTAGCCAAACTGATCTGATTGACTACAAGAACTGAAGAGCTAGCCTAGCAGACTCATATTTAAGCATTGACATTTACTATCCACAATCTACAGCAATATCTCACATCACAGGTAGATTAAAAATAATTAAAAGGAGACAACCAGGACAGTCATGAAAGGAAGGTAAAGGTCTGTATCACAGCTCCTCAGATCCATGCACATGCAGCACAAAATTAAACTGAATATATGCTGGTGGCCCACAAGAGAATTCAAAGTAGAGGCACAGGAGATAGGGAGAGTAAACATAAGAGACATTATTAGTCAGAAGAGCACCAGGTGCTGGCATCATTATTTTGAGGGATGGGAGTATGGGGAGTGTTCCAACTGCATAGATGTGTGTATCTGTATCTATAGATCAGCTAGGGAATTAAGAGATCCCAGGTAACAGCAGCTCAAGCAGTCACTGACCAGTGAAACCCCTATGGCATTCAAGTAAGATGCCAGTAGAGAGGGAATACTTTATTTTATTGCATGACTATTATAGAAACGCCATGCTTGGGAAACCGATTCCTCCTGAATCTTTAAGGTTGATACATACATAAAAAATACTTATCTAATTTAGTTGTGAATAATGTGTAGTCTTGAAGATCACAACAAATAATTTTCATGATTGTTGTTTATATGTAATATACTGTTAAATTTTTTTAAAGGGGAAATATTTTCCCTATTAATGTGTTTGTGTGGTTTGTTTGGGTTTTTTTTTAACTATATATTTAAGAGGCTACTGAAAATGCAATAGATAAACTGAACCACTTGGGAAGACAGTAAACACTCAAGTTATAATTAGTCGGCAGGGAACTGGCTACTTACCTTCACTCTGTGTTCCTAAATTAACTTTTTGAGATATAAAAGCAGCAGCAAGTTTAAAATGCAATCTTCAGTGTTTTGTAACTGTGCTGGTTTTAATATGAAATTTTTTGCAGCTTTGATTTCTTTATAACATACATGCAGCCTAAAACAGCTTCATCCGCACTTCCAAATCTTCCGCAAGCTTGCTGGCAAGTATGTTGCATATAGACATACAAAATGTTGTCCATGCTACATGAAGACTTTGCTCTAATTTAGTGTACCCCATCATTAACTTTTTGATGTTTTTCATAGTGTATAATCTCAATGATGCCCAAGTTGATTTGAGTTCATACTAAAAAAAATGTTAAAACAACCAAATAGACCACCATACAATAACTGGTGAGAACTGGTAAGCAATGAATGATTAGGATGATTAGAAATCATCCAAGGGATGATTTTTTTTTTTTAAAAAGCCACAATTTCAATTTTTTTACGTTGTCTTTTAACTTTAATACTTCACAGCTCTTCTGAAATACTCAACAGTAGCTTGGGATACCAATCTATCATCCAATTATCCTACAAACCCAGTTTTTCAGCTTCAAATCTAGTAATTCTTTACCTTCCGTGAAAATGTTTCTATTTAAAACCAATAATGCTTTTATTTCCCCGTTATCCATCCTATCAACTCTTGATATCATCCAGAGCAGAACTGGAGTCAATCACCCCAACCAGACCTTTTTAAGCCAGATCCTTTCATTTGCTTAAGCAGTTATTTTAACTTCAGCCTTAATGCATCATGAACATCCCTCTCCATCAATGTGTCCTGACATGCAACAGCTAAGATGGAACCCATTCCATGCCATCCAGAGAACCAACTTCTCCTCAGAGGCATACTGTTACACAGCTCTCAGGAGCTGTGCCACTCCAGTATTTCAGGATCCGTATACTTCACTCTAGCTGACCATTTTATTGCAGATGTCTAATGCAGATATCCCTACTGGAAGCAGCTTAACTATTGCTAAATACCTATGATGCTCATAATATTTCTATTCCATACTCGGTATGTTGACTTCAGTCAATAGCAACAAGATGCTTTTAAGTTGGAAGAATCAATACTGATGCCATTTTGTCATTAAATAACCACTTTCTTTTCCTCTAAAACCGAATCTTTCCTTCTCATCCTGTTCACGAAGAGCATTGGTTTGCTTGTATAATACTACCCCAACCATGAATTGACTTTTAGGAAAACCACTTCCCGCCAGAATGTTAAATCCTCCTGCATTATATACAGAGGAGTTTGTTGGCCCTAATGATAAATATACACATCAATTGCTTAATATGCTTAATTAAAGTAATATTTTAGTACATTCTCAAGGTTTCCCACTACAAGCATCGACTACTTCATTGGCAAGATAGGACATGCCAATCATCCTACTGGTAATTTATTTATTCTCAATCACATAGAGTTTATCCAGGTGAAGTAGGTAAAGTATGTAGTTAACAGCTAATTTCAGACACCTGTGTCACTAATCATACATGTCACTAAATCTTGAAGTTGCTTGGAAATTTGGTCCAAGCAAGCAAACAAGAGATGGTTGATAAACCCTGACACATCATCTAATACATCAGTCTTGTCTCAAGGTAATACCAGCTACATCTAAACCACTCATAGAAAAACAAAACAAAAAAAACCCCGAAACAAATAAAACTCAAGTCAAAGGTGACTTCTGGAAGTCACATCATCCAAACTTTTACTTAGAGAAGATCCAATTTCAATGCTGTATTTGGCTGTTCAGGGCCTCCTGTGACAGACTTTTGAGCATCTCCAAGAACGCAGATTCTACAGCCTACAGGGGCAGCCTGTTCCAGTGTTTACCCATCCCCATAGCTGAAACATTTTCCCCAGTATCTAAACAAAACTTTCACGTTTCAATTTGTGCCCATTGGTGGTTTTTTTTTTCATATTACTGTGTACCTTCAGGAGGGGTCTGGTTCCATCTTCTCCATGCCTTTCTATCAAGAGGTTGAAGATACGAGGTCTCTCCTTACTCCTCCCTTCCTCGGGTTGAATAAAACCCAGTTCACTCAGCCATTCCTCAGAAGTCTGCTACAGTTCTCTAACTACTGTCATAATCCTCTTCTAGACTTGCTCCAGTATTTGTCTTTCTTTTAACAAGGAGCCCCAACCTGGGCCCAGAACTTGAGAGGTGTTATGAGTGCCATATACAGTGGAATAATCACTTTTCTTGACCTGCTGGCTACACTCTTGCTGATGCAGCCTAGCACACAGTTGGCCTTCTCAGGCACAAGAATTTAAGGCAACTCACTGTTGACCAGAATCCCTAGGTCTGTTTCTAAAAAAAAACCACTTTGTAGTCAGCCAGTGCCCAGGTTGCACCGTTGCCAAGATTATTCCAGCCCATGTGTGGGAGTCTGCAAAGCGCCTTTGCTCAACTTCCCAATGTTTCTGTTGGCCTATCACTCCAGTCTGCCAAGGCCGCTCCAACGGCAGTCCTACACTCCAGCTTCTCAACTTCTTTTCCCAGTTTTGTGTCATTCACAACCTTGTGGAGGGTGTAACCCATGCCACTGTGCATTGACAAAGACCTTAAACAGCATCAGTCAACAGTACTTGCCTCAACAAATGCTACTAGCAGCTGATCACAGGTCAAACTCTGCACCTACTTCATTCTGCATGTCCTCATGCCTTTACACAGAACAGCTCTGAGCAGCATTAACCACCCAGGCCTACTGCTCTCAGTGATTCTCTCTGGGTTTGTTTATACTTCTGACCTCAGACCATCCACAGTTTTCATCAGCTCACAGTAATTGTTTTGTGGGTTTTTTCTCTCTCTAGTTGATATCCCACAAGTATAGTGATAGTTCTTTGTACATCTTTTGCTTCTACTATAGCCTTTCTAAAGAAATGAAAATACAGGGAGACAGTGAAGTAGAATATCATGCTTCACTCAACACAAAAGTGCATGGAATCATAAGCAGTGAAATGTTGTTTACCATGCAGGTCCCTGCAATTTTCCTAGTAATTTTTAAAGTCTATTGGCTGCTTTGGGCCTTGCTGAGCACTCAGATAACATTGTCACTGACCCATCCACATGGACACACCACAATCTCTCGACTTGTATTCAGTCACAATTGTTGAAGCATGTTGTTTCGCAAGTTCTGCCTCCCACATACAGCATTTTTCACAAAACAAGGATTCATTTCTGTCATCTCACTGCTGTTCCCTAGATTATTTTTCTACAATTTGTTAGCTTTTGACTACTAATGTAACATTCAATTTACCTGAAGTCTCTTCTAATGGTAGCGTTAGGTCCTCACACTTAAGCCTACACTGCTGTACTACTATGAAGTAGAGAGCAAAACAAAACAGCCTTACCTTGTTTTGAAGCTTTTTTCAGCTCATTCATCTATTGACCTACCAAGTAGGTCTAATATTGACCAATCTATTGGAAAGCCTCATAGGTCTCCAAATTCTTCATTATCATGGTCATTTCTAGTACACTGCTCTCCAAGGTATCTTCTGGGGTGGCTCACTTTGGTTGCTGGATTTTATGCTTTGTTCTTCTCTCCAAACTTCGAGCAACTTAATATTCTTCTGTCTAATCACGCAAGGTTTTGTTAATCCTATTCTGACAATGATGAACATTTATTCTAAAACACTAGTACTGCTGCTAGAAAACAGTATCTATGCCATCTACAAGTATTAAACCTTTTTTGGTCATTCTTTTCATTTTTTCCTTTAGCTAGCATTCTCATTTTAGTTATTTGTGGGATCCCCTCCCCTACAAACATCCATCTTACACAAAACATGAAGTCTGAATATTCTATAAGATCTTGCTGAGTCATGTAAGAAGGCAGGCATCTTTAATCTTTACATTTCTGTTCCATATTGTAACAGCAGTTCAGTCCACCTCGTTTTCCTTGTTTTTAGAAGTGCCCTACAGGTAGAGCTCTTAGGGGAAAATATGCTACAACTTTCTGAAAGAAAACTACCTAGTAAGCAACAGTGGAAGAGTTAGGCTTTACCTGACTGCAACTAGTTAACATGTTAGATTGATGTTTAAAAGTTAAATACAGTGCAAGATGATATGTTAAAAGTAGCATGCTGTTTAACTTACCTCCTTGCTTATAAACTGTTAGTTCTCGTACAGTTTCCAAGAACTGCCAAAACTTCTCATTACCATCTTCTGCAATAAATTCACTGTTTAAAAATAAAAAATGAATTGTCCATAGGTTGACTTTGTCCAAACATGTACCATAGCAGAAGTCTTCAGTTGTTTAAAATAACAACATCAAAGTGTTAAGTATTCAATGACCATATAACATCTCTGTACCATAAAACACTGAGTAGTAGTATATTTTGGTTAAAGGAAATTTTAAACAAAATACTACCAAAGTGAACTCAACAATCAGAGCTGTAAAGCAAACAGACTATTATCTGATACAGAAATAAATGCAATTTTTCAATTTATTTTTCCACAGGTATTCCAATACACAGTTATAAATAAAATCAATTCAGCACACAAACTTTATTTAATAGTGGCTAAATATACAAATAAGAACACAGACGCTGTCAAGTTATAGTTTTTAATTAAATTACAGGCTTTTATCAATGACAATGTCTACTTAGCTGTGCAGGGGAGGTCCCCAATCTCTGGAACACTTTCAAAGACGGGTTAATTCTTACAAAGCATAAAAGTTAAGGTTTGCTTTATTCCAAATACCATTCTTCCATTTACTGGTAACACTTTTTACTTTTGTGCTTTTTCTTAAGGGAACATCAGCTGCTTTTTTTCCTCCTTACGTCTGCCAAAAAGACCTACTTGCTAGCATGAGTGTATTGTTTTCTAATTGCTACTTTGGAAGTTTGCCACTCCTTTGATTACAAAAGCTAGCAATTCTCCCTTTCATGGGAGTTCTCCAAGCAGCAGCAAATAAGTTTAAAAACAAAACAAAGATTTTAAACCAAACTGGCAGGGGAGCCACAAACACATACTAGAAAACACTTTAACTTCCTATTTCGAAATTATGATTACAAGTTAACAATACCTTTTTTTAAAAAGACATGTTTTACTACTACAGCCTCACACCTTCACTAATACCTTTATACATAATTATTTTATTCATGAGTGGAAGCAAGCTAATCGGGGTGAGATGAAGAGATAGTTACTCAGTGGAAGGTAGGGATGGTGAAGATTGGCCCATTGCATCTCCTCAACCTAACCTGCAAAACGTCCCAGTCGGTTAAATACAAAGCAACTTAAATAGCACGCTTAAAACGTGAGAAAGCCTGCCAGCAGTATCCATAACATTTCACGAAGGGAGAAAACAGTTAAGCCTCACGCCAAAGGAGTACTTTAACACACCCTCCGAGGGGGAAGAGAGGAGGGAAACGCAGCCACCCCTTTCCGACAGCTCACCTTCCCTCTCAGCCCGCGTAGCCGAGAAGAAAGGGACCCCTCCCGCCTCTCGACCCTTAGCGAGGCATTCCCCCCCCCCAAGAGACGGCCAGAGGAGGTATCGCCGCTGCTCCCCGGCATAACGGCCCCCCGCGGCAGCCAAGGAAGGCAGCAAGGGGAGGAGGAGGATGAGGAGGAGGCGGCTGCACGCACCTCGCCTCCAGCAGCAGCGGGGTCGCCGGCCACTTCGCCGCCAGCCGGGCCGTCACGGACCGGGAGGAGGCTGGAGCCCCGCCGCAGGAGCACGGCTGGGCACAGAGAAGGGCAAGAAGGAGGATAGGCAGCAGCGCCCTGCCCGCCATGAGGAGAACGGGGCGGTGAAGGGCCCTCAGACCAGTCACCGCCCCCTCAGCCTCGGCGGGCGCCCCGCCCACACAGCCTCTGCCTTGCTCCTACTGGCTGTGCTGTACCCTCGCTGTCGGGCTATTGGTCAGCCCAGAGATCATTCAGGGGCTGACGCCAAAGAAATAGCCGGGCTGCCCAGGCTCGCGCGGTGACACGCGGCGGGTGCGGTGGTTCGGCGCGCGCCCCCGCGCAAGCGCAGGAGCTGTGTTAACGCCGCCTCCTGAGGGCGGGGTGAGTCCCTGCGCTGAGGTGGGGACGTTTCCGTTATTTTTGTTTAATTTTAGGGTTTTAGAAGTGCGAGTCTTGCGTAGGGTCTCTGTAGGTTTTAGTTGCGGGGCTCTGCCGTTGTTTGTGAGGGGGTACGCTCGGTTAGGCGGGCGCCGTTGGTCGCAGTGGCTGCTGGCAGCTGAGGAGAGACCGGGCCGTGTTACCCCGGAGCGGGAACAGCAGCCGCCTCCCCTCATGCTCCCCAAACCTCCCCGTACCTCTACTTGAGCTTGGGCCTACGTGGTGGTTCTCCCTCGGCCTTTACCGGGGTAAAAATAGTAGCTAAGATCTTACTAAGTGTGAGCAGCTGTCGTAGATTAACCCCAGCCAGCAACTAAGTACCACACAGTTGCTCTATCATTCCTTCCTCTCAGCCAGACAGGGGAGAAAAAAATAACAAAAAAGGCTCGTGGGTCGAGATAAGGACAGGGGGAGATCACTCACCAGTTACTAACACAGACAAAACAGACTTGACTTCAGGGAAATTAATTTACTGCCAATAAAATCAGAGTAGGATAATGAGAAATAAAACCAAATCTCAAAACACCTTCCTTCCACCCCTCCCTTCTTCCTGGGAAGAGCTTCACTCCCAATTTCTCTACTCAAGCCCCCCAGCAGTGCAGGGGGATGGGGAACGGGGTCATTCTGTCATACCTTGTCTCTGCTGCTCCTTCCTCCTCAGGGGAAGTACTCCACACTCCTCCCCTGCTCCAGCATGGAGTCCTTCCCATGGGAGACAGTCCTCCATGAACTGTTCTAAAATGGGTCCTTCCCCCAGGCTGCAGTCCTTCAGGCACAGACTGCTTCAGTGTGGGTCCCCCACAGAGTCACAAGTCCTGCCAGCAAACCTGCTGCAGTGCGGGCTCCTCTCTCCACAGATCTGCAGGTCCTGCCAGGAGCCTGCTCGAGCATGGGCTTCCCACGGGCTCACAGCCTCATTTGGGCATCCCCCTGCTGCATCGTAGGGTCTTCCCCGGGCTGCAGGTGGAGATCTGCTCCACTGTGGACCTCCCTGGGCTGCAGGGGGACAGCCTGCCTCACCATGGTCTTCCTCACGGGCTGCAGGGGAATCTGCTCCAGTGCCTGGAGCATCTCCTCCCCCTCCTTCTTTACTGATCTTGGTGTCTGCAGAGTTGTTTCTCACATGTTTTCACTTCTCTCTCCAGCTGCAGTTTCTGAGCCACAGCAACTTTTTGTTCCCTTCTTAAATATGTTATCACAGAGGTGCTATCACCACCACTGATGGGCTTGGCCTTGGCCAGCAGCGGGTCTGTCCTGGAGCCAGCTGGCATTGGCTCCGTGGGACATAGGGGAAGCTTCTAGCAGCTTCTCACAGAAGCCACCCCTGTAACCCCCCCGCTACCAAAACCTTGCCATGCAAACTCAATACAGCAGCTTCATACAGAATATATATATTCATATATAGTGGTTGCTGGAAGGGGGAAGTACTTAATTTTTCCTGCCCTCAAAGTGAAATTTTTCCAAATCTATTTTGCTCACTGTGGTGGGTTGACCATGGCTGAAAGCCAGGTGCCCACCAAAGCCGTTCTATCATTCCACCCCCTCTTCGCTGGACAGGGGAGAGAAAAAAAAAATATAACAAAGGGCTTGTGGGTCAAGATAAGGACAGGAGAGATCAT
>JANZLQ010000008.1:6129139-6144981 GCA_026212715.1 Elanus axillaris | reverse complement strand
CGGCTGGTATTGGCTCTATCGGACACAGGGGAAGCTTCCAGCAGCTTCTCACAGAAGCCACCCCTGCAACCCCCCCCTGCTACCAAAACCTTGCCACAGAAACCCAATACACTCACAATAATTTCCTGACTGTTTAAAGCGGCCGTGTGGATGGCAGGAGCCAGTTAGGGCACTAGTCTAGGGAGCAGGCTGTGGATTGCATAGTTTGGTTTGTTAGTGCTCGGGATTGGTCAGTATAACATCATATGTACAAACAAAAGCAATCTGCCAAGGTGTTCTCAAACTATGGTACTGAAACTCTGGCCAAACAAAATGCCAGTACTTAACATGCTGCTGGGTCTTTAATATACATCACTTAAGTTAACCTTATCTAGGACTGGTAGTGCAGCCTTCATATACCTCTGTATAAATAATGAAAACCACAGGAGTATTTCTCTTGGTTCATGTGTAAGACCACTAGAAATAACAAAATTCAGCATCTTTTTTATGGAGAAAAGTTCTGATATGCTGTCTAAGCAGCTTTTTTCTTTTATATTGACAGTTCAGAAGCTGCTGTGCTAACAGGGATGGCATGGCCAGAGTACTGTACAGATGAGTAAGTTTGGGCCCCTTGTGTTTCTGTGCTAATAACCCATGTATGTGGCCAAACTCTTGCATCCACAGAAAGTAAAAACACATGGGATAAATGGATAAAAGACACTTCCACCACTCCCTAGCAGAGTCCAAAATGCGTTTGAGGGACTTAGTAGAAGTCACACTACACTTGTTCTGCTCAGATTAGGATACAGCTGTTTTATATTGACCATCTATCAAAAAAACCCCAACAATCCATCTATGGTTAAAGGAGTTAGCAACAAGATACTTTTTGCTGTTTCTTCAGCCAAAACTGAAATTTACTAAGTGTGTTGCCCATGTATATACATTTACCACACATTTTTTCATAACTCCATGCAATACTCTGTATTTGGGATGATGGATGCATCTACCTTACCCTAATCTATCAATTACTTTTCTATATAAAGTTGCTGTATTACATTTTGGTTGATATTGATATTGAAGAGTCTGCTATTGTTGCTTAAATGTGAATTCTTAATAGCCTATAGTTGTTACATCTTGAGCTGTAACAATTTATGATTTGCCATACAAAAAGATAAATAAAGGTTTGTTGCCACTGGTTATGGAAACACAACTAGCTTTGAATTCAGTGGCAAGATAAAGTAGTAGCTCTGAATCAAAGGTCAGATCATTAATCTGTGGTGAACTACAGAAAATAGTTTGTCCAGTTTTTATCCTTTCTGCTTAAATTCAGAGATCTCCATGAGACAGAAAGAATCTCCCTGCCAAGATCTATCTCTCTCTCCCATTGAGGACTACTGTTTTATTAGGTGCTTAACGTTTAGGATCATATATAGGCTAAATGAAGTTGGAAGGGACATCAGGAAGTCTCTAGTCCAACCTCCTGCTCAGACCAGGGTCAGCTCTGAGGTCCAGTCAAGTCTTGAAAAAATCCAAGGCTGGCATCTGTACAACCTCCCTGGGCAACTTGATCCATTGGTTAAGATGCAGTTCCGACTGGTCCTCAGAAAGAAATACATTGTCTTCCTTAAAAAAGCTTTTGCATATTTATCTTCCCTTTGCTTTGCTACCTTAGCTACAGTCTAGCCACAGAGAGCCAATACACACTTTTGAAAAATCTATTTCCTTATATTTGGACAAAGGCAGATTTTAATCTTTTAAGTGGTGTGCAAACCTAGAAGATGGTGAGCAGACTTAATCTTCATTTCTACAGCAGAATGTTTTTGTAATTAAGTATTCCAAATAACACTTGGCCATTCTTGTACGTACATTCCATATATATGTGAGAAAACCCCTTAGTTCTCTGAAACCGTTTTTCAGCAGAAGAACAATTACAGCAAAATTTTAAAATTATTCATGCCACAGCTGTGCAAATAAGAATTGATTATCATAGCTGTTTCAGTGTGAATAGAGGGAGTGATTAATGAACGCTTCTCAGTAAGATGCAAATGTTTTATAGTATAAGTCACGGTGAGCTATGTCTATTAAATAGAAACAGTAACAATAAGTGAAAGTAAGTTGAGTTTCATCAGTGTATTCATTTAGCTGAAAATAAAACTTTATTTTTTAACAGATTGAAAACAATTTTTGAGCTGAAATGCCCCCTTCCTCCCTAACTTGTAATATAAATATCAAACACTAGTCAGAAGATATACCTGTTAACTGGTTATTAATTGATGGCCTCCTGAGCAGTAACTGCCAGCATCCTTTTACCTTGCTGTGAGATTGGAGGCCGATCTCTTCAGAACCTGTCAATGTCACTTCTGTCAGGCATCTGAGGCGTTTCCCTGATGAGATTAAGGGTGCTGTACTGCATTGCTTTTCATCCATTCCATTGAAAATAAAGACCAACCTGGGTTATTTGATTAGCAAATCTCAATATAGTGGTATTATGTAATAAACAATGTAAAATATAGTCTGCTAGTTCTTCATATTGCTTTGCAGGGATGAGCAAATGAAAGAAAAATGGATGCAGAAGTAACATAAGCTTGGTTTCAAGCTCACGGAAGCTCCTCAGTGACAGCTTTCTGGCAAGCAGAATTTATGCTGCTTTGCTATGCCTATACATGCAGCTGCACTGACAGTAAATGCCTCTCTTGCAGTATGCTTCTCTTTCCAGCTTTATTAAAAAAGAAAAGAAACTGAAGCAACATTTTGCTTTGTAAAATAAACATGAAAGTTACAGCTTCTTATTTAAAATGACCCACCTCAGAAATGTAAAGAATATACTTCCCAGGCCAGATCAACAAACTTCCTACAAATCTCTGGGCATGTCTGTACCATGTAGTGGAGAACAGTAACATGTGGCCATAACGGGGAATGCAGCACCATGTGGATACACCAGCTCAAGTTCGTAAGCAATGCCACTGCTTTGCTGTGCCAACAGGACAGCAGGATTGTACTGATTTCTGGATTGTACTGTATCACACAGGTGAAACACCAGTGATACAAAAATTAGCCTAAAATATACAATAAGGCTATTACATCACCATTGTTAATCATTCAAATAATAGCCACATGCTTGTACATGGTTTGTCACATGCAAATGTTTGAGAGATTATAGTTTCAGTAGACAGAATATTTATAAATAAAAAGTACTAAGTTCAGTATTTTTACGTTCATTCATAAGCTGATATGTACAATGAAGTGCCTCGGGACAATTCCGGCCACATAGTGCAACAGCACCATCAAAAAAGACTTCAGTGTGAAGGTACAGGTGCATTCACTGAGAAAATACAGTATTTCCCAGAACAGAGGAGTAGGATTTGACTTGTAGGCCTATCATGTATGAATCAAAAGGTGCTATTGCTACACGCAAGATGGAAAATATAAAGATAAAATACCTGTACAGTGAAGTATATCAGTGATTTTTCCTTTTTAGTCAGCTCAGTGAGTCAAATTCTGAATCCTTTCCAGGATGGCTAAGAAAATGTAAGTTGGAAAATTAGCCAATGAGTCCTGAAGGTGCACTCAATCAAGTCACTTTGGACAGAAGGGAGGGCTGCAGAATCACAACATACTGTCTACTTAAAGCCACGTGGAGTTTTTCTTTGAAGAAACTCTTCTATCCTTTTTAAACTGGTACAGAATTGCAGTTGTGTTTTCACCTGTGCAGCTTTGCCTGTAGACTGCACCATCCAGCGTCCTCCAGTGAAGGCATATGCTGGGAGGTAGGGCTGTTTGACGCAGCAGCTCCTGGCCCAGGCTGATTTAAAGACTCAGCAGGAGCAAGGAACCACTGCCATGCGAGGAGGCATGTGCTCCTAGAGAGGTAACTTCTTCTGCAGTAACTCCCTGTTCCCGGCTGTGCACGGAGCAGTGTTTGGGCCACAGCAGAAGCCAGGCACCAGGACCAGCTGCTCACAGGCTGTGTGTGTCTGAGCGGCCAGCCAGAAAAATCTTGTGTTTATCCCTTCCTTCCCACTGAATGTCTTGCTAGCACACCTCCAATGCAGGAAAGAAAAATATAATGCACCTCCTAGAAGGATGGTCTCCTCAGCATTATGTCATTTTAATTTCAAAGAGTGGTGACACTTAGTATTACACCCTGTCTTTTATGGGGCTATGACTCTTGACTGGACAAGGTGCTGAGCATCTGAGGTTACTTTGAAGCTGGTCCAGCTTTATGCACATGTAGAACAACGTGGCCTCCAGCCCGCTCTTCCTACCTAAACTATGTTGTGTGATTTGGTATACTACTTATTTAGAACTAGCTTAGCATAACTTGCTTAGCATTAGTAGCTAAATTTGCTGAAGCCTTAGGCCACAAGCCATGAACTTTCACTTAGATGTGTTGAACTTTTACTAGTTACATAAAAGAAGGCCCCAGAGCTGGTTCAAGCCAGAAGATAAGGAAGCTACAATGTCAGCAGAAGCTGCAGCCTTAGAAATAAGAAAAGAGATGGCATGCCTAGGGACAATGAAGGGACCCAGTGAAGAACGGGAAGACCCCAGACCTTTATATTACTATTGGTCTGAACTGTTGTGTGAGGAGTGGGGAACCTAGATGGTAAGGGTATAATTGCCCAGGGATTTCTTTGTTCGGGGACCCTCTTTGGAGCCACCTGCCTTGAGCTGTATTGCTCTTAATAAAAAGGACTTCATAGAAGAATCTCTTTTCAGCTTATTGATTCAGCAGAAACCTAGAGTCAAACCCTGTTATGGTAGCTGGCATGCCTAATTTCCATAACAACTATTCTGTGACTCTTAAGTGTAATTTATTTTAATTAAAGCTTTATGTAGCTAAAGCGAAACAGAACAAGCCATGCTGCTTTATTGTGTGAAATACAATGGATTTGTTTCCAGTGGAACAAATTCCAATGCTGCTTTTCATATTTTGCTATGTCCCTTCTTATGGTTCTATCATTTTGATAATGTTAGTAGCAGACTAGTAGATAGGTTTCTTGCCTGTCAGGGCTCATTTCAGCTCACTTATCAAATGTGAAAAACAATACTTGCAGGCAAGTCATCTAAAGCTATTCCTTCCAATAATTTATGCTGAATTTCTTTAGAGGGAACATAGAAGTATTGCTTTTGAATGATGCAAATTAATATTTTATGTCCTTTTCAGTTAATCTGAGTATATAAAATTTCCAATTTTTATGATTTATACACAAAACTAATTACAATCCATTGTGAAGACAGCTTTAAAAATCAATGTAAAAAATAACAGTTACACATAAATGAAAGAGAAGCAAAAAGTGCAGCCACAAGCTATTACACATATAATGAAAATGGATTTATTGCTCAAGTCTTTTATTACCTTCTATTATTAAACCATTAAGAAGGTCTCTTAAGTTTAATCCAAACTGGAAAAGACACATTCACATGCACATATATATATGACATTCCAGGCAAATATATATCTATACTAAAGGACACTGTGAGAATTAAAGCTCCCAGAAGAAAATTAGAAATTATGATTCCCATCTCTCTGAAGTCAGCATGATGTATCTGTCAATGAATTATAAAATGTGTACTTTAAAATGTTCATAAACCATGGAAAAGTCATGAATTACATTTTTTTAGCACTGGAACATACATATATAACTTCAATCCTAGGTTTATAGTAGCCTAGCCCATTTCTTTGGTTCCAATGGCACTAGCCACCCAAAAATCCAAGGAATTACACATCCCAGAGAAATAACGGGTCACTGAACACTAAAGTAACTGCAAAGTTGTAGTTTATATCTGCATATGAAGAGATTCAAATATGCATATTTCTGGAGCTTTGCACCTGTGTATTGAAGTGATTGCACATAATTAGCAATGTGATTATCAAATATGTTTTCACATACCGCATATAATTAGACTTACAGAAACACACTACATTTAGAATATTTTAATGTAGATAAACTTTGAGGGCAAAAATGAAGTGTTATTAACAAAATGCAAATTGTTTAACCCCTAATATGCCAGCTTCTGCTAATGGTTTCTCCTGTATCTTTCTGCTGGTAGAGGAATTCCCAGCCATGCAAGCTTCCCACAGTGGTGAGGTAAGAGCCGGTGGGATGTGCTGTGTAGGCTTTTTCACCCCTCCCTAGTGCTGCTGAAGCAGTGATGTACAGTTCAAGGCCGTGGGACACTGAAGATGTAGGAAGGAAGAAAAAGAAGGCAACAGGATTAATGTTGGATGCACGCTATCTTGATGCATACTCTTTTTATCAGATATCTTTGTCACTAAAATAAAAGGGTCATGCATCTAGACAGATATTTGGCAAACTTCTAAGATTATACATGGGTATATATGGTAATCACATATAACTAATATCTCATCTTAAACTAAGGGAAAACTGTTTATCTGTTAGTTTGTAATAAAGCTAGGTTTCTAGCTAGAAACCTCAGCTTTATTTCAGTTTTCCATTATTCTTGGATCATGACTTCCTAGACTAAATGAAGTTAAATCAGAAATATGCTGCTGGTACTGGTTATTCACATTTGTTAAACCGCTCTTCATACTATAGTTTTGATAACTCTGACGGTTACAACCAATTTAATATATTATATTAGGCTGATATACTTAGGTCTTTGTCGTGGTTTAACCCCAGCCAGCAGCTAAGCACCAGGCAGCCGCTCACTCACTCCTCCTCCCTCCCACTAGGACGGGGAGGAGAATCAAAAAAAAAGTAAAACTCATGGGTTGAGACAAGTATGATTTAATAACTAAAGTAAGATGAAATACAATACTAACTACAAAACAATAAAATATAATAGTACATATATATATTATAATAGTAATGAAAAAGAATATAAAAAAAAAAAAGAAAAAAAAAAGCCCAAGAAAAGACAAGTGATGCACAATGCAATTGCTCGCCACCAGCTGACCAACGCCTGAGCAGCGATCCACCCCTCCCAGCTAACTCCCCCCAGTTTATGTACGGAGCATGATGTTCCATGGTATGGAATATCCCTTTGGCTAGTTCAGGTCAGCTGTTCTGGCCGTGCTCCCTCCCAGCTTCTTGTACACTTACTCGCTGGCAGAGCATGGGAAACTGAAAAATCCTTAAGTTAGGATACGCACTACTTAGCAACAACTAAAACATCTGTGTGTTCTCAACATTATTCTCATACTAAATCCAAAACACACTGTACCAGCTACTAAGAAGAAAACTAACTCTATCCCATCCGAAAGCAGGACAGCCTCCTGAAAGGATTAAGATTAAATGATAGGTCTACTCTGTGACACTAAAGAATGAAATGTGAGATCCTGCCTGCTGGAGGTCCTACCAAACTTTTCCAAAGAAGTCCTTCTAAGAGTCTTCCTTCCAAAAGAAGGTGTAAGCTCCCATTTTCTCCACATTTTTGCTATAAACTTGGGGCTCTCAAACACTTTATTAAAGGAATGCAATTATAAAATCTCTGGACAACTTGTATCCTACTATTTCTTAGCAGTTGGGAGAGGGGATGATAATTATGTTAAAAACATCCACATTTAAATAGCTTTACAGCATATGAATTTTTTATGTTACAGTCATAAACATCAATTAAAATACTTAATGCCTGTTAATTCCCAGTTATGCTTGCACATAGCCTCGGATGAGTGTTTGGGGCTGGTAATTGTTTTACAGAGCAAATTCTGATATTTCACTCACTGTCAGTGGTCTGCAAGCCACAGTGTGACTACACTGCTGCGGACCACCTCTGTCTTCTCTTAGCAATGCAATTCTTATTCTGTTTCATCTTTCCTTTTGCCACAAAATGATATACAATGTTGGTAGTTTGTACGTACATGCTTCTCCTCACTAAACCATTTCGGCTTCAGGTGCCTTAGACCCCTTGGCTAAATGAGGTGCTTTGACCAACCTCTATTTTGATCTCCTTTTCTGCCAGCTGGAGAATTATTCCCTCATTTTTTTGCCAATTCTTAATCTGAACAAACACTCAAGCAATCTTCACCTCAACTCTCCTGCTGAATTTACAGTTTATTCATCTCAAACCTGTCACAGTGTTGAGCAATTTTTCTTCCCTCTCGTATTTCTTACCTAGTCATTGGTCTGTCACAGAGAGACTGCAAGGCCAACAGATCCTTCTCTCTGCTGAGGGTTAGGGGAGCTCTTAGCATCTTGACGTTTGCTGCCACTATTTGCTGTTGGAGGTTAAAATTCCCAGTTCTTATGGCAATTGCAGTTCCTACCATACTTTAATCCAAGATCATAAGATAAATTAGTGCTGCAGGCAGATGTCTCAAACCAAGACTTCAAACTGAGTATGAGCGTCTAAGCTGTCACCTACAGTACTTGTGACTTTTCTGCACTGTGACTTTTGTAGGTTGGCCAATTTGAGGTAATAGGAGTAATACCACTGCAGCCCCAGCTGTGAAATAACTTGCATCCCTTCATAATTAAACCTCAGTTCCTCTCAGCATTTTCCAGAAGTCCAACTGAACTTTTAACTGATAGCAGGACCAGCATTTTACTGATCTTGGTAGATAATTTAGAGAATAAATATTACCATTCATGTATTTTATGAATACGCAAAAAGACAACATTAACTCCTTGTATGGCTATACATTAGGGAAGAATCGCTGATTACATGCAGGTAGGTGCTTATGAAATGATAGGTAAATAAGAAAGAGTTAAGAAAAATCCGCAAACAAGAGTTGGAGTCCTTCTCAGAAAGGGCTGAATTGTTCTAAAAAGTCCTGTGTTACATTAAAAAGAAGTGCGGTTCATGAATTCAAACTTCAAAGTATCCGGGTCAGCTTGCTGAAATGAATCCAGGAAAGGTCTAGTAAGAAATAGTGGCAACCCAGAAAGTGATAACAGTTCTGTACTTGCTGTGATTTTCAGTAAGGAGTTGCAGGTCAGTTGTAAAAGAAAGGTTCGGACTTGTGGACAGCTGTGAAAGCCAGATAGGGGTGCTAGAAGTGTGGAAGTTGAGCCTGATCTACCATTTGCAATACTTTCCTCCATTTTCCATCCGTATCCCACAGAGATCAGATGAAAGAGATGAAAGAGTCTGAGATCAAATACTACAGAAATCATTTTTTCTGTCCTGGAGAGGGAAACTTCTTGGAATTTTTTTTTTTTGTTGTTGCTGCTGTTGGGGCTTTTTGGTTTTGCTTTTTTTTGTTTTTGTTTTTTGTTTTGGGGTTTTTTTTTTGCATCGCATCCCAAAGACTGAAAAGATGAGCAAAAAAAGAAGGGAGGGGAGGCCTAGTGGATAATTTCTAATATTATTTCAGATTTATTTCTCAGAAAACACTGAAGTTTCTAGACTTCATACAAAATTGTGATGGGGATTTGGATCAAGTTAGACCTATCCATTGCACATCTAAAAGCCAGTCCTGAAGGAAAAGAGAAGATAAGGCCTCAACAATTTTGAAAACCTTAGTAATTTGACTTCTAGACACAAACAGAGGTGCTCAAGATAAACCGCTAGTGGGAAAAGTTATGTTTGATGGGGACTTGCAGATTAAGACCACCTGAAAGGAAGCAGAAGGGTTTGGGTGATGGTAGGAGGAAGAAAATACTGCTGTGATGCATATCACCAGGTGGCAGTGTTACACAGTCTTGCGACTCCTATACGTTACTATAGCAGAAGTTTCGGGATCTTGGGAGGAATACTGATAGGATATATATTTGTTTTTGCTAGGCAGAAGGAAGCATGTAGCAGTTTCAGAAGAGACAGATCTCTCTCTGCATTGATCTCCCTGATCAGAGTCAATTCTTGGGAGGAAGTTGCAATCTGGGAAGTTGGATGTTGACTTGGACACCTTAATCTTTAAGCAAGGGAATTTATTGCATGCTGTTAGGCTGTTCTTCACTGGGAAAAACAAAAGACCATATGCAAATGAAGTAGCATCCTTCACATGATTGACAGTGACTGAGTCTGTAGCATTTCCACTTGTACCCGAATCTGGAATAATGAACATGGACGTGGTACAGATGACAGGCCTTTGATCTGTGATAAGTCCGCAAAAGCTGCCCTACACTCTGGAGTTTGCATCATAAATATTGCAGGATTCAGAAGGCTGATGGCTGGAAGGAATGTGTGTAAGTACATCTAAGTTCTTCTGTGCACAGAACAGAAATGGGAGGGCAATTTGCTGTGTCTGTCCTGCTAAATGCTTTCCCCAAGCTATCTTCATGTTGCAGATTCCGGTTGTAGAGAAGCATACATGAACAGCCCTATGGTTAGGGGTTTGGGGGTTACAAAAAAGCCACCCTGCATTTCATACTCTTTGCTTTCTCCCTTTGATGCAGGACCAGCATTTGCTGCTAGTCATTTGATATTACATCTTTCAATAACTGGAATATTTGTAACTCCACTCAAAGTATCTTCCCACTCCCCCAACCCTATCTGGCCATATCATGAAGCCGCACAAATCTTTTGAACAGCAACAGCAGTCAGAGGCTCTTTGGCTAATTTGCAGGCACTGGTCACACTTCGCATCATCCTTGCTATGGTTCTGATTATGGCTGGATACCAGCAAGGCTGGCTGGTTCTTGTCCCTAGTCCCACCCCATTCTCTAGGCAGCGGGCTCCAGTAAGACCTGTACGTGGCCCTACGTGCCAGAGATTTTCTTTGCTAGCTAACATACTGTAACTTCAACCTGAGTTTTGCAATGTAACTTGGCTATGCCACAGTACGAAAGGCAAGAGAGAACACAAATTTTTCTTCCTTAAATTAAAAACTGCAAATAATCAGTGGTGTTGTCTACATCAGTAAATTAAACATGTTCAGGAACTTTCTTGGATACTGGGGCCAAATAGCATGATGTGGTCTGACCTACACTGAATCTGTAATCTTGGTCACCGAGTCCTGGTTGGAAATGATTTCTGGAATGGTTTGACTCCCAAACTATGTCTAGGAGTTGTTTGGGAGAGTGCTGGTTGGCTAGTTTTCTCATTCTTTATCTGCTATACGCAGAGACAAAGTACAGGAATGATCCCTGGTGCAAGAGCAAAAGATGGCCAAGTTTACGTGGTAAAAGGAGATCTACCTATAAATGTCTAGTTTTGGCATTGATCTAAAAAATCTGGCTCAAAGTTTTCAGAAATGTTCCTTTTTGGGGAAACTATCTTCCCAACAACTGTAACTAAAAAAAAGGTATTGTAATGTTTTTGCGAGCAGTTACATGGTTTTAGACAAAAGAAAAATTACTAGAATTCAGGAAGTGGTTTCAGATGCTCCAATTGTCCTAGGTCAGCATCTTACACAGGGAGAATTATGAATATTCAAAGCAGAATATAGCTTGCTCTCCTTTCTCTCATAAGGAAAACGTGCAGCAACATGTAAGGAATGACTTGCAGAAGCCACTGCATATGGTCTGGCACATATGAGACATTGACTGAAAACGTTGCTTCTGTATTGTCTGCGTTCTGAGTAAAGGAAATAAAAGGAGGTCATAGGTTTAATAAAGTTAATACATCCAGAAGAAGAATGGCAAGCAGGAGAAGTGAAAATTAACAAGCCTCATAATGTATTGCAACTTTACAGTAAGATGGACTGGTGAAAGTATAATGCATACATTTTTTTAAAAGGAAGACTACAGCACTCAATGTGCCATTGAAATAGAAGGTTCAGTAAGTGCACATACTGACAAAAGATAAGGGAGGTTTATACTATAAACCTTGGAACAAGTTAATCCCAGAGAGGTGACTGAAGTTAGCATGAGTTTATTAATTTAACAATTTTTATCCTTGTGACAAGGGAGACACCTGGGACTTGCTGCACAATGAAGAATTGTTTTATTGGAAATCTCAACTGGCTACAAGTGTTGAAACAGCTCAGGTCAAGCAGTGATAAATAATTTCAAGATACCAGTGTGAGGTAGGTGTCACCTTAATTTTATATTAACAGATCTATTAGATGTTAACCTTGTCAGACAGGTAATTGCTAAATGAAATCATACTTTTGCATCTTTTCTTCACAGCATCATTTGCCTACTCATGCCTTTTGTACAAACCTGATGTTGGCACTGACACTGTTTCACATGCCCATTGCTTCAGACTAGCAAATATTGTATTGACCTTTAAAATAAATGGTAAGTATGCCAATTTTTATTTTTAGCAACTCAGAAAATGTGTGGAGTGTTACCTTGGAATTGGCAAGGAGAAGGGACATACTGTGTTGGAATTTAAAAATAATTTTGTGGGCACATTTTCATGCATCTGGTAGAAATGACAGTAGAGCTGGCATGTAAATTTTAACAGGTGAAGGTATTTTGCCTGAAATTGTTAGGAGGAAGAGGTCATTTCAGGATTATTTTATTTGAATGATGGGTGAACTCTGAGCTAAACGCTGACAGCATAGGATCTTGAGGAATTATTATGTTAGAAAAAAGAGAATCCTAAATCTTACTCGTAATTCTTTTATTCTGAAATCCACAGAAACTACATTCATTTTGTTAGAGTATCTCAAAACTAGCTTGCAAGTGAAATTGGATTTCCTTGTAGTTAAACTCTCATTGGAGATTTACAGATGAGTTATATTTGAAAGGGAAAATGTTGGGATTGAACAGTGTTTGCAATTTTTAGGGCTTCATTTCGAACCTGGTCGTGTTCCCATTAAATCGACGGCAGCACGGCTGTGTTCAGAATGACCCTTATCATCGCTTCATTGATGCTAATGAGTTACAGCCATTGACTTCTAAGGAAACTAACTGATTTTATTAAAGCTTAATCCCACAGGGCCTTGCACAGTAACGTGGACCTCTATAAAGAGAACATGAAATGCTACCAAATGAAAAGGCCGTGTTCTCTGTGTAGGGATACTTTGCCTCTGCTGAGCATCATGAGACCCAGGTTCACTCCGGTGACCCCAACTGCTATTCGAACTAGGGCCACGTTCAGTATAACTTGGGGTGTAACTGCACACCCCATATGCAGCTGGAAGAACTGGGTAGCGGCTGGACATGCCACGGGTTGTGACTCTACATAAAGCCACGAACCATCATTAAGAATATTAAAATTCATAAGTAAAAGCCTGTCTTTGAAAGCTGCATAAACAGATTAATTCATGTGGACCTGAAAGTATTTTTTTCTAGTTTCAGAAAAATGAGAGCTTTTTAAAAGTCAAGCCTTTCATGTAAACCTCATTACAAATATTTTTACTTATCTTGTGCATCCTTTCTGTCCAGTAAAAAATATTTTTTGCCAGTCTTCATAAATCAGTCACTGTCCTGAGTAAGTTTAAATAAATTAGAATTTTAAATTTAACTGAATTTCACAATTTCTCTGTTTAGCAAATTTAGCTTTGATCTCCTTTTCATGAAGATGAAGGTACAGTGTCAACAGTCTGGTATTTAATAAGAAAATCTTAAATTATAATGGCATCTCTGTATCTTACTAAAAGCACTGTGAAGATAGTTCAGTCTAAATCCTTTAGCAATGCTTTTATTCCAAATACGAATTTACCCACACGAGCCTTACTAGTGCTATTCTGTTACCGAAACAAGGCTATTTTTAATGTTGCTTTTTTTTTTTTTTTTTTTTTCTGGATGGTTGCTTGTTACATAATGAATAGGCTGAGGTGAGAACAAAATGCTTCTGTATCTTACATGTATAAATATTTACCTTTCTCTGGAATAGGCTTCCTGTCGCCTAGTAAAAGAGAGAGGTTAAAAGGCAACCTCATTAAGTCCACGCTTGGGAGGCCCAGGGATTCAGAAAGCAGGTGAGCACGGTGGTGGGCACAGCAGAGAGAAAGAAGAGTCAGGTGTCCCTAGAGGGAAGACGGATGCTCTGCTTCTCTGGCTGGCAAAGAACGCGGTGATTTTCCAAGACAAAAACGCTGTTTTCCACTTTGGTAAGAGCGCGTGCATGCACACCTCATGTCATTACAGACTGAACAGGTTCGTTTGACACCAGACTCTTCATTTTCTTCTGCCAGAGGACGGAGGGACAGGGCTTCCCGTACCCTCGTGTGTGGCTGAACGAGGGTGAATTCCACCAGGTAACCCATGGCGTTCTCCTTACAAAATTTCACTGAAGGTAAAACTGTATCTCTTTTGATGTCTCGGCAAGACCCAAGAACTTGCTGCTCTCAGACTTTTACCACCTTAACACTGCTGTGGGACCCTGGGAATGTGTATGTGTGAGTGGTATGTTCGGGTATTTGAAGTCAGGTGGTGTGTGCCCTTGTGTTCTTGTGGTAGCAATGTTTGGAGTATCTCACAACATTTAGAGTTTTAACTCCTTTTGTTTAGACTGTTTTCTGGTAATTTCTATTATTTCTGGCAAGCTTTAATGGCAGCTGATACTCTCTTCCAAGAGTCCAAATACCCTTACTGTCTATATAAAAATCTTCATCTTAAAATACGTTGGTCTAACTATTTTTTTTTATTTATTGTAAAGTTAAATGGTCCCATGGGAAGGCACTACTCTTCTGTTACCAGCCTTCCAGAGGTGAAGTTGTCTTCAGAGTTGAGCAAGAAAGTTGCTTTGGCGCTGTCAGAGATCTAATTAATGCCTCAGTAAATAAAGGCATTCTGTAATTAAATAACTGAGGTGTGCAATCAGTTCTAACATGAAATGCTTTGCATATTAATATATTCTAATGCGGGAGCTGTAGAAGGCTTGTATACGGATATGAAGTGTTTGTAACAGACTTTTAAAAACATGGAGTTGCAGACAAAACAGTGGGTTTTGACAAAACTCAGCTAAGTGTGACCTGTCAGCTAAAGGTCTGAATGTCTAAAAAAAATGAATTTTCGACAGGGAAAACAACACAGTTTCAGACCGAGGATTGTTGCAAACATGCCAAGGGGCTTGAAAAATCAACTTTTGGACCTTCTAATAAGGTAGCTGCTGGGGAATTGGTGTTCCTGCCTCAGGGAGATAAAGGTTTTCCGCAAAGTCGGCTCAGCATTTGGGACTTGGTGCTTTGCAGAGCACAAGAACCAACAGCGCTGCAGGTCGCTTCATCTACGCTTAATTAGTTAGTCCGTGTAGTAGTCGGTGTTGTCCGACCTAGTTATACGGAATACTGTAACACTGCGGTTATGGACACGGGCTGGAAACCGTAAACGGTACGGGACACCCTTTCCCGTAACCCCCCCCGCCCCCGAGCAAAAATAAGGGGATATTAAGGAGTTTAAAAGGCAAAAAAAAATCAGGATCGGGGCCTCGCTGCGCCGGACCCCGCAGGAGCGCCGGGGGCGCGTGCCAGCACCCCCTCGCGCCCCCGCCCGCGGGAGCCCCGCTCACCTGGCGCAGCCCCCTCGTCAATCTCATTGGCCGCACTTCGCTCCGCCCCCGACGCCTCATTGGCTGCTTCCGCCTCCCCCCCCTCCCCTCCCACCTCACCCGCTGGCGATCGCTCTCCGTCCGATACCTGGAGGGGAGCGAGCGGCGACTCCCACCGCCCCCGTGTACTCGCCGCCCGCTCTCATTGGCGAGAAAGCCGGCGTGCTGGACTCACCCATTGGCTGCTCAGGCTACCGGCTTTGCTCCGATTGGCTGGCGGGCGGGGACCGCCTCGCCGGGGGCCGAGCGGTGCGTTTGGGCTGGAGAGTTGCCGGCGGAGCGGGATCGGGGAGCTGCCGCTGCCCGGCAGCGCGCGCGCCGCGGACGGCGCGAGGCGTTCCCGCCACGGCGTCTCCCGCCCGCGGCTTCCCCTTCTCCTCAGCCGCAGGGAGCGGGCGCGGGATGGCCGCCTCGGGCGGGCGGGAGCTGGGCTGAGGGCAGCGAGCCGTCGCCGTCTACCAAGGACCATGCCGTCGGAAAGGCAGCCGGTCCCCCTTCGGCTGCGGCGGGATCCTACCGGGGCGGCCGCCCGGTCAGCTGCCGGCAGCGCCTAAAGCCGCCGCGCCTCCCCCCCC
>JANZLQ010000008.1:6117202-6128337 GCA_026212715.1 Elanus axillaris | reverse complement strand
GTCGCGTCCTCCGCATTGAGAAGTACCGCTTATTTTATTTTTTTTTTTGCGGGTTTGAAAGGCCCTTTACCCCGCCGGGGGGGGACCCGCCACCGAGTGCCTGCCGAAGGCGAGCGACCCAGAGAAACCCTCCAGCTCGTACCGGCTGCGGGGGGGGGGGGGGGAAGCCGGCTCCCACATTCCCCCCCCACCTCCCACAGTCCCCCCCCACCTCCGTGGGGACGGGAGACGGTGGGGAAAGGCGCCAGCCGGGGCCGGTGCAGGCCCAGGCGTGCTCGGAGGTCTCGCTGCGGGGGTGGGTTAACACCCGCTGGAAGGCTGAGCCCACCTTTCCCAGAGCGGTGGGAAGGCTTGTCGTCAGCGGGTCCCGCTCTCCGGCAGTTTGGCAAGAACTGCCCGCTGCCGTCGTCGTGAAGAAGCAAACGAGGGGAATAATAATAATAATAAAGGCTTATCTCCCGTAGGAGGTTCTACTTTGGGCTGGTGCCCTCGCCGTTTGTTACCTGTAAGGCGTTCGCTTCGCCTCAAATTTGTGCTGATTCCACGTAGCGCCTGTGCAGCTGCTTTTCGGACAGGTTGGCGGGAGAGAAACTCTACCCGGTTTTATGCAAGTTTCTCTTATCTGTCCTTTTGGAACTTGATTGTAACGAAAACGCTAGGCTCTTCGGCGTAAGAAGGGTGCCTCTGCAGAATCTGATGGATGGCTGCAGCTGTGGAATGGTGTAACTAGTGGAGTTGGAAGTATCCAGAAGCCCTTCAACTCTCTTTTTTTCCCCCCTGTTTCTTGTTGGCAGATGGGCTGGTTCTCTGCTTCCCGTTGTGTCCTGGTCGCTCGCTGCATGTGTGAGCTGAAAGTCGGGAGAGGATGCGTGCCAGGCTCTGTGCAGGAACGCAGTGCTAGCAAAAAAATCACACCCTTAATGTTCTTTCGATGATTTAATGGCAGTGGAAAACCACTGGATTTTGTGTGCGTGTTATCTTGTGTTGTGCTTTTGTTGGGTCTTGCAAAAGGTCTTCTCTGGCTTTAAAATAGAAAAATTGCCAGATGGGTAATCTCTTGATATGAGAGAGCTCTAGGTGATTCCGTAAGTTTTAGGCTCTGTTCTGATTTATTTACTATTAAATCAGATTATCAGGCTAATACTAGATCTTGTCTTCTCTTATACGATAGATTTTGAACATGTGTAGTAAGAAGTTACGAGCTGAGTTTTCTCTTAAACCTTTGCCCTGCAGTGATTCTAACTTCAACATCTGTAAAATGTTTAGGAGAAATATCTTTTTTTTTTTTTTTTTTAGTTATATAGTTTTTCAGATAACTTACATGCTTTCATTTTACTATCCATCATAATTTTATGAGTCTGCAAACTTTAAATTTTCAGTAGGGCCACTCGCACGTTGCGTTTTGTGTCTTGTCACTTAAAAACAGGTACAATCCATGACATAGGTGGACTCATTTTCACAGGGCCGATTCATGAAGACAGTAGAGTTGATTATTGTTGTTGTTGAAGAATTTGAAGAGTATATGATGTGAACATCAAAGGCCCTCCTGTACTGCGGAGCTAGTCACAGTTTGCATGACTCCAGTCAGGATAATTTGAATCTGTTGTTGATGGTTGTGGGCTTGGGCTGTACTTGCAGAATACTGTTAAGGCAGTTTACACAATTTTGTGAAAGATGTTTCGCTGAAGATAAAATGTAGGTATTTGTGTGCTAATGGAAGAGAAATGCTGTGTCTTCAAGGACAAAATAACTTCGTGGTAACTGTACAGCTTTAAGGACTATTCAGTAAACTTGTAATGTAAACCACGGAGGGGAGGAGGAACAGTAATACTTGTAGAAATGTCTGAAAACAAATAACCTGCCACTGAAGTCCTCTTTTCCTCTGTCATGAAAAATACTGGTAGGTAAATAACTGAGTGCCAAATTGAATTGCAGACATTACAAACGGGCAGTAAAATTGGAGTAGCGGCTTCAGTACTTTGAAATAAAAACATGATTATATAAACTAAATTTAAAACTTTGAGTTGAATTACAAAGCAGGTCATAATGGTATTGGGTGGATAATTAGTAATTATTTTGGCTGAAGAAAGACATGTAGTGACATTTCACTGTTATAGCTGAATAGTGTTTTTTTTTTAATTTTTTTTGTTTGGGTAGTGAATGATGTAGTGTGACATTGCACTTGTTGATTTGTCTTTACGTGGGTGAGGAAAGTGCTGCGACTAATTATTTGTTGCATCCTTCTAATACTCGTTTCTTCTTGTATTGTATGCTGTGCTAGGCAGACACCTTTTATTTTTTCCCTTGTTTTCTCTTCGTAATCATGTAGCTTGACTTCAGTTTTTCAAGGAGCTGTAAAATGAATCAGATAACCCCAAAATACCGATTGTCTCTGCTGTGAATGTCTTTACTCCTGCTAAAGTTGGAATCAAGCCTAAAATGCTTTGCTGGAGGACTGTACTATTAGAGGCATGCATCTAAGGTTTTTTTTTTTGTTGGTTTTTTTTTTTTAAGGTCTGAATGGATAATTGGGAATGAGGAGACTGTATGCTTAAAATAGGCAAGAAACTAGCGTATGAGTCTAACGTAAAGTATACTAGTTATTTTTAAGTCATCCTTTAACACTTCTGAATGTATTTGAGGCATTAGTCTTCCCTGAATAGCTCGACTTCTCTCTTCTACCTTCCACCTATAGAGTCAGAAAATTAGGCTAAATTTGGTTAAGTATCTGTCAATGAATTTTCTTTGTGGGTAGGAGGGCAGCAGGACAAACCATATTATGAATTTGGTACTTGGGGTGTTTGATTTCTTCTGCCATATATTTGATGCAGTGAGGCTGGTAAGTGTATTTTGGATTTTTTTCTTGTTTGTTTGTTTCTCCTCATAGCAGGGTGTTAATATAGTCTGTTCTTTCAGATCTCTATATATGTGGCCTATCTCTTCCTACACAGAGGGAATAAGGGACTTGGAGTATAAATCTCTACATTCTGAAAATTTGCTTCTCAGAGGGCTGGTCATAGTGTAACAGAAGTTAAAAATTAGACAAGTGTTTCTTGGAAGTATTTTCTTTGCTCTTCTGTTATGAGTAAGGTAGATTAAGTCCTACCTTTTAATGCAGGTCTTTAGAAGAGTTCATGAAGAAACTATAATTAGAATTCCTGGGGGAAGGGGCTAGGTGGTAGGGAAAGGAGGGAGTGGATGATGGTCCTAAAGGGTCTTAGAAGGTGTGTGAAGCACTACCTCACCTCATGTGGGTTCTTTGTCTTGCGTGGGCAGTGTGTTTAAAGATGTTTTACTTCTGAAACCTCATCAGGGTTTTGAAGAGACTTTATCTCAGCTTTTCCTGTTTCTGATGTTGACATTTTCAAGTCTTGGGTCCCAAGAAGGAACACAGGGCAGAAATTGCTGCTGTGCCTCAGCAATCTGAACTTTTTTAAGCCTAAACACCAGCTCTAGTTTTGATGTCACTGGACCTTTACCTCTGCATGACTTGCAGAGTCCTGTATGGGAGACTGCATGGTATGAAGTGTCCTGAGTGCTGGTCCCAGCTGAGGTACTTCGTGTATTGGATGCTATTGTGAAGTTGTAGAACTATTTTTTTTTCTTTTAAGAATCAGTTATTCTTTTGAATGACAGTACTTTAACAGAGAAAAAACAAGCCGAAGCAACTACTTGAGACTTTATTTCTTCAAACATTTGCGTATGTTTTAATTTTCAGGATGCAAGATGTTCTGCTAAAATACCTGCTTAAGTGTTCACAGAGCCAGGCTATTAGCTTTTCATACTGATGTGTAGCTTTAACTTTTGTAAAAGTTGCTGTCTGGTTAGTGAAGGTATTGAGAAGGGTATGCAGCTGATGCAGTTTTAAATCAGATTCTTATTAGCGTAGTTTTCAGCTCAACATTGAAAATAATTAGTAGTATTAAAGCAGTGGGACTTTTCCCGTGAAGATGCAGTTAGGTTCACGTGGAAGTTCTTGCATCAGTAGCATAGCCCCCCATACATTGGTCAGGAGAGTTACCGCTATGCATTGTGTCTGCAGCTTGGATTATTTACTCTGCCTTACAAAAAAAGGGCGTTACAACATAAAGTAACTGAGGCTGGTGTGGAATCCCTGTTTTTTTTTTCTTTTTTCTTTTTTTTTTATTTTTTTGAGGAACAGTCTTTTGTATATTTGCTTTGCCCCCTCTGGAAGTCACTGAAGTTGATGATGCTTGTGTTTAGCTCCACTTCTGGAACGTGGCTTTCCTTCAGTGGTGCCGAGAAGCTGAGGCTATGGAGCCTTAGCCAACATTGCTTGAGGAAAGAAAGGGAAGAGAACTGTTGTTAGATGTCTATACCTGGGATGCCAGGGAAGAGTTGGTCTCAAGTCTGAGTGATGTTAGGTTGCCTCTGTGGACAGTGGGGAGAAGCAGAATAATACAGGCAGCCCTTTGGAGGGTCTAAGACATGTGAGACCTGCTGAATTGTCTTCCAGAGGGGCAGTTCTTCCTTTCACTGATTATAAAGGAAGATGGAAATGGCTAATTGGGACTTGATGTCTAAAACTATTTGAGAAGAATTGCACATCTAATGTTGCAGAATTGCACATCTAATGTTGCAGAGACATTGTCCAAACTCATTGTCCGCCTCTGTTAGGTTACCAGATAAAATTTGGTGTATGGGGTAGGACTTGCTTTGCCTCTCAACTTTATGTATGAGGGATTGAGAGGGGACCTTAGAAGTCCTAATCAAGGTACATTTTCTCCCTTGCTGGTGTGCCTGCAATATCATTAGTGAGTATTCATTATTATTTATTACAAGTTTAATTAAACTAGGAAGGTAATCTTTTGAACTACACACTTGAAAGAACACTGCATTGAAAGTGTTGTCTAATTTTCTTATAAGAAACAGTGAAATCTGTCTAATTCTGTAAACCCCATGAGCTTTATTATCAGTGCAGTTTAGTCTTCGAAACTATTGATTTTCATTAATTTGCTTCCATTATACTCTCCATTTCCTCATGTCTGTGTAACTTACTGTGTACTCCATTATTCTATGGAAGTATAAATCAGTGGTAAACCCACGAGTCATGGAATTGGGAGAGTTGAATAGAAACTATTAGTAGGTTTCCTTTTTTCATCTTATGCGGTCCTTTATTTGACTACTGAGTGTTTTTAAAGCTCCAGCAATAACAGAGTGTGAGATGGACTCTGTTCTTTGCAGCCACGGTAACTATGATAATCCTAAAAATGTAAGAGCGTTAATTGAAAATTAAGACTACACTGAAGGTAGTGGGGAGAAGAGAATAAAAACTCACAAATGTTTAAAGTGAAAAAAAAGAACAAATTCTCTACCATACCTTGGTATCTTCTACCAAAAGGAATGTTAGAGCCAGTAAGCTTTATACAGTTTTTTAATAAACGTAAGGATCGGGAAAGATTAAACCATTTCCTGAGGTCCTGCTACTGGCAGTGTGGGTTTTTTCCTTCCTTTGTGTTGGATGCTTTAAAAGAACCTTGGTAATCTGCTCAAGAGTTTCATTGTCCTTTCTATTGGAAAGTGGTGGTGTCTCCCCCGCAATGTTTAGTGTGAATCTTACTAACTTCAACGTTAAGCCCGTTGCATCTTCTGTCTTTTGAGAAAATGAGAACAAATTGATCCCCTTTTCTCTGCAGTAGCCTACTAGGTACTTCGGTTCTTAGGAAGTTCTCTTTCTCTTTCAACCTTCCCTTCTTAAAAAGTAACCAAATCCAGCTCATGCTGTATTTATTGTAGGCCATACTTAATGCTCCTCCTCTGTGTCGGCTGTTTTCTTCAGTGGGGGTACAGTATTTCATCCGTAAGCGTAGTACAAAGTGGAGCAAAAAAGATTGCTTATTCTGAAAGTTGTGCTTGTGGTTGTACACTTCAGTGATGTTTGCCTACTTTGCAGTTGCCTGGCATTGGCTGTTCAGCTTGGGATTTAGACACTATTCATTTTCTTAAAGACTAATACTTGCATTTCCCATTTTCTTTTTATATGAATTCTGTGCTCATCCCCCCCCCCCTGGATTTTGTTCCTCTTCTGTCAGTTTCTTTAATTTGTAAAATTGATTTAAATTTTAATTTTGGCCTTCCTAGCTTTTCATCATTGGCGTATTTAGTAAATGTATTTTGTATTCAGCATCCACATTGTTGATGGAAACGTTGAATAGAATTAAATCCCTTTTTAATAAACCTTTTGTTTGATATAACTCTCAGAACTGCTTTCCAGGGAGTTCTGCCTCTGCCACATGGCATTTTTTTCTGGACAGTGTTTTTTCTGGCTTATGACACTAACGGGAAATGTTTCTAAAGTCATACTTCTTAATTATTTTTTTTAAGCATTTCCTTCCTACTGTTCCTATTCAGAGTAAATTACTGTATTTTAAAGGGAAATTAGACTGATTTGATCCAACTTGATTGAGATAATAATGCTGTCTGCTAATCTTTTCTTCTGTGTGTTTAAAGGTAACTTGTCTTGGAACTTGTGGCAACAACGAGCAACACTCCTTAACTATTTTTTGTACTGTAGTTGTCTCCTGTGAGATTTCCCCTGCCCAGAGTAAGCAGACAAATGATTGATGGGGAGAGAACTTTTCAGCATCAGGGTTTTCACAGCTCTGGAAAACTTTTGACTCAACGATAAGTCTCTTCTTCAGACTTTTGAAGCTGCTGCAATAAACTTCAGCACGTTGCCCACAAAAATGACTAGAACTCATGTTTAGTGTAAATGGTTAGTATTGATAAAACAGTGGTCAGTGCTAATTCAGTCAGGAATTGATTGTTCTTGTACACCCAGCATTGTGAATTATAGATAACTGAGGGACTTTGTAAGTTTTGAGACAGGGAGGTGCATGTTATGAAAATGATCACCTGATTTTCTAGTTGCCTGGCAGAGAACTTAGTGATTTACCCAAGCAAACTTGCTTGCTTCTTTCATGCAGACCTTCATGCTTCCTCTTTAATCGAGCTTAATGTATCATGCAGGGGTGGGTTTTTGGCTTCTTCTGGTATTTATTTCTGGAAATAGGCTGCCTTAATACGATTTTCTTTAAAGTGAAGGAGCTGTTCTCTTCTTTGTGCAGGAACCAGGCGGAGGAACTGTGGGGGAGAAGAGAGTGAAAGTGTCAGTAGCATCCCCTAGGGCTCTACAGTGTTATAAGACACAGCAGCTGTTGTAACTCTCTCTGTTATTAAGATGCTTTTTAATTTCTATTGACTAGCTGCCTAATTTGGAGAAATTTCCAATCCTCTTGAACTAGATATTGCTTAAATTCTTATGTAGCTTTGGGGTATGTATTGGTTTGAGGTGGAATAGGAAGAGTTACCGTGTGAGTGGGAAAAGTTGCTGTGTAATGCCATTACACTGAGAGAGACTAAATCTGTAGACCCAGCCAGTGGCAAAAATAGGGGTAAAATTGTGAGCTTACTCTTCATTTTTTGAGAACTCTTTGTGGAGGAAGAGAAAAATCTCTGCCAGCTCAGCTCTAGTGATCACAAAGAAGCTTAATGGAAAGTGTAGAGAGCTGTTTGAACTGAATGATTTCTCCCTTCAGGTGTGTTGGCAGTTTTTAAGTGTTGCCTTCCAAGTCAGCAAGAGTAAAGCCTTTCCTCCTAGAATTTGGTGCAGCCATGGTAGTGAGTTGCGCAAATAACGTAAAGACTCTGCTGCTCTCTGTGCAGAGTAAGACCTGATGAAAGCAGGAGAACCAGTATTCCTTAATCTGGTTAGTACTGTATTCAACTTCCTCCCTGTTCTCTGGAAGTATTTCTAACCCAAACTTCTATTCTAGTCCTAAACTACATTGGATGTCTTAATGTTCCCAGTTGCCTTAGAAGGTAACTTAAAGTTCTTTTGAAGTTCTGTTATTGCTGAACAAGGTTTTCAAATGCTGTGTAGGAGGCTGATTGTATGAATTAAGGGTCTAATTTGGGCTGCCGTAATGATAAAATGATTCAACCTTGAAACAGCTCCTGATTTATGGAGAAAAAATTAGCAACAGAACTATTTTGGGATTTTGTTCAAGATTGCATGGATCGTCTTTCAGAACAAATTCTAGAGTGGCATAATCAATAACTCTTGAAGTACTTGTGTGCTGTTACGTGATCAGTGCTTGAGATCTCAATATGTACTGACTGAAAAGGTATAAAATGGATTCTTGTGAGTGGGGCCTTTTATCTTCAAGCTCTGAGGACTCTGGTTCCGCTCTGAAGCTTACTGTTAGGTGGCCTCATGTATACTTCCACAAGACCTGGTGTTTGGTCCACAGCTTGAAGTCATCTTAGAAAAAAAAGGGGGGGGGTTTGCCTTTTAATTAATAGTTTAAACTTAATGTCCTAAACCCCTTCTTTTCTTTAAAAATTAGTCATCTGTTGGAAAATGGTTGATGTAAAGTGGATTCCAGACATACTAGAAGTGTTGCATTAATACAGTTATATGTCAGTCGTGAGAGTGTATTAATGCAGGTTGAAGCATGGCTCCGAGTGTCTACAAACTGATAGAAATGCCAAACATACTGGCTTAGTAGTGGGGAAACTTTGAATGCCCTATGAAGAATAATGCTGGAATGGGGAAAGCAACGACCAGGTGCAACTTCAATTTCCAAGTCAAAATAATAAAGGATTGATGAAGCAGACCATGACATTTATAACTGACTTGAGAGTATACTTCCCAGTTCCGTGAAGTAACTTGACATTGATGAGAGGGCTGGCCACGTGGTTCCTGGTGCTGTTCACTACTGGAAGGAAATGGCCCCTTTAGGATATTGGAGTATGTGGAGGAGCTGACCTCTCTGACACCAGTTACTTCCTGCAAACAAGTAAATTTGAAAGTGAGGTGAGTGGAAGAAGGAGGCATACTTCACAAAACACTAATCAAAAATACGATTTTTTTTTTTTCAAATTCCAATCTAAAGTCTAATAACATCAATGGAAAGAGCTTGCTGACTTAGATTTCTGTTTGTAAGACTTTGTCATATTATGCTTTTAAATGTATGTTAAATGAAGTTTCAGAGGTAGTAATGCAGGAAAAAGCTCTTTTTTTTTTTTTTTTTTTTTTGTCTTTAACCATGTAGCTTATTTCTATTCTAGCCTATTTGTTTTTTTTTAGCTGGCTTTTGTTTAAGTAGCAAATATATTTGTATCTCGGTGTTTGTGTATTTTCACACTTGAAAGTAGCTACTTGCAATTTTTGACATTTTTGGTGTTATTTCCGTGTATCTTTGCACACAGGCTATGGCTGAGAATGTGGGGGTGGGTGGAATAGCAACTGATGGTGTTTGCTTGAGGAACTCCTCAGAGGAAGAGGGGAAAGAAGAGAAGCAGCGTAGGAATAAGCTGTGAGCCCAAAGTGAGAGCGAAGTCTAGAAGACAGCAGAAGGGAGTAGGGAACAGAAATAAAGCTACAGTCTTGCGAGGTGAAGGAAGGATCAAAATTATGCAGATTGAAAGTTCATTTTTTTCCAAATAAAACATGCTTTAGGGCTTAAAGCTCTCCATATGTTCTTTTATACTTGCTGGAAGAGAAAGATGTGGACATAATGAGAAACTTCAAGTACTAGCTAGTTTGAGCTCGTGTCCTACATAGGTCTTTTCTTTTTTTGGCATAGGTTTCTCAAGTTAAATAAGTGTTGTAATAAGAGACCCAAATGTTAAATTAAATATCTTCAGCTCCTACACTGTAAATCCCCAGTAGCACAGTTGTCACGTAGTATTTTCATCCTTAAACTAGACTTTAATGTTTAGTGGTGGGGCTAGGACCATTATTTTCCCAGAAGCTTCAAGTGTGAGTGATGACTAACTTCTGTAACTGCAAAAACTTTGTTTTCATGCCAGAAGAGCCTCTGTTGGGCCAAAGCAATATCTTTTCTGTTGGTAACTTAACAAGGTTCAGATGAGAAGAGTAACTTTATGAAATATTTTATGTTGTTCTCTGTTACTAGTCATTTGGATTTCTTGGATCATGTAGGTAGGAGGGGACCTCTGGTAGTCATTTAGCTCAAACCCAGGCTTAAAAGTCAGTCTAACTAGAGCAGGCTGCTCTGGACTTTGCCCAGAAATTTTGAGTAACTGCAAGGATGGAGATACAGTATGTCTGAGCAACCTCTTCCAGTGTTTGACAGCCCGCATGGGAAGAGAGCTTTTCTTCTCGGCTATCTGAAATTTCCCATTTTCCAAATTTGTGTTAATTTCTTCTTGTCTTATTGCTGTGCGCATCCAAGAAGAGTCTGGTTGCGACTTCTCTATACACTCCCACATGAACATTGAGCAGAGTAGTAAGGTCTACCTTGTTGCTGCCTTGTCCCCAAGCTGAACAAACCTAGCTCACTTGGCCACTCCTTGTGTGTCATGTGTCCCAGCCCCTTGATCATCTTGGCAGCTCTCTGCTGACAGTACCCTTTATACCAAGGTCTGTCTTTTACTGGTGAGTGCAAAATTGGACACATCACTCCAGATGCTGTTTCACCAGTGCTAAATGAGGGAGTGAGGGGAAATCACTTCCCCCCCAGTCTGCTGGCTTGCTCCTGCTAATAAAGCCTAATACTTGGTTAGCCTGCTTCGCTTGCAAAGAGCATGTGGTTGGCCATTGTTCAACACACTGTCCACCAGGAACCCCAGATCCTTTTCTGCAGAGCTGGGTGCTAGTCACTTAGTGCCCAGCCTGTCTCGGGCATTCTGACTTCACCTCTGGTGCAAGTATTTTCTTTTACTTAGAATCACAGACCCATAGAATGGTTTGGGTTGGAAGGGACCTTAAAGATCATCTGGTTCCATTTCCCTGCCATGGGCAGGGACACCATCCACTAGATCAGGTTGCTTGAAACCGTATCCATCCTGGCCTTGAACACTTTCAGGGAGAGAGCATCCACAACCTCTCTGTGCAACTTCTTCCAGTGCCTCACCTGTTCAGTGTTTTACCACCCTTACAGTAAACCACTTGCCGTTGTTGATCTTTATGAGGTTCCCATCAACAAAATTCTCTTGCCTCTTGGGGTTGCTCTGAATAGAAGCACTGCTCTGGAGTATTGATCTCTCTCCGTCTCTCCAATTGGGGGTTGTCCATGAACCCGCTGAGACCAGACTCTGTCCCATCATCCAGGTCATTAATACAGACCTTTAAACAGCATTGGCAT